>KK351032.1:579348-627023 GCA_000671755.1 Glossina brevipalpis
TAACCTAAGTATATATATATATATGTATGTATGTATGTATGTATGTATGTATGTATGTATGTATGTATGTATGTATGTATGTATGTATGTATGTATGCATGTATGTATGTATGTATGTATAAATTGAATCTCGAGCCTTTAAATGCATCAGGCAGAATTTTTATTGAACCACAATATCGTTTAATTCATGTTTTCGTATCGCGAATACCAATACTCCTTTACGTTTCGAAGAACTGCAAACAATTTAAAGTCTACAAATGGCTAAAGCATTAGCTGTTGATACGCAACAGAAGCAAAAAGATAAAATCAACTTTTAATGATACGTACAAGAATTTCGTATAACCAAACACAACATTTTTCCAATTTGCGTTAACATGCGCGCTAGAAGTTTCAGTGAACATGTTTAGAGTTAACATAAAAACAAGTCAAGTGAAGTTTGAAATTCAATGCTGCTTAAGCTACGACTCATTGTCAATACTTAATGCTGTTCTAAGCAATAATTCTGTTTGTTCATTTCAAAATCGTGTGTGTGTGTGTGTGTGTGTGTGTGTGTGTGTGTTTATTTAATAGATACACATTATAAGGTAAACAACTACTACTACTATACTATGATATGAAGCAAACACACATTCAACTATAGAACCCCACTACTGCAATGAGACATCATTTCTATATACGAAAGAATTCATTCATTACATAACAACAAATAACATTTTATTTTTGTTTGTTTCTATTGTTATTTAATTTACTTATTATTGTCTTCCTCTCAAGCTCAGTTATTAGTAGTTAAAGGGGGGAAAAAGACGCAATGACTTCATGAGTAATCTATTCTCGCAGTCAGATTGACGCCAATATTTGCAATAAATCCGTGTTAAATTAATACCAGTTATTAGCAATTGTCGTTTTTTGTATTTAGAATCGCGTAAAACAACAACGAGACATCTTATTTGACTAACTTGTTAACCGCAAAAAAAATATTTTATTAATTATCATAAAGTATTTTTTCTTTTAATTTTATAAAAAACCAGATGCATTAATATGCCATTTATTTATTATTTATGTATGTATGTATATATATATATATAAAAAGACAACAAATCTTAGTAGGCTATCATTTAAAAGATATCGTTAGTAGATTTTTTTTGTTGGCTTTCCAAATCGTAAGCACAAATCAGCTTTTGAGTTCAGCTTTGAATTTCAGATCATAACAAATTGATAAGAACTTATTAGAAAAGTGTCGGATTTTATGGAGTATTTAGATATTGTGAGTACCCTAAAGCAAGTCGTAAATTTGTTTTTTATTTTGTCGAAGGGAATAAATAATGTGTGTATAGCAAATGCTTTTAGCGATAAAAAAATACGCATTAAATTTAAAGTTCAAAAATCAATACTGAAGCCAAGCAATAGCGAATTTTGCTTTTCAAATTAATTTTTACAATAAATGTCATTTGTCCGAAAATATGGTTTACATTTCGATTTTTCATCTATTGCTTAAAAATATGAATTATATTTTTTCGTTGTATTTTATATGTTTATGGGCAATCCGCACTCGCCAATGCTCCCTAGCTAATCAGTCCTATAATTCTTATTCTTCTGATTCACTTTCTTAGCTTCGAAGCATCATACTGTGTTTGCCGTTATAATGTTTTTGGTAAACACCTGGTAGTAGTATGTTACTGGTACACATTTTTGCTTCTCCTTGTTCAACTTGACAATTTTTCTATGAGCGTACAAGACTGTACCGATACAAACATGTTAATATGGTTTCTTAGTACGTCACAAAAGGATATCGAACTTATCATAGTTGCTGGGCTCCCTGGTTGGTAAAAGTGTTGGCTATTTTTTCATTGTAAAGGATCCAAGACTGTTTTGTAATAAGTCTTAAGCAAATTCGTGTAAATCTTTATTATAAATCCGAAAAATATAGTTAGTATTGATCTAGTATTGATCTAAAAAATCTGACAAAAATCGCTATCGTGAGGGTATTTTATTTTATAGAAATGCAAACGATATTTTAGGATAACGACATAAAATTTATTGCAAAAACTAATTTAAGATGCAAACTTTACTATTGCTTGACTTCATTTGAAATTTTACATTTTAAATCGCCCATCGTCTGGTGCTGGTGGTCCAGTAGTAAACTGATCACATCTTAATCCAGTCGCCAAAAACCAATGGCGTTAGTCTTTCTCTCTCTTTGCCTGCTCTTCAAATAATTTCAACATTATTAGAAAAAACAAAAGGTATGATCATCAACAGGAGACACCTACCGCCTTAAGTGCTAACCGAAAGTCCTAAAAATAACCTAAGAGAATTGGATATTTAACAATTTTTTTCTGGCTAGAAGAAAAGGTAGTAAAATATTTGAATATTTGGGGACGCTATCTACGAAGCGTACATTTAAATAGTAAAAAAAATTTTATTTTTGAAAAATATTTAAAAATGGCAGCACCCCAGACAATCTCTTTAGATGACTTTAAGGCAAGGGATTATAAGGCGCGTAGTGCAAATGCAAGACCGTAAAAAATCCCTTTCGTGTACATATATTCCCCCCTTATTCATTGTGGTACTTGTTACGCTTTGTGCGAACGGAAATTAAATCTTCAGCTAGTGGCTACAATATTGAGTCTTAAACCTATTTAAAGACAGCTGTTAAATATCAAATAGATGTAGACCATATATATCAAGTCCTCTGGATCTTTGAAAATATTCCAAGTCCTCCGGATGATATAAAAAAAAAATTAATAATTTAAGCTTAATTTGAATTCAAATTACTTCTATCTTAAAGTAAGAGATTTCAAGCTTTAATATCAACTAACTCCGTAGGCATTAAAGTAATGAGATCAATACACATAAATTTCATATCTCGTATTTTTTCGTTACTTAGGTTACCAAGTTTTCTCTGTTTAATTGAAAAATAGGAAAATCATTCTGTACCATGTATAGAGAGCAGCATATCTCTCCTCCCGGCGGCAAATTTTTAAGAAATCAAGATTTACTTTTAACATATCCGGCTATTTGTGATCATACGTTGAGCGCTCTAGTGTTTTAAAAATCTATGTTAATTTATTTATATACTCCTAAGTACAATATACAAATTTACATGTATGTGTGTATGTTTATAAAGTTTTATGGCCAATTGTCCGCATGTATACAAATTGTCACTTTCATAAAATAATCGTCGACGACAAATAAGGATACTGTAGTAGACTATTAAACAAACAAAAAAAAACAAAAGGAAAAATACTTCTTGTACCATATAACCAAACATAGCCAGCCACGTTACTCTAGTACATAAGCTCTCGTGCTCTTATACACAGACATACACACACACACACACACATCCAGATTGTTGTAAAGCCGCCAAATGAAATCATTCACGTCTACAGAAAGTGTTTTCGAAACTAAGAGTTTCCTCTAGAGAGACGTCATGAAAAAACAAAAAAAACAAAAAAAAAATCATGGAAACTCGTCAGTTGCAACAGAAGTGACAACAGAGACTAAAAGGAAAAACGTGAAAAGCAGCAAAGGCAACACACGAATATGATGAAAAGAGAAATAAATTTCCCCCAAAAAATGAAAACGGCGAAGAAGAAGAAGAAAAAGAAGAAAAAAGCATTTATATGTCAGTCTGTCTGTCTGTCTGTCTGGCTGTCCATTTGATTGTGCCAAGTGGTAGCACAACTTGCGCCAAAAGTTTTGTCATGTCTGCGTAGCAAAACATTCATAAGCGTTTTACGATCAGACATATATGTGCGTTGAAGATGAAAGCAACGAAGATAGTTGTAATTGGTTGCATGTTTTTAAATGCATTAGTAAGTATCTACGTGTGTGTATGTGTGTGGATGTGTTTGTGCGTATGCGTTTGTGAGTAATTTAAAAAGCATGTTTAATTGAAAAACTCTCTGGCCCGCTCATCCCGCGTAATGCTGTCAGTCAGTGTGCCGGCAGTCATATCATCGTTGCTACGTACGTTATTATTATTTTTCCTTATAAAGTGTAGAAATATTCAATAAATAGCTTAAGAAGAACGCGTTGTTTATCCTGTTATTTCTTCACATCGGTATTAAAAGTGCGCACACACACATTCAATTGACCATATAATTACCGGTATATCTACTTTTGTCGAACGGCTTGTTTAGAGTAAAAAAAAAAAACTAAAACTAATTTTCTTAACTTGTTCCTTGTGTCCATTTATTTATTTATTTATTTATTTTGGCTTATAATAATCTCATATAAGTTTAATAGTATTAAATGACAAATGGGGAAAAAAAATTTCACTTTCTATGGACTTCTCTCTGTTGCCGCAACAAAGACGCGGATAGAGTGACAACTTGGAATCCATAAATATTTTAAATTGTTTTTAGTTGCAATGAAAACCTTTTTGTTATTTTTTTATTTCCAAACGCTAATGATTTTAATTAACAAATACCATCCGTTACTTAAGTCATTGCTATTCAGTTATTAACGCATCGTTTAACGAGCTATAAAAAGAAAAAAAACAAAAAAATTTTAAAGCACTTTGCTCTCTTAAGTTGCGTCGCAATGCATTTATTTGTTGCATTCATTAGCAAGCCGTGTGCGCATTCACTTTCTTTCGATTTTCTTTTAAACTCCTGTAGAGAGTCGTAAAATCCACTGCTACGTGAACAACTCCATAATTTCTTTTATGTTCTTATTGACTCTACAAAGGAACGAATTTACAATAATGTTTTGAGGAAAAAAAAACGAAATTCAATAATGAACGGAAACATATGTTCTTTTATTTATGTGTACGTTTGTATGAATATGCAGGCGGCGGGTGCACATAGCTACAGGATTTTTCATTAATTTCCCAGGCTATGTTAACTAACCTTTAATTGCTTAGATTTTTGAAAAATATTTCGTGAATTGCTCGTTTGAATGAATGCCTGACTTGCCTGCAATGGTGAGAAAATGTACGGAAAAAAATTCATTTAAAAAATTTTCAAAAGATACAAAGATAAAAGCCGATACCAGGTAACCCCGCCCTTCGCTAAAGTATAGCCTTTATAAAATCTTTGTCAGCCAATTTCAAAGATAATTTAAATTGATAGCAGCGATGGTTCTCTTTTTCTTCACTACAATGCTAAGTAGCGCGCCGGACGAAAGGTTTTCATGAAATTGAATGCGACTGATTTTTTGATGCGCTGGACGTGAAAAGAAATTCACCAAATATTACCACTAAAAGATCGCTGCCTTGATTTCATATTAATCACTAGTTGAACATTTGAGTAGAAAATTATGGGCCGAAGAAGAACCTAGCTAGGGCTACACGTTTTCATGAAGTTGAAAATTATTGATTTTTTGACGTGTATAACGTGGAGAAATTCACCAAATATCATCACTAGAAGATCGCAGTCTTGATTTCATATTATTCACTAATTGAACATCTTTAATTAACAAAAAGTTATAGGACAGAAGGAGATCATAGCTGGGGACTAGTAGTAAACAACCTCAGCCATAACATCTAGCGCCCACTGTTCAATTAGTTTTCGTCCATCCCTCTGTTCTTCATTAGGACCTTTTTTAGCACGCATAATTTCTCTGGTTGCTGGACCTGTGGAATGCTCGTAGAACAAAAGAAAATCACCTTTCTTCGCAATTTACCTACATCGGTCGACCGTTCTGGCGTTTTATTGTATACGAATTGATTCCCGTTTTTATCCCGTTTTAGGCAGATCAAAACTAAGCAATTTCAGGCATCTTGAGTTGTAAACAAATTTTTTTATGTTACGAGCTTAAGTGCGAAAGATCATCTCTTTGGCAACACCAAGTTCACGTCTCAACAATTAAAAAAAAAAAATCATTAAATCTCAAGCATTTCTTCGTTTTTAGAGGGTAAGATTTGGCAAAAACTCTCTTTTAATCAGTTCATGTAAAGGTGTTTGAAAAGAGTAAATACGGAAAAGTTTATGATTCTGAAGTCTGAAGAAGCTAAATACCTGATGGCCACTGATTTTCGGGAAAACTTGTCCGGGCATACTCCCTCCCGTATTTATTCTGATTTTCGTACTGTATTCACGTTTCGCAACTTTTCGATGTTTCGCTATCGCATTCGCGGCCAAAGTCCCAAAAACCGGCTGGTAAAATTATGGCATTCGTATTTTGGGACTCGGATGATATAATAATCATCGACAGCCCATTTTGAAAAGGAGCAAAGTATTATTAGTATATAACAGTACATAGCAGTACGCGGCAGTGTATAACATCAAGTCAATGCACAAGTCACTAGTTGAGTACCACAATGGAGAGAGAAAGAAATGACAAAAAACATTCGTCATCCTACGAACTTATTGAACCACGTGTTACTTGTTATATAACACAATATACACAATATAAATATATTGTAGTTTATATAGAAAATATTTCGTAAAATTTATTGAATCTAAGGCACACAATAATTAATTTAGAAAAACTATTTCTATTAGGTTAGCAGGGATATAGTGGTAGTAAACTACTAATAATTGTGGATTAAACAAACAAAAATTCGCTTGGGTGGGAGAAGATCAACTTAATCCTTAATCCTCTTAGTTTACGTGTTACGTGTTAGTTGCATAGTCACTATAATTGAAACTTTTGCTTACATTTATGGTAAGATGGATCAACCTCGTAACCTTTATTTTTCGAGCAAAAATTCAAAGTTACATCTGTTCTTAATTATGACCTTTTAAGAAGTCGTTTTTTTTCCCATGTTTCCACTTTAGCTGTCAGCTGTTAGTTTTCCTACAACAAAACGATTTCTACTTTGCAAGCATAAAATTTATTTGTTTTAGTGTTTATCCTATAATTGGATTTTCCACCTTAATCTCTTTAATAGTATTTTTTGGTTTTACTAGTTTTCTGGTTTTTTTCTTTTAAATATTCTGCTCATTAAATTAGCAGCAGCAGTCTTTCGTTTTGTTGTTGTTGTTGTTGTTTGTGAAGTATTCTTGTAGTGAGCTCTTGGCGCTACGTTACACGCCTACGGGAAAGTATTCAAGAAAGTTCATTTAAACTTTCTTCATCCGTAAAGACTACTACTAGCACTACATTAATTGCGTATACGTTTGCACATACATATCTTCTTACATATGATGGGTTTTTTTCCTAGCTACATAAGTACCTTAAACTTTTGTGTCTGCATTTTCCGGTATTCGTTACAATGTTTATAAACACATCAGTCATCTATGTCTGTGCCTGTGCCTGTACCTCTATTCTTTCTCAGTTGCTATCGGTGAATGTAAACAAGTGTATGTATGTATGTTTGTCAGGCCTGGATGTGTGTGCTCTTGTTTTTTTTTTTTTTCTAAAACTAATTTGCAAAGTAATTGCAAATGTATGGCAGAGAAGCGATTCGCGCACGTTTTAAAATAATTTTTGAATACTGGCTTTTAACTAAGAGGGCAATCACCCGGCCCGATTCCCAGGCTGCGCAAAAAAAATTATTATTATGTGTAAACTGAAACCTCAATGACTAGTTTTGTAACAAAACAATTATCTAAAAAAAAAGCAAAAACAAAAACATACTTAGAGAAATTTAAAACCGCGCTCTGAATGTCAGTATTTTTTCTGCTTATCTTAACTTATAATGGCAAGCAATAGCGAAATGGTTTTCAAATCATTATTTATTTTTGTGTGTGCGTTGAACATTTACGATGACACATAGAATGAAGTTTTTGGACTTGTTTGCCACTTGGATGTTGATAGTTCTCAAAATTGAGAAAAAAAAAGTTTTTTTTTTGGTCATCACCGTACAATATGGAGCATATTCATTTTGACAGTTTGTTTGTAACGCTCAGAAAGAAGCTTTAGAGTCACCGTAAAGTATTTATATATACACACATATTCCTCTTGATCAGTAGCAAGCTTAGAATTGGTTTAAGCACATACGTTTGCGTAAAGTCTTCTGGTTGTAAAATTGAAGATATCGCAGGCTTCACGTTGGGCAAAAACATTAGAAATTCTTGTATGCAAGTTGGCATTGAAAATGATCAGAATCGGTTAGAGGACACGCCTGTAATGCAAAATATATGACACCTCTTCTTTCTGGATTTTGTTGCTCTTTACTCAGAAAGTACAATAAAAAATAAATGAAAATTATTACGTTTTCTACAAGAATCAGCCACGCCTACCCAGTATTAAAGAGTAGAAAAATTTAGTCTATTTCACATATTTTGTTTTTTATACCCACCACTAAAGGCGAGGTATATATTTTGTCATTTGATTTGTAAATAATCAGAAGGAAACTTCCGATACCACACAAACTATATATATTCTTGATCACCATCAAACTTAGAATCAATCTAAGTATGTCCGTCTGTCTGTCTAATGTCTGTGCAAAAATCAAAATATTGACTTCAAATTTGGCAGCAACATTCGAATTTCTTGCACGCAGATTGGTATTGAAAATGAGGCAAATCGGTCAAAAGACACACCCACAGTATAACGTAGATTGAGAGCATCTCTGTTTTCGGAAGCAAGAAAAAGATTTCTTGCTCATTACTCACTGCACGTTTACTGAGCTACCTATCCTCTAATATCGGTGTCAAAATGGAAAGGATTGCCCACGCCCACTTTATATAATAGAATATTGAAATTAAATTTTTTGTGAAAATGTTTCTGGAACCACATAATATGCATATATTCTTTATCAATATGAAATTCGGAATTTACCTAAACGTATCCGTCTGTCCGTCTGTTCATATATCTGTCCGCTTATCCGTGTAATGCCTGCGTTAAACATTCTTCTGGCCGTGAAAATGAAGATATCGGTTTCAAAGTTGGCAGAAACATTAGAAGTTCTTGCACTGCCACGCCCACCTATCATAATTTAGTAGTGGTGGGTATAAATGATTCGACACGGCCGAATATAAAGTTCTTACTTGTTTTCTTTAAGATCAAAGTACTGAGTATAAGGTACAAAAAATTCGAACACATACAGTCGAATATAACTTTCTTACCCGTTTTTTTTATTTTCTATTTTTTTTTTAAGTTATAACTTTTGATATGTAAGCGATGTATTTGATTTGACACACGAATTAAATTCACTTGCTGTGATAGTTAAAACTTTTATCCTCTCTACTTATTGGAGATATGGAAGAAATGCAGTCACGCACCTAATTGGTTGACTAGCCTTCGAATAAATAAATTTCACAATTTTATAATTCAAATAAACTTTTAAAACCCAACTTAAAGATAAATGAAAGTAATAGTGAAATTTTGATTGGAATTTAAAATATTTTGCTTATTTTGTTCAAACATATTTAAAAAGTTTTAAAGCTGTATTTCTTCTGTACGAAGATATGCTTTTTCAATTTTCAGTTCTTAACTACAAAATATCCGAATTTCTTAAGCATCAAAATTAGAAGTGATCCAAGCTTTCATTTCTAGTCACACATGAAAGCGATTCTGGGAAAAAATCTATTTGTCATCTTTTAGTTGAAATAAATAAATAAAAGTTTATTTTAAAAAAGTTTTTTATTTTAATATATTCTATATTTTATTATACCATCATCGTCGATATTAAGACGTTGGTTGTTACTCATTCTTCTTATTATTATTTTAATGCAAATGATTTTTGATGATTCATGTGATCATTTATTTCAAAATTGGCAATAAATTATTTTTGAAATGAAGATGCGATGATGATAAGCTTAAGCTTAGAATTGTAAACGAGCAAAAACATGAATCTTTTGAATGTCTCTTGTTTATATCACAATATATTATACAATCATCCAGTTATAGGAAGAATAACAACTAATATTATTGGATGATATATAAATTTTGAATTTGCTTTACTAATTTTGTTTATTAGCATTTTAGAAATGCTTCAACTGAAAGGCAAATTCCATTTCTAAAATTACGATCAATTAATTGTTGGTCTGGTTTACATTGATGCGGTTACATAGAATCGAGAAAAATTTTATAATACGTTTAGTTTTTTTTATCTTTGTTTGTTATTTCTTCAGTTTTTAGAAATTTGAAACAGATCTATCTTGAAATTGTGTACCATCTACACTAGCAAAAGCATTACTTATTCAAACGATAACAAATAGTGCTTCGGGCAATTACTTATCGAACCCATCCTAAGATTAAGTTCAAAAATAATTGCACCAAATTCTTTAAATGTTCGAGTTGAAAGATGGATACACTATGGAGAAAACGAGTGTTTTGTTTATAGGATTTGACTCAGAAAGCTGATGGTAAAACATCTATGTTTTATAAGATAAATGCCACCTGTTTCTAGTTCTACTAATCATGGTTATAGCCTAACGTCGCGAGAAGAGTAAGCAAACTTATTCGAATGTAGGTCCATATATGTGTCTCCACTGGTACTCGGGAGCTTTATGCTTTCGAGGACGTTTAACTGGTGGTCACTTCGTGTGTCATTGGGCACTGTGGGATTAAATCTTCACGGCAGATATTCACATTAAACCCCTTACAGACTTCTGTTATCTTTCAGATATCTAATCAACATTCAGTCTGGAAGTTAATTGAGCCTCTTCACAAGCATGTGGGGATGGGATATGTTGAGTACGCAGGTCACAGAAGCATGTATGAGGAAATTCTCAGCTTAATCATGTTTTCATCAAATTCATGCGTGCTTAACTCATTGAAGTTTGCTCGATAACAAGAGTCGTTAACCCAAAGTTGTTCGATATCAAGAACAGTAAACCAACCTCAAGGGTTTGAAGTTATATTCAAAAATAGCTAGCAAGGTCACAAACCAGAACTGTTAACAGAGGCCTGTTAATCGAGTAACAGAATTCTGTTAACCAAAGTCTTGAAACGATTTATATCAAATATTGTTAAAATAGCACTATTTTGGAACTTTTTTGAACAAATATGATAAACAAAACTTCAATTTTTGTTAATTGGGTAAAATTTGATATACGATTCTCTGCTATGTCAAATATGTTATTCAAAAAACCGAAGTTTAATTGTCCATTTTGGCCAAACCAAGTGCTGCGAAAAAACTAAACTTGTTGTTGTTGTTGGATCACCCAGTAAAGTGATAAGCCAGTGTAGAGATTACATCAAATAGACTTGGGAATAGATCCTTTAAGTTGATCTAGCAGAGTGGGAGGCATTGCAAGTATTAAAACTCTTAAATCTGACCGACTGCAATTTCGACCACGATATTTTACAAGTTATCCCCGGAAGGTAATTAAATAAATCGATGGTTTCCCAAAAAACATTGATAGTGGGAAGAACGACTGAAATAATTAAATTAATTTTATTATTCAAACTGGAATCAAAAAAGTAACTACTTCTAGTGTTAAAAAACTCTCCGATCCCTATGCTTTAAAAATGTCTAATAAAATCCAATCCGTTGTGATAGATCTTGATCAAAGTCAAATGCAATATTTATTTACTTATTACTTGAAAATAAAACTATTCTATTAAACATTCAAATATATTTATATTCAAAATAATTTTGTCTCTTCATTCATTTTAAGATTAGTCGCGAAAAAAGTCTTGAAATGTGAAATAAAATTTTAATTTTTTCAATTATGCTTTTAAAAAAAATAATTTTTTCTAAATATTTTAATAGAGAAATTAATTAAAATTCTTAATTGAATTAAAAATTCAATTTTGCTTATTGTTTATAGAAAAAAAAAAAAGAAAAAATGAAGAAAATCATTAAATGATTCAATAATGTGGTTAAATTTAAAATATAATATTCTTTAGAAAGGAATTGACAGTGGGCGTCAATGAATATACATTTAAAAAATTTGTTTCTAAGGTCAGCAAGACAAGATTTTTCATATTAAGAATGCAACGTCTGCAACACAATTATGGAACAAAAACAAATTTATTTATTTATTTATTTAGTTAAGTGTAAAATATCTCTATAGTAATAATAATAAAATTGAATAAAAAATTTGTATTTAAATATCGTAAATGTTTTATATGCGCACACATGTTAATAAACATGTTTTTCTCCGTTTGTTTGCATATATACTTTAATTTAAATTGAAATTTTAAATTAAAATTAATTGTTATTTTTTTTGTTTTTTTATTCTTTGTTTTTCTTTTGCTCAAGCACAGCACTCACTCAATTTACATACTCTGTAGATAGATTAAAAAGCAACTAAATGCTATTTATTCATCTCTGTCTGTCTGGATTGCTATTCGGATTGTTCCTTTGGCATATTACTCGCGTGTACTCACTCTGTAACGAGCACAACAACACTTATTTACTTATGACTCGCCGACATTTATGACAAGTAATTAACTACTCATGGCAAGATTAAAAGCATATCATCATATAAAAATTTAAATTAATATGTCTTTGTCTTAAATTTTTATCTGGTTGAGGAAGTATTTCAATTCAGTTTTTTCTTGAATATTTTGTTGTTATTTGTTATCAGTAAATTATCAATTTTTACGAAAACTTATTTCTACTATTTTTACTAAGCTTTGTTAATATTTTTGTTTGATTTTTCGATAGCGTTTTTTCTATTTTTATTCTACATAGATCAGAGAAGCCACAAGTGCTACTATTATTATTTGTACTTCGAATAAAGCATAAAGCATAAAAATTAAAAAAAGAAGTAAGAAAATTATATTCGGCTATGCCGAATCTTTTATATTCACCATCATCGTTATCTTAAAAAAGAGGGAAAGGCTCAATTTTAGCAGGTAGATGTGGGAGGTTTTTTCGTTTGTTATGGAATATCGTGGAACATAGACAACCCTGGAATACTGTGAAGAAAACAGACGTGCTTTCAGCTCATATTGCAGGCGTGCCCTTTGGCCGATTTGGACCATTTTCAATAGCAACCTATGTGAAAGAAGAAGGAGAATGTTTACCAGACATAGGCGAGCCCTATCTAACACCTGAAATGTGTAACGTTCCCGCGTTCTTCAGGAGCAACCTCCCCGGGAAGGGAAATCTTCGAAAGGCCGTTCCCAGCAGTCAAGAAAGAGAGCCCACGCAGATTTTGCAACAGTAAACACTGTAGCCATCCATTTTACACAACAGGAATCTTCTGGATTTCCTGGCCCTCGTGATACCTTACTTCTTTGAAAAGTCTAAGGTCCGAATTTCCATTTAGATCCATACAATCTCGGACTGGCCGCCTATGTGTCAATGGATTTATAAAAGCTCGGAGCTTGGCGCCCCACCCACCCGAAGACACGGCTTCCCGTACAAAGAAAAGAAAAAGAAAACAGAAGGCAAAGGAATCCTATATTAAGTGGCGCGGCGCCTTCTGGTAAAGACACCGTCTGCGTACTAGTTAAGATGCACTACATGACTGTCCACGGAAAGAGCATCTCTACACTCGTAGTTATTGTTAGTCAATCCGATTCTCATAGCCCCCAAATTTCTAATGTCGAAGTACAGGGGACATTCGCAGAAAACATGTTTCCAATTCTCAGACGGATTGCCACAAAGGCATGATCTACTATTAGATAACCGTCTTTGGCGCAAAAATGAATTGAGCGAACCAGATCCTGTAAGTAGGGTCCCCAGATAAAGGTTGAATCTTAAATCGGTATGGCATTCTACAAACGAGACATCCCTGATGCAGCCATATATCACTCTGCCCTTAGAATATGAAAATTAAGGCTAAGTGTTTCTTTCACTGAACTATTCTATATTTTTATAAATGAAATAAAATAATTTCTGCTTTAATTTAAAGTTTTAGTAACCGGATATTATGTGACAAATAATAAACCGAAAAGTAAACCACAATTAATGAGGAATTTTAGAGCGAGAATCAAGCAAGAACCTTATGGTCGGCTAGCAATGAATTTTGAGTGCCCGTGGCCTTAAATGAGCGTCTAATAAGCTAAAGCATCATAAGTGCAAAAAGGTCGACAATTAAGTATACTACACAAGTTTGCCATGATTTGCTTGAAATATACCATCAAAGGGAGGCATGATCGTAAAATTTAGACCAAATCAATTTATTGTCTTCAAATATCGTCCCTGAGATGTGACGTAAAAAAAAAATTCTCAGGAATCACGCAGTATCGCTCAACTTGAAAAAAACTTAATTTGCCTTTTTTAACGTGTGACTCATTAACAGACCGATATATGAAAATATAGGAATTTTTGCTATTTACTTTAGTTCTTTAAAATTTCTTTAATTAATTAAATCAATATCTAATTCTAAGAAAAGTAACGTGAGGGGGGTTATGTTTGAATTATTTTATATTAAAATTCTTCTGAATATTCAATATAGGAAAGCTTACTCATTTTCGTTTTAAATATTAAGCCAACAACAATGTCTTATTTGCAAAATTTTTTAAAAATATTTTTTGCTTTCAAATAAATATTTATAAATTTCATCAAAACATTTACTTACATAAAATTGTTTAATATAAAACAGATACAATTTTGTGTACACACTCACCTGTAAAAGAAAAACAGATTTTGGAAATTTAAACAGAGGAATTTCAAAAGATTATTTATTATGTATAATAATAAATTTATTTATAAGTTGCTTATGTATATATATATATATAATAAAAATAATTAGATAATAGATGAAAAAAAAATAAAAATATGTGTCTACTGAATAAGTAGTAAACCAGCACCGCACCGTTACCGTACCGTTGTTACATCATGCAATCATGCAGTTCGCTTTAGATCCTAAAATTAAAATTTTTAACTTTGGATTTTCGTACACATTTCATTTTTTGAAAATTGTTGTTGTTGCCGTTTGTTGTTGTAGAATTAATTCAACTCTGACATATATATTATAAATATAGTCCCACCATAACACCTTTTTGTTATTATATAATAAAAGCTTTTTTGCTTGACTTTTTCACTTTATTTCTTTTTTTGGTATTCATTACATTCATACCTTTACTATCTATGCTATACCACTGTTTAATTTTTTCAGTTGAATTATATAAGAAATTGCGATAAAGTTTTCTTTTTTCGAGAGTTTGTCAAAACTAAAAAGAACTAAAAAAAAGTTATTTTGTCGTCGTTTCTTGATGTGAGGTACACCATGTGGTAAATTGTTTTTTTCTTTTCTTTTTTGAAAAAATCAAAAATAAACACAATTGTTAAATTGAAAAATGAATTTCAATGACATTTGCTACCATCTGCTGCCGTTTGCTGGTGCGGTATTTGCCATTATATACATAGAGTCTGTAGAGAATATGTCTACCTGCCAGCAAAATATTGACATTCAGCTAACAATTGCAAGCATATTCTACACAAATATGTACATACACAGAAGATACATAAAGGTTTACTTATCAAACTGTGTACACACACACACAGCAATTTTGATGGCATATACTGGGATATTATATTTCAAAAAATACTTTGAAAAATCTTTAAAAAATTTTTAGTCGATTATTTTCATTTGTGATAAAATGAAAAATCCTAACCGTTCGGGTAAATAGAAAAGAATAAAAGAAATTCGTTGACGCGGAGAAAACAAGATAAAAAAACAAACATTGATGATAAAAATTTTAAAAATTGTTATTCCAACGGTTTAAAGATGATAGCACAACAATTTAATCATATTTGGAAACAATTCATCAAAGATTTTCTGACATTTTTTCGAACAATGAGAATTTTTAAGTTTACTCAATCGACTGCCCATAAATAACTCCGTGCGCACTATGACGATAAAGTAATTTGTCTACCCATCGATCGCCCAACACCCCATCTGGTGTTGAATTTCGAAAACTCACGTAGATTGAAGTAGAAATCTCAAATGTGTTGCGTGTAGTATATAGTACTATAGTATAATCAGATTTGAAGTAAAAGCAATGGGTCAAAACAAAGGACCTGGCAAAGTTAAACGAAGTTTACGAATAATTTACAATCCAGGTAGAATATTGTCTTGTAACTTAAAGCCGAAACCATTGAATCGAACCCAGATAATCGAAGAATTTAGTGAACATTACTTGTATAGTGAACGTTACTTGCTTAGTGAAGATTACTTGTTTGGTAAACATTATTTCTTTGGTGAACATTACTTGTTTAGCGAACATTACTTGTTTGGCGAAACATTACTCGTTTGGTGAACATTATTTGTTTGGCGAACATTACTGGTTTGGTGAACATTACTTGCTTGGTGATAATTACTTGTTTGATGAACATTATTTGTTTGGCGAACATTACTTGTTTGATGAACATTACTTGCTTAGTGTTACTTTGATTATCCGGCATCTCGCAAACCCAAATTAGAAATCACCTAAAGATAAATGCTGACTATAACTACTCACGAAGACTGTCATCCTACGTTGCATATAACCACTGGACTATTTTTCAGCGAGTCTTAGCCGGTAATCCCCAGAAGTGGACGATTCTCTAATAGATATAAAATTTATATCTACAGCTGAGGTGCAAGATGTTTTCTCTGTTATGAGAGTTCTCCCTACTCGGCAGTGCGAAAACAAGATATTCACACAGTTCGCTGGATAAAAGAATGTGGTACAAAGAGCAACGTGATCTCCTGCGATTTATTTTGGCCGTTGGTTTTTCTTCACATGTCGGAAAGGCAATTCTATTAACTTATCTTAAGGATGTTCTGGACTCCAACTACTAATTGAAACAGGCATAAAAACCACTAGAACAGTACTCAATATGAACTAATAGTAATGAACTACAGAGAAGCCCACTTACAAAAGAGGCGCTCCCACCGACGCCGTCTCTTACTATCCATTAAGATATATGCGGCCGGGCTTTAGTAGTACTTAACTTATCTTAACTTCTTCTTGCTGCTTGGTCCTTTCTTTCGAGCGAGGCCCTCGTAGAGATGAGAGTTTCCATACATTTATGATCCGTGAATAATTTCCCCTACCCCACCGGATTGTAATATATAATATAATATAATATATAAACATACTCAACTGAGAATGTATATGAAAGATTTAGCTGTAATCGCCGGGTTAATTGTCCGCCATATGTAATTGGAACACTTACGATCGTCAAAACTTCACGGGTGATAACGCTCGCAATTAACAAAAACAAATTTCAATTTACAAGACAGATAATTAATTTTCGATAGTTGGAAGACCAGAACGAAATTAACTCCGACCCTCCGACTAGCAATGGCTACAATCAATGAACTATTAGACGAATTTTTTGTCTGTCTGTATATAAGTCCAGAAATCGCACGAAGTTATTAGTCAGCTAAACAAAACGTTCCCTTGTTTGTCAATCACCTGGAAGGCTCATGTTAAAAAAACAAAAATAAAATCCTGAAAATTGACTCTTTTGGTTTATATATTATCCCATCCAGTAAGAAATTGTATTGTGCCTTTATAAACAATCTGCCAATAATGTAGTGGACAAAAAAGATTGGCGGGTGTAGTTTTATTGCTTATTTCCTCTAATGCATTTTCTATGATCTCATTTAAAGTTTCTATTACATTTTAGTTGAAGAGCGATGTTAAAGTATTCACTTCTTACTACTTGCTCTCCCTATATGAATTCGAAAGAGGTCTTAAAATGTTTGCTATTTAAAAAAAAAAAGCCAAAGACTTTTTCTCATTTTGAAAAATGATTTCATACCATTTGCTGCTGCCGAGTTAATTCAAGGGAAAAAATTATGATACCAAAGAACGTAATTGCATGCTTAGCAATCATATACGTCGTCTTCATATAATTTAGGGTGCGCTTTCATATCATTGAATATCAGACAATTACATTTTGTTTTAAAGTGAATTGTTGACATTTCATGAAGGATTTTTATGATTGTGATGAAGTGATGTCAGTTGAATGCTTCTTGACAAAATGAAATAAATTTGTTGTATAAAAACCGGGTCAAGTAATTGAAGAGCAGAAGACTGATATAAATGTCAGTTTAATGACAGTAAAAAAAAAAAGGAAAGCATCACAAAAAGTTCAATTCAGTTAAATAAATTTGAATAAAATTATATTTAAAAAGTAAAAAAAATTATGTTTGTTTCGGAACGAATCGTAGATATACACTACAAAAAATAAACTGTAAAATTTTGTGTTACTTATAAGCGTTAAATTCACTATAATTAATTTTGAACGATTTTGTTTCCAATATAAACATAAAATGAGTTGATTTGTATTAAATTTTCGGTTGATATCTTTCAGATGCACATTAATGTAAACGACTTCATAAAGTTTCTGTCTTACAAATTTTTCTGATTGTTTTTTTTTTTTTTTGGTAGTACACTGCTCACACCTTTCGCTAACACTGATCTGCAATGGAAACCAAAACTATTCTTAAAAACTTCCAGCATAGCAAACAACCTACTGGAGCTAAGAAAGAGCGACCTACGATTGCTCACTGCCCTCTTTATGAGTCATAACTTCTTCAATTGAAAAATGTAGGCATCTCTAATACAGACTCTTGCAAATTTTGTGAAGGGTTGTCCGAAATGTCTCATCGCATCCTGTGTGAATGCGAGACCATTTGCAAAATCAGACATCAGGTGTTCGGCCAACACTTCGTAACGTCAGACACAGTATAGTACTCCGAACGAAAGAATCTAGCGGGATTCATAAGTATCTTAAATATGGAGGGCTAGGGCCAAGGGCCTGTAAATTCGCGTTACAGTTTAAGAAGCCAAGTTTCAACCCCCTATTTCAATCCAGATGAATCTGACGATTTCAAGTGATACGCATTAAAGTGTTCACTCTCGTCAAGGGTATGTACTCTTTAGGCGTTTTTCACTGGGTTCTTTTGGTTCCTGCTTAAGTATTCAGAGAACTGGTATAGTCTTAAACAACGCTAAGGGAGTAATCCAAAACGAAAATAGAACTGAAATTAGGAAAGACGAAGAAGCCCTAAAATCAATAGATAACAATTGTGGGCGTATTTGTCGACCGGATTTTTATTTTATCTTTTAGGAAAATGTTTTTATCAAGTTTTAATATAAAGTTTCCTATAGGTCCCATGTTAAAACACTTTACGCGGACGAATTTATAAGCGGACCACGCCTTTGTAGCTTTGAAACAGTTTTGAATAATTCCGATATAAGCTTCAGATTTTAAATTAGCGTCTGATATCCAATTGTAGGGGCGGCTGCTGTAGACGAAATGATTAAACTGACATATTCTAAAACAAATGATTTAAAATATTCAGAAATTTCTTCAACAAATCCTTTTCATTAGGCGTGATAGGTAATGACTAAAATGGTTAAATTCCATTCTACCCTTTTTAAATATAATTTTCAAAACCTTATTTTAAATTCATTAAATAAAATGTGCTACATAAACCATAAGTTAGCACTTTCTTAGCACAGAAGGCCAAAAAGAAAAAATTGAAAAGAATTAACCCTTAGCGGACCTTTTTTTCTCCGAAAATATGTCGTTCTCTCTCTTAAATGTGTTGCATACTAGATCCACTTTCAAAACGAAATGAGGAAAACCTGTAAAATACTAATATATGAGATCACTTTTCGATACAATTTATTATGATTTAGAAAATTCTAGTAAGAATTGATCGCACGTGCTAGACAAAAAATTCACGTAAGTGTATTATATGTAGCACATGTGTTGTCTAACGGTTATTCCTAAGAGTTATGAATAAAACGAAAAAGCGAGCGTAATTTTTTAAACAACGGTGAGTATAAAAATCAGTTACATTTTGTTGAAATGTTACATATGACTGACATTGATTGCTGCCATGCAATGTTAATAGTGTTGATGTCTAATTTATTATATACTTTCCTTGCGAAAGCATTTCTGAATGTGATTGAAAAAATATATACCGCTGATTAACAAAGTATTGTAAGTCTAGAATATTAAAAAAAGATTTTTCAAATTAGATATTTAGACATTTCTACGTCAATCAGAAATCGTCCGAAGTTGATCTTTACATAAAAGGGATCAACAATTAATGTTAAGCTAAGGAAAAAGTTCGTGGCCTTTCCTTTTCCAATAGATGGTCAACAGTCGCGTAACTTTTATAACGGTAATTCTATGAAACGCGTGTAAAGCATGACAGTCCCCCCAAAAATATTTAAAAGACGCTTTGCAAGTTTTGATAATAAACACCCGTCGCTCTCTGTTGGACCAATTGTTAATGAACTCGTTTATATTCTTCTAAAAATTGAGGAAGAGCTACACGCTCTTCATATTAAGATCTCATTGTGCAATTGAATAAAGCTTTCAAACTTTTTGTAAGGTTGGATAGACCATAGTACATGAATTAACAATGGACCTAATTTTCATTAAAGCCTTTTTCGGGGGTAAAATACCCAGAAAGAAAGCCATCGGACAAGACCATTCAAATCTTTGGTGACTCGGCAAAAATTAAGCGATTTTATCCACGAAGTTTTGAGACATTCATCGTATGATCTGAACCTTGTTGCGTGCGACTAAAACTTGTCTCGTTCTCTGCAGAACTCTCTTAGTGGTATAAAAAAGTAACTTCAAATATCGTGTGATGCGATTTTTTATTCCCGATGATGCATAGTATGGTGGAATCCCCGATGTTTTAAGGCGCTAGCATAATATATTATTAATTATGATTCAATAATGATACATTATCGATTTAAAATACGAGAAAAATGTGTTTGAATTTTGATTTAAAAAACGCCACGAACTTTTTTCCATATCTACTACATTATTTATGTAGGAAACCGAGATAAGGTTATTGGAATAATGTTTTAGAAATATAGGAGCTGAGATATCGCAAGCTTGTACTCCTATTGTACTCCTAGTGAAATGTGTGAAGAAATAATTACATTTAGTTAAGGAAAGAATAAATAAACTTTTTTGCGCAAATCGAAAATGATCCCTTGTCACATCAGTTGTAACATTAAAAGGTACAAAAAAGAAATACGTTAAGATATACATACTTTGGTCAACGTAAATGCTAAACAAATTTCTATTCGACGGTCTATCTGAATATCCCATTTGCCCATCTCTTTTTTCGTTCGTCCCTTTGATGATCTGTCGGTCTATTCATCCATCCTTCAGTTATTAAAGTTAAAAAGGTCGAAATGAAGTGGTGATATCAAGCGTTTATGTTTTATAGGAAATGAGTTTAGCCAGGACCCATTCCCTTTAACCTAACACGCATCCTAAAAATTATTGCTTCAACACATGTTTGGTATTTAATGAGGAACTCACTTAGATTAGACAGCGAACACGTCTAGAAAAAAAAATGCTTAACAATTTTTATAGAGTTAATCATCTTAGAGAGATTCACCCTAAAGTCAATATAAACCTTTTCAAAAAAAAGTTTACATTAGTTTATGTGTTACTTTACAATAAATTTATATATTGATTGGATAGTAGACTTCAGAGTCAGGCAATACAAGCGTCTCTTAATATTTTCCAATCTCAATAGTAGTACATTGTGTACGACTTAAACCATTTTCATAATCAACGGTATCATTGCGAGCGTAAATGGTAATGTAATGCATCTCATAAAGCGCAGTCAAGCAAATGAAAGTATGAAATAAAAAATGAAAAAAAAAAAGTAAATAAATAAAATAAATAAAACATATGCCAAGTGACCATGATCCCTAGCGATTTATAGAAGTAGCGGCGCCGTTGTTTTACACAATAAATATGAATAAATACCATAGCGATAGTAATAATGATTGTGTTGTTGTATTTTGATTTTTTATTTGTGTACATTTTTTTATTTTTTGCTATTTTTTAACCTCATAGGGGTCCACCACTTGGTTGGTTTTTTCTTGTCTTGTTAAGAAAAAAAATGTACGATTTGCTTTTGTAAATCATATAAACACTCGTATACACATTTCTGCGCACTTGAATATATGTGAGAAGAAAGAAGCTTTAATCTTTAGATGATAAAAGAAAGTATCTCGCTTTTGTATATTTGTTAACAACCGCTACGTGCAGTTGATGTTTAATGTAATTTTTTGTTTTTTTTTTCTTGTTTAACGCTTGACCTATTCTAAAAAAGAAAGAGAGCGAGATTATATTTCTGATTTTTGTTCAAATTATACACAAAGCGGCAGCTTTAGCTGCTTATACATTCGCAGCAAGCTTGAACATAATTATTATTAGATATCATGTCATGCAAGAATTAAAAAATTTTATGGGAGAATGAAAGTCTACAAAAAGTCATTAAAATTTTAATAATCACAGTAAAGCCGCTATAAATAGAATAAAAAAAAAAAAAAACATTATGCTTTTCATTTCCAGAACATAAAGTATAAAAAAAATGAAACATTTTAGTTTTTACTATTAAGAGTCTTATGCGTTTTTTTTTTTGACGATTTCCTGCTTCGCTGGTAAACCAACAGAAATGTCAACGGATGGCATTTATTTATTGAAAAAGAAGTAAAGACATTACATTACAGTTGGGTAAGGCCGACAACACCTTATCGCCTAAAGGGAGCTACATTTATTTTCGTCCGTGAAAGATTAAAAATTATACTTTGCATTCATATAGGTACTAAAGTTATGATTTACATCGTAGTCTTTATAGGAAAGAGGGGTCCAAAGATCTTATTACTCTTCACCTGTTTTCATCATAAGACAATAAAAATTACACTTTATTCTTTTATAAAGACTTACTTTTCGCGAAAATTGTAGGATCGAGAAATCCGTTTGAAAGGTCTTTTAGCCCACATAAGTCTAGCCTGGAAGTCTAGTTCTGAATTGACTTAGTATTATTTAACAATATGACCATGCACTCCAGCACACCATACGTGCCACTTTTATATAACACATTGCCTTTCATATGTACTTATAGTCTATCCAAGCTATCGTAAACGTCGGAGTTCAAATCCGAACGATCGAACGAAAAGCTGGTTAAATCAAAATTAAGAGGGTTTCCCTTGTTCTACGGACACTTCGCAGATGGTTGCAATAAAGAAAATTAAACGAGCTAAAGAATACTCTAGTGAAGAACAGATGGACGGACGGACGGAATTTATCTAACTAACCAGATGGTTTCAATCTTACAAGCGCGGTTATTCATTACACAATTCTATCTATGGTCTCTTTCGAGTCATCAATTTTTATTAAAAGACTTTGGTATGACTTTTCATTCGTTTTTCTTATTTTACTAACTCATGTGCCCACATCTGCCCAAATGCACATTTTGCTTAGTAAGCACACCTCAATCAAATTTCTTTTTCTGTATACGATCTGACTAATTTACACACAACAAAGTATTTTCAAGTTTGTCGCGTTTGTGGATGCAACAAAATGCATATGTTACAGAACCCTTATGTGAGGAAAACAGAACTACTGCTTTTCACATCATAGAATATTAAAAATTTAACCTTCTTGCCCTGCTAAGGGTATCTTTCGGAACATGTTCAAAAAATTGGTTCGTTGGAGTCAAATTTTTTACGCCAATTTCACACGCCGAAATACCATTATTACACTTACGGGCAATGTTGATTTGGGCGAATTTTTTTATACACCAATTTTTCCAAAATAAGTCATTGTACGGGGAAGTATCGTAAAAATGTTTCGATCTCATCCGTTTCCAACACTATTCGGTTACATTCAGCTTTTCAAATCTCGTTAAAATATCTCAAAAATTGCGATTGGTAGGTAGGAATATAGAAATTTATGGGCACACGTTAGATCGACAGACGGACAGAAGGACAGATAGATTTCAGTCAATTTAGAAAATTGCTTTAAATCGATTAATATGATAAAAGGTAATTTTATCCTAAGCCATTCTACCTGATATATGCATAATACCACAAGTGGCAAAAGGACATGGTAAGAACGTTCTTGATATAAAACTTAAATTTGTTATGTTTGGACCAAGCCAGTGGACATTTTAGATCTCCTTCTCTATAAGTAATTCCATGAAAAGCATGTTTTTACATGAAAACAAAGTATAAAGTTTTACAAAAGTAAATGAAGAATTATAGAGCAGATAAAAAGTAATGCAGGGTATTTAAAGACCGTCTTTGCCCAACTGTATATGTTTTGACTTGGTTTTACGATTACGATTATACGCAACTTTAATAGACTTGCTATCGATGGCCGCAATTAAAGTGAAAAAATGTGAACGATCAAGATCCACATTTATATATTGACACTCAGGAAACAAACTTAATAGACTTTAACTTAAACTTTCATTCAGCATTCACAGATTAGATGTACCTAAGTACAAAAGGGGTCTAAATATTCTTGTAAAATCTATTTCAAATTTCAGCCAAAAAATGTGAAGACGATACGCGTGTAAATGAAATGCCATAATGGACAATAAATAGTTATTTAGAGCCTACAGGGGAACAAGTTATATGGCAAATGGTACTAATAAACCAAGATACGCCTTTATTTAATAACATTTTTTTTAATGGTTTGTTGGTAACAAAGATTCACCTTAGGGTGAATGCCATTTATTTTATGTTTAGTTCTTTTCTTTTTGGAGTTTTTTTTCTTTCAAATATTTTTTTTTTCGTTTTCGTGTTTATACGCATACTTGTCCCTGAGCTAAATATTTTTTTTTTCTTTAACCCACTAATTACACCTATACAAATAATATGAAAATTATATGAAAAGTTATTATTACTTAAAAACATATGTATTTGCACATAAAACTTGCGAACATATTTTCTACTATTTAAACAAGCATTGGTGGCGGCTTTTATTTTATTAATCCCCCCAAACATCACCACAAGTTCGTTTTAAGATGGTTGTTACAAACAAGCTCGATACGATACAGCAAAGCAATGGTACTAGTAATGCAAGTGTTGTGTATGAAACCGTGCGGCCGTGCGGTTTCATAGCATAGCATGTAGCGAAAAATTATGCACTTATTATACTTGTTCTTTAAGGTTTTTTTCTTTTTTTTTTTCCTTCTAACATTAAAGCCTTTTATTGTTCTTTTTATTTTTTTTTAAATAACTTTTTAAGTCAAACAAAGCATGCATTTAGAATTATTTGCTGTTCGTATGTACGTCTATACTAGTAGAGTTTTGTGTACGTACGTATGTATGTGTACAATTTTAGTATTTCTTTTTAGTTTAGTTTCACTTCGACCGGGTAATTTACTACTGCTGTTCATTATTTTGTTAGGTTTTTGTATGATTTTGTTTTGCTTTTAGTTTGTCGTTGTGTTTATTGTTGTTGCTGCTAATATACTTAAACTATTATTTATCCCTACGGAATTCATTAAGTAGAGTATAACTAGTTGTTAGTATAAGCATTATGAACTATTTGCAAAGTTTGCAAAAAAAAAAAAACAATAAAATAATATCTTAACGTAGAAAATACGAAAACTGTTTTCAAGAGAAAAAAAAACCCAAAATTATGTCTTACGTTTATTGAAGTAAAAACACAATAGAAGCCGGATATTATAATCATCGGAGATAATATTATCACACATAATCACGCAATTGTTTTAACGGAATTCGCTGCTGCTTAATGTTATCAACAATTTATTGTTATCAAATGTTGCAAGTTCCATGACGAACATAATAAACGTTGTTCGTAGACAATGAAATGAATGATGATGAACAATTACAAGTCAGAAAATCGTATGGAATTATTTGCGTATAACAACTATTTCATCTATGGCGTGTTAATAAACTTTGTCTGCGTCATTTTTTTTTTAGGTTGTTACGTTAAGTGTAAAATCGATATCAAGTATACTTTGCACAAACAGAATTATTATGAAAAACACTCAAAGCTTTTCTTGAGATTTCTTTAATCATTGATTCATATCAGCCAATCTGAGATCTTAGTCTGAGAGCATTAAATACGTTTTTATATATATTAGGCTGAAGAATTACATTTTCATCTTTGTGAGATCTAACTAAATTGTTAAATTCCATATAAAATTCCATTTATAGTGACAACATTTGATTTTGCTTGTAGAACTTTTGAAAAGAAGTAGTTAGTACGATCCGTATTCAAGTAATTTTTTATTTGATTGAATTCCAGTCATAGAAAGTTTTGAAATTAGGGAACTGTTACCGTTAATTTCTTTTAAGATTACGTTCCCCCAAATCTGTGACAACTCAAGACCTGAAGTCGATTTGTTTACTACCCCGTCTTAACCCAAAAACATTTAAACTACATCGACAACGATTTTTCTCGCTAAATCATTCTCGGAGGAAAAGCTAACTCTCCGGGGGTAAATTTTCAGGAAACTAATTTTTATACCCTATAGATCTTACTGTACAGCGTACGTTAAATTTGCGCGGATATATGTAATATCTAGAACAATTGAAGATGGATTCAACTTTTATTATATCGATCGAATCTGTATCGTTTTTTGAATCGATTTGATCCCCATCTGATGTGTTTATGTCTTTAACTAAACGATCGCAAATTTTGAAATTAGTTTGATGAAATTTGCGACATGTTTTGGGACAAGAACGCACGCTATTGTAAATCGATCATTTTGACAGTCATTCCACATATATTTCCCCATTTGAAAAGAGTCTTTATATGAGAAAAATTGCTATTTCTAATAATTTTCCGCAAAAACATAAAGGAATTAGTATTTTGTCATGTAAAATCAATACGAAAAATTTGAACCGAATAGGATCCATCTCTTATAAGACACTTCTTATTAAAAGTAAGCCCTTCTATGGTAAAAAGGACCAAAATTTGCGAACGTATCAAATTGGTACATTGAATAGGATAGGAACTAATATTTTTCCATGTAAAATACCGAATAGAAAACACCTCCCATAAAATCCTTCTTACTAAAAGTAAGCCTTTGTATAGTAAAAATAGTCTATATTTTATTTATTTTTAATATTTTGTACTATAAATGAGTTCCTAATAGCAGTTTAACTGTACCATATTTGGACTACGTTGATCTATTTTTGTTCCCCACCTCATTTAAGGGTTCCCATTCATTAAGGGTTCCCTTTACATGACAAAAAGATTTAATCTTTAATATTCCGTGGTGAAAATTGCCCCATAATATTAGCTAGGTATAAAAATTAATTGTACTTAATTTGGCACAGGCAGGAGTGTTTTTTGGACTCCACCTACCTATAGGGATTCTCATGAAAAGCAAGTTCTTGTATGGCAACAAAGTATAATTTTTAGTACTTTGTAGCAGAAATCGTAAAATGATAAAACGATCTTTGACACAAATACTAAATATTTACTAAATTTAGACTATGCCAGTTCACGTTTTAGGGTTTTTTCCCTAAAAGGGCTTTCAAGACATAAATACGGCAAATTATAACTTGTTTCCTTATAAAAGTATTGATTGGCCCTGTTCGACTATTTTTTTTAACGATTTAATATGCTTTGAAAATTTTCACGTTTCTAGAAAACCCGGAAGAAATTCAGTACCTAAGACAATATTAGGTTTTCACTGAATTCTTCTCGAGCATTTCTTCAGATATTTTGTCAAAAAAAAATGTATGTTCATTACAAAAACTGTTTTGAAACGATTTGTAATTGTGTGTGTATTTGATTTTAACCTTTTTTAAACTTAAGTATTTGAAATGAAAAACTTAAATATATTTTTTCTTACAAAATCTAGAAAATTTCTAAAAAAGTGGTGCGTTTTATAATTAACAAGTGCTTCTAGAAATATTCATAAAATAAATAAAATATTGTATACGTATGTACTCATCAATTTCTATATAAAAATATTGCAGTCGTCATTTAGTTACATAAGTATTAATATTCTATAAACCATTGCAGTATTAGACGCACAGCAGGAAAAGCAAAAATAATAAATAACAAAAAAATGTATTCGCCTTACAGCGAATCTTATATACTCACCACCTTAAATTTTTTGTTAGTAATAATTTGGCCCTCTTCTAATAAATAGTAGTTAAAGAGTGGATCATTTAAAAATCCACCTCCGACTTCTCAACCCCCACGTTCCATTTACAATCAAGAGCCGTTTAAGCCCATAAAAAACAACAAAAAGAATCTTAAGGCAAATATAATACCAAGATCTGCTTTTTTTGAGGTTACTTTAGTGTTTATTTGAGGTTACTTTATCTTTTGCTTGAGGTTACTTTAGTTTTTTCTTATTGTGAATGCATATCACTTAAACTTAATCAATGTATCAAGTAAAGCTATATATCTTTTAATTTTTCAACCAACCAGTGTTCGAACAATAAACCATAAATATGTAGGTAGACGGACAGATGTGCATGACTTTACCTAGTATTTCAATTGATGCCAATTGAACTGACTCTTTTACAAGCTGCATAACACATAAAATTTATTTTGTGGTGATGAAAATTTATATAAGTCTCGCAAATAAATCAAAAAAAAATATTAAAAAAAAAAGAAAAAAGCAAAATATAATAAAATATTCAACCATTTCCAAAACGATAGTAAAAATTAAATTAAAACCATTCAACCGTAGCCACATAATGTATAAAAGAGATAAGAAAAAAAAAAAAAATATCCAAAAATCCACAAACAAGAAAAAAAAAAAATTTTGCATAAACATATACAAGTAAAAAATACTAAAAATGCGATTATCTTCTTCCTACCATTTCTGGTCTTGAAAAGACTTGCTGAGCCCGTAGAGAATCTTTTAAAGATGCCGTCTTATCTGGTAGAAATATGGAAGATTTGCCGCTTGTTGTTGTCGAACCATTGGTTATCATATCAGACTTTTGCGCTGCTAAAGTGGACGTTGAATTCACTTTGGAAGCATGCGACAGACGTTTCATATGTGTCCATACCTGATGCCAAGGAATAACGTCTTTCTACGAGATTTTTGGTTTTTTTTTTATGTTTTTTCGTTTTGTTTTTGTTTTTTTTTTTTTTTAATATTTGCGAAAAGGAATAAAAAAACAAAAGAAACAAATGTTTAAATTAAATATTAAATATGAGAATAAAGCTAAATAGGGGGAAAAAAGCCGATTTTTTTTTCTATTCTTATCAAAATAAGACAAATATTTATAAAAATAATTATTAGAAGGGCTGTGTGTTTTAGGTTAAATATTTTACGTGAAATTAATCTACGAATTTTTTTTCTCTAATAACGCTTTATTAAATTATTTTTCTTAATTTTGCTTCTTTATTATTTTATTTATTTGTTTATTTATTTATTTAATATATATAACAAAAAATGGTCAGATCAGGTTATATATTTTCCTTGCTATTTTTCATCTTTTTAAAATTCTTTTTACGTCATGGTAAATGATTCGTTATGTACATCAGAATAATATTAAAATGTTTTTCTTAAGAGATTATATATATGGGGTCCATAGTAGTGCTAGAACTGCCGAAAATTTTAATCACACGCTTTTCTCGAAAGCATGATTTTCGAGTTTTTAACTCTCGTCTTTCAAGCGTCACTTCTCAAACTCTAGCTACAGCTTCATAATAGCTTAGTATTCTGAAAAGCGCAGGAGTTTTTAAATTGTTATAATTTAACCGATTCGATCAAATCATTCGACTAATTCAACACCATTTTTTCGTATTAATATTTTCATTACAAATTAAATAATATTTCAAGAATTTTTTTATTTTTTTGTTTCAAGCAAAAAATTAATTTTTTTTTTTTTGTTTGCAAAGGCTGCCTATTTTGTTTTTAAAATTACTTGATCACGAATCTGCAAATGTACTACTGTGGACAAAAAGTAACGAGACTGTATTTTTTTTTTTTTTTTGAATACCCATAAGATATAACATCGATGCATATATATTTTTGGTAGGTTGGTGTAACTGTTGTTAATAACTGACATAAATTTCAGGACAGGTGTCCTGCTAGATTAGAACCAGCAGAGTTTTTTTCTCGTGTTGTCAGCTATTGTTTTTTTTTTTTCGTTTTGATCCACTTGTAGCACAATAGGCATTAGATTCTTGAGCTGCTTCAAATTAAAAGTCCAATGATCTATTAACTAAATTAAACGAAATTTAGTGTCAGTCAATATACAACCGAGATTTATACATCATCATTTAATTTAGTACCGTTCAATCGAAGTTAGCGCACTTTCCTCATCTCGGTGGTTTATCCAGTGGAAACGGATTATTTTATGAACTGTGATTATTGTCCTTTAAACTTCAAGTTAAAAAGCAGAAAAAATCTTCAAATCTTTTTTATGACTCTAGTTACTTATTAAATGAAAAAATGTTGGGAGATTGTTATGTGTCACTTCACCACCTTCAACCGAAGGATGGATGAAGTTATTGCATCAAAAAAAAAAAAAGAAAAATCTACGTTAAACTCCATCATAAGTGAATAGAACTAAATTTGTATTTCTGTGTGTGTAAGCAAGCAACTGGAATTATTGCGTTTCGTAATAAAAACGATATAATAATAATAGATGAAGAAAAAAAAAATTTATAATTAGACAAGAGAGTAAAAAAAAAAAAAAAGTTGGATTTAATTTCAATTCAAAACATTAGCCTTAAATTGTTAATGAAAAAAGTTTTTGTATACATTTACACAAATTAAATGCTCATTTAAATATTCATTCATGGCACAAAGAGAAAGGCGAGCACCACTCGAATGTAAATGCAAATGTCTTTCTCCGCTGTCTGCTGGCTACAATCAACAACGGTAACGATGAATAGAAAGACCCAAGCATACGTATAAAAAGGCGTAGAATGTACGATGCGTCATACACTTGAGTGAGTGCATATAACCTCCCAAAAACAACGACCATAACAATAACAACAAAATTTTATATTTTTTTTTTTTTTTTAGGATTTAATTGTCAAGTGCAACACGGGCAGCGGAAGTGCACACACAAAAAATACAGAAAACGCAATAATAACGAAACGTATTTTGTTTTTCTCGTTTTCTGTTTTTTTTTTTTTTTTTTGTTGAAGCGGCTTTGGTGGTTTATTAAATATGACGAACACAATAAAATGTTGTTGCGCTGCTGTAAATGCAAAAAGGAAAAAACGATGTGAAACTGTAAATAAATATAATTTTAAAAAACATTTTTTTTTTTTGGACGCCAGAAGTAAGCAAGTTTCGAATTAAAGCAAAAAAAAAAAAAAAAAAGAAAATGACAAAACAGTGAACAACAACTCATTAAAAGGAAATAACAATTAAATGTAAATATGTATGTTGCGTTATATGTCAGTAGACACTTGTTTTATAATTGTTGAATAACTTCTTTAGACTGCATGACTGTGTGTATACCACTTAAGTATTTCATATATATACATATGTGCACACATTTATAAGCACAACTGTGTACGCTTTGGTTTACTTATGTTGCAATATTTGTGTGTTTTATTTCCAACATATTCCAAGAACAGGAAGCAACGAAGGTATTTCGTATATATATATGAAATACTGTGAGTTTGTGAAAAAAGGTCATGTTTGACATGTTTTACATAGACAGTAATGTACACACACACACATTTGCTGAATACGAGGAAGAAAAAAAAAAGAAACGCATTTTTTTATATATGTATACATATAGAAGAAAGTGTGTGAACATTTTGTGTGACATAATTTCAACATCTTTTGTTTGTATTTTATTTTATATTTTAGATAAGTTTAATGATATAATTGTTACATGTGCACCAACATCGCAGCTATTGTTGTAGAAATTCATGGGAACATTTATCATTAATCAAACTATGGCAAAGGACCTTAAATTTTATTCTTCTTGTGCTTCCTTTCAAAATTTTGCTTAGAGTTTTCGGACCTTTTAGCAAAAAGTCAGTAGTGGTAGAAGGGATTGTAAGCTCATCCTTATTCCTTATCTATATGCCCACCAAGGAAAGACGAGAGAGAGAGAGAGTCAATTTAAAAATCCGCATTTGTCTGTCCGTTTACCTATCGAACGGCCTAACTCATGTTCTTTTTTACGTACGTCCATTTACCGGTGAATTGGATCTCTATGTCTGTCCACTTGCGTGGGTTCTTGTCAAGCTTTCGTTTTTCCGGCCGCCTGGTCGTCTCTACTTGACCTGGTATTGAAGTTTTCATACGTTAATTCGTGTATTCATTTCTTCATCTCGTGTATCCATTTATTTATCTGCCCGCATCGCTTTTTATTCGACTGGGTATCTGTTCGACTAATGAACCATCTGCTTCATTTTCCCCATATTCGTACTTCTACTTGGCCGATTGTGCAAGTTTTTATCAGCTTTTCGTCTCCTCAGTCAGCTGGCTGTCTACCTGCCCTGTTATTGATGTTTCCATAAGTCAGTCCGTGTATTCTTTCGCTCATCACGTTTATCCATTTCTCTATCTGTCTGCTTTGCTCTCCATTCGGTCGGGTATACGTCCGACTACTCAGACATCTGCTTATTTTCAACCTAACCCGTTTTTATCAGCTTTTCGTCTCTCTGATCACATCTGGTCTACCTGTTCTCTTGTTGACCTTTCCATATGTGAGTCCAAATATACCGTTTCCGTTTTTCTTATTGCTTCACTACCTGGTCACTCGGTTATCTGTTCCAATGCCGAACCATTAGCTTCGATTTCCCCTTACGCCTATTTGGTTGCGTTTCGAATCTCTCTGCCTGTCCGATTGTACGAATTTTTGTTAAAACTTCGTTTCTCTTTCTGTCCTTTTGTTGATTTTCTGTCTGCCCGCTTCGCTTGAATTTCTATTCACCCTCTTTTTTATATCTTATGGTCTGCTTGCCTTTGTCTTCGGTTTTCTATCTATCCATGACTTGCTGTCTCTTTCTCTTTGAACTAGGAGCACTATGAACAAAGCTACTAGTAGCGATGTCTTCTCAAGTACACAATAATCCTTAAAGTTAGGAGAGGGAGCTTGCTTCCGTGTAGTACAGACAATCTAAAGCGAATAATTAAATCCTCGGGGATCAGGTGCCCAAATGAGGAAGCTCTTTGTACTACGTTGGCTGCGTCAACAAACTTAGAGAATGGCTTGTTGTCTGATCGCTGGTGACGCCCTTCGTTGAGTATCGAGATGGTGGTTGGAATTGAGGTGGATTAATAACCTTCTGATTAGAAAGAAACTCTGGACTGTACCCAGTAATTGTTTATTTTGGTACCTTGGGAATAGCGTAGGTCCATTGGGATTACTCTACAAAGCTTGAAGGATGCAGACGATCGTTTGCTACAAATAGCGCAGTGTTTAAGTACACCGTGAGATTAAGCTTCAAAGCAGATGCTCATGTCTCTTTCTCTATCCTTCTTCCCCCTGACTTAGCTCCGCACTCCCCTGCCGACTTGAAACTCTGAGCAGCTACTTGTGCGTATTAAGGTTATTATTCTATCTCTGCCTTTACTGCCCCCTATCCGTCTGTGTCATGTAGAATTGTAAATCACAGCGTAAGGTCAAAAGCCGCAAATGTCGCTTCATCTCTTTTAAGCATCACAGATACCTTCTCTCACTTAAGACTTCACAATAAATGCTCTGAAATGAAGAAGACATTTCTCCATTCATCTTCTTGTGTTGTTCGACTTCTGGTAAACTTTAATAAAATAATTGAATGGAGTAATCTATTTGGAATAATTGGAAATTTAAAGTTTTCTCCACCTGTTTTCTGCTTCTTCTTCTCTTCTTCCTTACTGAATTACAGCACATTTGATACAAAGGTTTTGAACGGCTTCCTAAATCAACTTATTAGGGACTTGATAATTAAAAAGAAATTATTCGTTTTACATTTGACAAAGAGGGTTTCAGTTAAGTCATAGTTCGCCTGCATATAATTCTATTGGTTATTTTCTCACTGTACTTGTCAGGTTACGCTCATCTCACAACACATTCCCCTGTGTCAAGTTCTTTGCTTTGTTTGCTCTTGCTTTTGTGTGTTTTCCTACATTTTTCATACGCATTACAAGGCGTATGTCGTCGTTCTTCGCTGTCATATTTCCTTACTTTTACATAAAATTGTTGTTTTTTTTTGATGTGCACTAATTTTTTATTTTACTTCCCTGACATAGTTTATAGTAACGCTAGCGATTTCATTTGGTTGCAAATCGAAAAGAAAAAATGAAGAAGCAAACAGCGAACACAACCCCGTTATGGATCTTCGGGCTTATTGTCCTTTTTCTATGTTGAGAGAATGGGAACATAACAGTTTTTTGTTTGTTTTGTATATTACAGTAAGAACTGCACATAAAATTTCAGCAAAAAAATACTGAATTGTGTTCATTTGTCTGTTGAGGGAATTGTCGAAATGTCCTAAGATTCGAACTTAAAAAAATTTTAAAATTAATTAAATCATAGTTTGCTACCCTACATGAAGAGCAAAAGTGGAAGGGCTCGAAAAACAGACCGTATTGCCAAGATATATCAAAAACTTATAGAACCTCAATTCGATAAGTTCGTAGATCGAAAGTTTAATATATATTTGCTTCCTCTAATCCAAAATAATTCGTCCCAAAGAGAATATGATTTGATTTCATTTCTCCATATTCAAAAACTTTTAGAATTTTCCCTTTTTCGCGAATATTTTTATTATTTTTAAGCATAAACATCATGCAAAGCCTTAAATATTAAGATGAATTTTTTTAATATTTTCTAGCAAATAATCTGAAAAATATTAATTTTGTCGCATCCGCTACAATGAAACGAGAATTGAAATCACTTTGAATATGAAATCAAAAATTTCGAAGTGTAACCTAATAACTAAAACAGATATCGATTTAAAATTGAATACAAGCAAACAACTACAGGTTAATGTCATTCACGAGAGCTCGATTCGCTCACTCACTCGCGTGAACAACCTTAGATGTGTGGAGAGCTCCCTTACTTGTTTGTCATCATCGTATTACAAACTATTTAATTCATAGTATGTCTGTCTCCTCTTTATGCAACTGTTGTTTCTTTTCTCTTTTTTCTTGTTTTGTATTTTTTTTTGTTAAAGCCCAAGGCGTCATGCAATTTTGCTTCCACTGCAGCATCAAGTTTATTGGACTGTAGTCCAATAAAAAAAAACAAACACAACATCAACAGAAACATCAACCGTGCCAGTACAGTGAGTCGCATTTCAAAAGATAATAATCGCAGATTGTAGCTCTTCTTCATCTCTTCCTTTTTTTTTTCTTTTTATTTAATTTAACCGACTGTTTCTTACTATCATTTTGTGTTTTTTTTTTGCTCTGCACTTTTTTTGCATCATGCAACGTCTAGTTCATTTGCATTCTACACAATTAATTGTTTGCTGAAATTGCTAGATATATATGTCTATGTATATATGTATATGTATATATATATATATGCTATATATGTATGTACATTTACATGTATATATGTATATATATATGCATACGTACACATCTTAATATTAGCAAGACAAATAGACTCAAATTTTTACTTTAAAATTTCAAAGACAACTTTTGTAGCAGATAACTAAAGTTTTAGATGCTAATGCTCTTCCTGTCTTTAGTTCAAGAATTTATTTATGCTCCGTTATACTAACAGCTCTAAATCTGTCGATCTTCAACCTTCTTTTGTCGTGATAGACGCTTTAGGACAAATTCTACTAAACTGCATACTTCACAAAAGTGTGTCTCGACATTCACAGCTGAAGCCCGAGCTATTCTTCAAGCTGTGGACTTTGCCAAATAATAAGAAACATAAAAGTGTTATTGTCAGTGATAGCCTGTCTGTATTAAAAGCTGGCCAAAAATCCCTCAATTTCTAAATGGAACACCATTAACAAATTAAGAACTACCACAGCAACATCCGGAGATAAGATTAAAATACTTTGGATACCTAATCATATCGTTTTATTAGGAAATGAGTCAGCTGATCGAGCGCCGAAATCTGCTGCTTCTATATCTCTAATTATGGAAGATATCATGGAAAAGTTGGACCTTCAAAGAAAATCGTGGAAACTAATCAACAATACCATCATCAGTTCTTCTATTAATCTGGACCTTGTTGCTTCTCCAATAATCTCCAACTAATAGTAAAAAAGTCAAGATTAGAATATTTCCTAGAATTCGCATTGGCCACACCATTGCACAGCGCCAATGGATACTTAAGAAAACTTCTAATCTGCGACTGCGTAAACCTTTCTCTTATTAGAAGAATTACAATTGGATCAACTAATCCCGTGGTCATCCTGAATTCAGCTACCGAACATAATATCAATTTAATATATTATTTTATTAAAATTATTAAGGCTTAGTATCGACCCTTCGTTTTTTTTAAAAAAGTGCCGATAGCCTATGTGACTAGTGCTCAGTTCATTTCTCTAGACTAAGAATTCATTTAATTAGTTTAGGAATTATAATAATAATAATAATCATAATAATAATAAATTTTTTCCAACTATAAGCAAACATAAGTTCGATTTTCAGATAGTGTTTTCAAATTAAACTAAGCTTACACGACATGGCAAAGGCTAAGGTACTAAGCTATACTCTAAAACGTTTGCTGGAAAATCCTTAATGGAATCAAGACTGAAAGTATTAACATCACACTCTGGATATTGTATGGTTTTCGAACTTTACAGATCCAAAAGTGATTTGCATGCAGTTTAAGATGTCAAAAGCATTTAATCCGACAATTTAAATGTGAAGCGATAACTTCATAAGCATACAAAATAGTTTAGATTCGAACGCTATAAATTAAGATTGAAGTTCCATATTATGCACTTGAAGTACAAATGGGATATTTTTAGTTGGTGACAGTTACGGGTGTAAATATATAAGCGCGATTAGGTTTTTCTATGTATGGTAAGATGATCCTGTGATCTCAGTTGTATGGTCAAATTCGCAATTATTAAAATAGTTTGCAATTATCGTTAACCGGTCGACGCGTTTGATGATTAAATATTCGTTCCAAGTTGATTCTAATTTTCTTCCATAAAGATTACATACATTCTTCCTTTGCTTTTTTATATTGTCTATAGTCTTACAGTAGAATCTCTACGCTTTAAATAATTGGCTGATTAGTAATTATTCTGCTTTTGAAGCTCAAATCATCGTCCGGGTTTTAGCATTCAAGCTTAATACTGCTTCGTTTTAATGTTCTATATACTGGGGGAAGTTAAACTATAAGTTTTTGGCTATATGATCCACATTACTACTGCTTAGTTATTTAGGAATGTCGTCTCCCCAGCTAACAATGCTGTCCTCGCAAAAAAAGTTTAAAACATAATAATCAAGTAAAGCTAACGATCGCTCTATAATATATCAAAACTTCAATCTTCTTAGTAATTTTTGTTCCGAACTCTTATACGTCCCGACAGGGCCCGAAAAATGGATCAATGCGCAGTAGATTCAAATGTCAAATCGCTATTCTGGATGAAATTATTTCATGAAATACTAAAAGCTAAACCTTATCGTCATTTAAAGGCCCGTTTTTTCTAAGGACGTTTATGAGCGGAAGGATTAAAAAAATAGTTCTTTTCTTTCCATATATTCCACATTCATTATCGGGAAATATTAAAATTTTTTGGCAAACATCAGACAGACGGCGAGACTCAATTCAGAAAATTGTTCCGAATCAGTTGCTGTAGTAACAGACAGCTAGTCCACCTACAATAACGCAGAAGCTTATCTCGCATTTAACATACATATCCCCACAAACACCGTGTAACCACCACCTTTCAACATGTGGCGGTGTAGAGTATAAACACTAAGTGAAAAGTTCATGTGTAACAGGTGGTGTTGGCTTTTATGTAAACACAGCACAATTTTGAAATTGAACAAGCGGTGTTGTTTACACAACCGATTAAAAAAGACATGTTTTGCTTTTTTTGTTTTTAAAAATTGAATAGTTAGAAAATTAAATAAATATTTAGAAAAGTAAGTAAGTACAGACTTGGTGTAAGTCATCAATAGCTGACAGCTTAAACAAATAGACAAACCTTTTTGTTAGAGGATTACGATAACTTTAAAATCTGACTAGATTTCGATTGTCGTTATATCAATTTCAAAGGTAAAGATCAGATGGGAACATTGGATTCGTATTGAAAATACTGCAAATAAAATAGAACTGATGATAACCATATGCTGATCTATGTAAAATTGGTTGTTTGTTGGGATAAATTCGATCTAAAACATTTCACGGTTCAACTAACTTCTAAACAAGATATTTATAAATATCGTAATTATTTTTTAAAGCTGATCATGTAATAATTACTAAAAATTGTAAATACATTTCAGGACATTCAAATGTAAACCATATTTTCGGACAGGGAACTAACAATGGTTATTAGTAAATAAGGTTGAAGGCAGTCATTAGAAAAACACCAAAATTATTTTTCTAATCTAAAATTAGTTGTCTGTTTGAATAAATTCGGGGTAAAACTTGTTGGTTCAATACTCCTCTAAACTATAGATTTATATATATCATAATTATTTTTTAAAACTGATTATATAATAATTACTAAAAATTGTAAATACATTTCAGGACTGCAGAGATGTAAGGGATGTAAAGATTCAAATGTAAGCCATATTTTCGGACGGACGAAATAATTAACAATGGCTATTGGTGAATATCCTTGAAGATCGTCATTAAAGGAAACTTTTAATTATTTTTTTAATCTAAAATTTGCTGTTTGTTGGGATCAATTCGGTGTAAAATTTGTCGGATTCAAATTTAAACCATATTTTCGGACGGTCGAAATAACTAACAATAGTTGTTAGTGAATACCCTTGAAGGGGGAGTAATTAAAAAACATTTCACTTAACTTTCTAAAAAGTATGAACCTTGCATTACAGCAAATTTCATAAAATCCTTTCGATTATCCACATCCTAAGACAATACGGTAGATAAGGATGTAGGACGCAAGGAGGCAAGAGAATGAGTAAGATGGGCTAATTAATGCCAGGTATATCACTATATTTGTTTATATTATATGATCTATAATATAAATCGTATCTGCTTATATATTGTTACCCGCCCCTTTTTGCCTCACACTTATTATAAAGATATATATATATATATTTTAAAAACTTGAACGCACTTTTTGAGAAATATAAATTTTTATACAGAACTAAGCGATTGCATTCCATTCCATTTACATTTGCAAAACACTTGCTATCATTTGAAACGTGTTCCGCCAGTTCATTCAAAGAAAAGAAAAACAAAAAAAAAACAAAAACATTTTGAATCTCATTAAATAATGAAAGAAAAAAAAATAAAGAAAAAAAAACAACTAATAAAACTCTCGACTTAGGAAACATTAATTGCAATAAACAAACATATGCAGCAGCGGCAGCAAAAAAAAAAGGAACGTAAAGAGCGAGGGAAGAAGAAGAGAATATTCACTTTAGTTATACTTTAAGTCTTGAAAGACCGCATTTTAATATACGATATTATAAAAGCATATGCAGCTAGCTAATGCTGTCGTATAAAAAATGTGTTTTTGTTTTTATAAACATTGCAAAGATCAAAAGAAAAGAGAACAATAACAATAACGAAAACAACAACAATTTTACTATTATAAAACGGTAATACATTTCAAAACAAAGAATTCAAGAAAAAATGCCGCACTTTCCTATATGTGCCTTCGGCAAAGTTAAGCTTCGATGCATTCATTTGAATTAAAGAAGAAGAAAACAGAAATAAAGTAAATAAAACCAAGCAAAAAAGAAAAAATGAAAAAAAAAAGGAAAGAAGCAACAACAAAACGAACGTGTTTAAATATTTTCAAAAAATTTTCTAGAGCATAACAACTAACAGAGAAAACAAGAGAAAGAGACATATGATGAGTACGCGAAACTACACAAGTAAAGCACAAATTTTTATACGAAAAAAAAAAAAACAAAAAGTTCTCGTAATACAAAAAAATGCTGAAATTCTTCCACTAAAATTTCAGAAAAATTGGAAAAAGAAAAAAGAACCAACACAAGCCACAAGACTACAAGATTTTTTTGGAGAAAAATTTATGACCAAAAACCCGATTACATAACCTGAATATATTGGTATACTTCAATGTCAGAGCTAAGCGCTGTGCACCCATATGTTGCAAAAAACATTTCACATGGTGGCCACAAAATATTAGTAAAAACATTTTTTCTGTTTTTTTTTCTATATCGTGAGGGTTTTCAATGTTTTTGTGTTTTCATAATACTTTTGTATTTTATTTTATTTTTTTTCCGCACAAGACACATTAACACAGTTGCTGGTGTCATAAACGGAAATTCACATACATTCATGCAACGACACAGATAAATGTGTTCTTTTTGCAAACAAACACCCTTGTAGAGGAAATATTAAGAAAAAAAATTGTAAAAAAGAAAAAAAGTGAGAAAGAGAGAAAAACAATTTGCTATAATTTTACATCTGCAGAATTTTATGGGGTTTTTTTTGCTGGTTTTTTTTTCTATTGCACACAATTCCATATCTCACTATCATAGTTCAAGTTATATTGAATTTATTTCTTCGTTCGTAATATAATATCAGTTTACTTTTCATTTAAACAAATGCGAAATCTTTCAAGTCATGATATGGGTTCAGATAATCGAAGCATCGAAAAAGACAGAGAGAGAGAGAGATAGAGATAACATAGATGGAACTAGTAATCGATTGCAGTAGATATTAACAGGAAGTGAATGAGTCAAATCAGTATAGGAACTTTAAAGTCCTGCATGCTTATTATGTATTTTTTTTTGCTATGTAAAGTCATGTTTACCCTAATCAATCTATCGGTGTTATCGACGTTATTTTAACAGACATTCATAACTATTTTTGGTATAATACCCTTTGCATTTCCTAATGTACATCGCTTTCCGCATTTCCTTGTGCACACCGCTAGTGTTATCGCTCGTAACTCTAAGGGACACATATTCGTATTACATAAGTTTTAAATCATCATCTTCTGATCATTTAAGTAATGTGATTTAAGACGGCTTTCAAAAAGTTCTTCTATACGTCTCCTCTTAATTTTTAATCAGAGATATCCTCATATACAGAATTCATCCATTTCGTTGTTCGGATTTGGTAAACTTGTTTCACTTACATATGCAATACACAAGTTTCATCGAGGGCATCACATGTTTAGTGTAATGTCTGCCATTTTATAATATGGATCGCCTAACAATCGTTGAACGATTTAAGATGAGAAAAGCTTACTACAAGAATGTTGATTCTGTAGCGCGTTACGATTTTTGCGCAGATTATGATCGAGATCTGAGCGCAATATAAGGAAGCCTATGAAGAAGTTTGGAGAAATTGAATCTATACCAGATTTGTTAAGGCTCATAGATCATCGAAACGCAAAAATATTGATACTGTTAGTGAAAAAGTCGAAGAGGATCCAAATTTACCGATTGCACGGCGCGTTAGCTTTTAAGCTTATCTTTTGAAGCATTATGATGTATTTTGTGTTTGGATTTGTGTGTCAATCCTTGCAAAATTCATTCAACACAAAAATGTCAAGAAAACTGACGTGAAGACACGCTGATTGGTTGTTCGAACAACAGCGTTTGCTAAAAAGATTTGTCGCATCGAATTTTCTTCAGTGATAAGTCTAATTTTTTGCCTGATGGATATGTCAACAAGCAAAATTTTCGCATTTGGAGCAATCAAAATTCACAAACTGTACTGACAAAAAGTCATCGTATAGAGTGGCATTTAGACCGGATACGTGATAGTACCTTATTTTTTCAAAACAAGGAGCGTGTGACACGAACAATCAATTACGATTGCTACAGGCACATGATTACCCAGTTCTTTTGGGATGAAATTGAAGATATGAATGTTGAAGGTATGGAGCTTCAAGAGGTCGGTGCCACAATCACGTTCCTTTTTTTTCCATTGTTGCCATTTTCCGGGCATGTAATTTCATGTTTTAGTGATGTGATCGTGAATTTTCTCATGAAGATCGTGAATTTTCTCATCGCTGGAGTCTTTCTCGCGGGGTTACGCAAAGCATCGAGTTGATACAAACAATCTTTAAATTCACTGACACTTTAGAAATGGACAATCATCAGTTGTGGCCAAGCTATTGACCGCTGTATGCAGACAAGTCATCGCAAATTGCCTCAAAAGGAACTAGTGCTATAAGATGTCCCGTGGAGGACTTTTCAATGATGTCGTATTCGACAAATAACGGAAAACTGCAAACAATACATATAATTTGTTTCATTTACTTTTGCTACAAAACTACAAAATGGATAACAAATCCGTTTAGTAGAATTCTAAATGTTAAAAGATTTTTACAATTTAGTTGGTGGGTGTCCAAGATTCACACTACATTCATATTATTAATATTCTTTTTGTTTTTTTTTTATAACCTTTTCCCGTTTATAACCCCACAACATTATTTTATTTTATTATATTACGTGTCAAATACGTTTTGTGTTCACACTCTATGTGTGCATAGAAATCTATACTTAACCAAATGACACTTTAACCCATTTCATGCAGCAAGTGTGCAATTACGGCATTTGTTTTTTTTATTCCTCTTGCGTTTTTCTTTTGTTTAAATAAAATTTCTCTTAATTGAGGTCATTTGTAAATGCGAAACGTTTTGAATATTAGATAAACTTTTAGAAAAAATTTTTTTCAGAACACTTAGAATATGTTCGTCTTCTTCTTCTTAAAAGGTATTCAGTGAGTCAGCACAAAAATGATTCTTTACTGACAGTTTACTTAAGCCTCCGTAAAGTCAGCGATTAGTTGACGTTATTTGCTATAGCTCGGCTCCTTTGTTAGTTGATTCACGTTAACTGCACTTAATACTTTTTGCGTGATCTTATGTCCGCCGCACTTTTCTTTTCGATCTTTCGATCTTTTTTTTTGGGTTTAAGGAATTTGTTGATTTTTTTTTTATTTGTTTTTTTTTATTAATTTTTATTTGTTTTTTTTATTAATTTTTTTTAATTTACTTATTTTTTTTATTTATTTTTTTATTATTTATTAATATTTTGTTTTTGTTTTTTTTCTTGAAGATGCAAGTTTGTATTCACGCTATCTTGCGTATTATTAGAATTAGAATTTATTAGAAAAGATAACAAAATAGTAAAGTAATGTATGTGTATTGTCATTATTTGCGAATAATTTATAAATCTGTTTTAGATTCGTAGCTTGACCATGAGTCTCTATATATATTTAAATTTTGTTTTTTAGAAAACGAAAAGCTTGCTGTATAGGCCGCCAAATTGCGAGAACGTAGTATATAATCAAAACATTGGCAACATAAAGATCACATTGGGAGAATCTGCAAAAGGATGGATAGGGCAGAAGGTGCACTAAGATTCGGACAGACAAAAAGGTGATGATTGTAGAAGATTGAAATACTGTACAAGTGCATGAGAGATAGTCTATCATATTAATTGTTGTACAAATGATTGTTGCAGCTGATGTGATTGAATATTATTCTGTTGATGAAACAGAAACAAACATAACAGTGGATAAACCACGGGTTGTGAGGTTTATTTGTGGGGCAGCCAAAGAGAACAAATGTCGGCCATTAGCTGAGCCGTTCGATCACTGCTACGAAGTGTAAATGTCTTGCTGTTTAGCGAATGCTTTTAGGTCAGTAGAAACTGAGTGGAAACTCAGGATTTGTTAAAATACTCAAATGCGAAAGTTTTCGAAGTCCTATTCACTCTCAAAAAATCGGAGAATGGTCTAATAAATTAGATAGAAAATAATCTCATTGTACACATAAGAAATACCTAAGATACTTGAACTTGATAATTTCATTACTTATTAAAACTTAGCACAATATATACATATATATATATATATCCTCCAATCCTTTAAAGGTCTCGTCTATTTAGAGGCAGGTAATAGTACACCTATCTCGAAAACAATTGTATAAAACCTCTGAAAGAAATAGAATTAGACAATAGAAATCCCAAGCTGACGAAGGCTTTAATTCATGTAAGATTTTGTTATCTACTTGAAGGATTGTTTTCACATAAAATTTTGTTGCCTATTTGAAGGCTTAGCTTATGTAAAGTCTTCTTGCCTATTTAAAGGGATGTAAGAAGTTTAATTTCTTAATGTTAGATACTGAAACTCACGGAAGCGTACTAACAACTTTAGAAGAACACCATCGAAGACGAAACGTACTCATGTTCTCAAAACTTTTGTTCAGTCATGAGAAATAACGATACTAGAGAGAACGAAAGAGTATGATTATAAGATAACCTTTTACTTGATAGCATTTGACAATCATTAAAATCATTCGAAAACTAATTTCTTTTAAAATCTCAAAGATGTACCACTAGGCAGCGTTATATTAGTAATTATTTCCTTACCTTTGGATCCATTGCTGTACGTTCTAAACTATTTTCGCGATTTAATGTATTTATACTGCTACCACAACTGCCATTCAAATGTTGTTGTTGCTGACTAGAGGCTTCCAACCGTAAACGAGCCCGTTCTACACGTGCCAATGTTGGACTATCCAATATCGATGGCGCACGTGATGGTGGTCGAGAATTTAACGGTGAATTTGTCATTTGTGAAGGCAGCAAATGGTGATGATTTGAAGAATTCGTCGAAGTATTACTAGGAGTTGTTGTAGAATGTGCAGGAGGTTCTAAAGTGTTTGTAGTAGAAGAAGTAGAACCGGGTGTTGGCGTTGAAGAAGAATTTGTGGAGTGAACTAACATTTTGAAATATTCTTTTTTTTGTTCTTTTAAGCACTGATACTATGAAAAAATTAATATTTTTTATTCTTTTTTTTTGACGTACACTCGAGCAATATTTTTTTCCACAGCAGTTGCTTTACATTTAAGTTATATATGAAATCTAGAGTTTTAGTTTTTTTGTTTTTTCTTTTTTATTATAGTAACAAAAACATTTGGGATAATGAAAGATTTTTTTACGACTAAATTGAACAAAAAAAAATCAATAAGAAAATTGTATTAGTTTCCGATAAACATCACGTTTGATAGGTAAGCAATAATCTTTATCAATTGTTGACTAGACAGAGACAGAGAGAGAAAGAGAGAGAGAGAGAGGGAGGAAGAGTGATAGAGAGGGAGAGAGAAAGACATTATTTAAACTATGGATTAATGAGTATTGACTTGACTTCACAGAAAATTTTGATTTGGAAGCCTCTTTCGGATACCATCTTTGAACTTTTGAATAATTATAAGCGGTTTAAACCTTTCCTAACGATTCAGGCCACGTATATGCACCCGAAATCGGCTTGTTAGCGTAATATATGCTACTAGGGATTGCAGAACTATAACATCAAATATACATAAGAATATTTGAATCATTCTACTTTGAATTTTATGCACACAGATCGAAATTATATATAATTTGCTTTGTCTCTCTACTACTCTAAAATTGTTGTGCCTTTGATCCTGTGATGGTGTTTTTTTTTTTTAAACCGGTTTACTAATGTTATGTTGCTTGATCGATTTTGTAGCAATCGATGCTTTAAATTCGTCCTAACCTTAGAACATCAACACTATTATAAAATTTATACACAGATTGTGATATATAGAGAGAACTGCAGAAAATACTCTTGAATATAATTTTTTGTTTTTGTTTTTTTATTTTTTTTTTTGTACACTAAGCTTAAAATGGTTGTATACTTGGTTCGTTGTACCTGATATCAAGAACAGTAACGCAACCAGGCTTTTAAAGAAAATTAAAAATTCCAGGCGTGTTGTTGTGTTTCTTTTTTTTTTTTTTTCTTTACTATTTACTTCTTTAGTAGAAAAGGGTAGAGAATCTTTTTATTTTTTGTTTAAGTATTTTTCTTTTATAAAAAAGATTTTTTTTTAATTTTTGCAAATATTTATTATTTTTTTTAAATTTGTTTTATTTTGGTAGCCACTAATTCAATTCTGTCGTATTTCTATTAAGCTTCGTTTACTTTAATAATTTTATTTTTAAAAATTCAGAAACGTCCAGCTCTTTTAGCAAACGACCGTTAACGCGTGCTGTTCGTTGTTGACTAAACCACTGAAACTCGAGAAAATTGCAAAAACAGGTTTCTGCTTGTTTCTCTGTACATGTTGTGCATGATTGCGTAGTCCGGTTACTGGTGTCGCTAGTGCTGAAATTCACGCTCATGGGTCTCCTCCAACAATAACAAACTATCGGAATTTTTCTTATTAATTTTTTTTTTATTCTTGTTTTGGTTACTAAAGAGATTTGTATTTCATAGATATCTCTCTTCAAACTCTTTTGCATACGGTTGCCTATTGCTCTCTTTATGTTTTGTTTGTTTTGTAGTCCATACATGTTAGGAGGCAACTTGTACTTGTTACTGAAAAAGGTTAAAAAAATTCCCTTTATTTTGAAGAAAAGTTTACTTGTTTTTTTTATTTCTTTTTATTTACGATTTAATAATCTTGTGATTTTATTTATTATTTTTAATATGATACTGTTTTTATTTATATATATTTTTGTTTTGATTTAAAAACTCAACACACCGGGATATACATTACTTTTCTTGTTTTGCGTGTTATTAATTCTAGGTAGTTTTGCTGGACATTTGTTAAAAAAAGCTTTCCCGAACTGGCAAATAAAAAAAGAATAGTTTTTTTTTCAACATTATTGATTTTTTTTTATATTTATATCATAAAATTTGGTTTAGTTTTATAGGTTAATTTATTGAAGCATTAATGTGACTCTTTCGCAATTTTATGGCAAAACTCCTGCGTTGGATCTGAAACTTTACTTTCTCTAGATATTAAATTATATCGAAAGCTGAAAATGATTATCTTAACTAGTTACAGTGTTTTAAACGAATCCAATTATGGCTGATGTCATTCTAAGATTTTGATAAAGCCATATTATATTTTATAATCACTTTTAATGAAAAGGTGTCTTACTTTTTTCCTAAAATTTTTTATCTTTTTGTAAAATACAGATATGGACATCAGAGATTAAATTAATTGCACATATATAATCTCGATCAATGTAGGATTCCCAGTAAATTTTTTATGCATAAGTCTTCATGTCCGTTTAACGTTTCTTATTGGAAAACATGTGCTTTTTTCGTTGAAAAGTAAACAAGCGTGTCTCACTAACTACTAAAGATATTGACATGTAAGTTAATATAAAGAAAAGTGAGACCAGGTTTCTAACAACCTAAGGAAAAAGTTACTCACTTGCGGATAAGCACGCGCTGTATATAATCGATAGCCTCGATATTGTTTCAATAATTTAATATATGTTTTTAATACTTTAAGTTGATTTATTCTCGCATACCTGTCCATGTATTTGGATTTCTATGCATTATAAAAGGTGAAAGTAACAATTTGACCCTGGTATGCACTACATTCAATTCCAAGTGAACCTTACTAAATCACTAAATTCTTCGAAACTGAAATGAAATATAATTAAATATGCAAATGAGAGAGACCTATATATGTCTATCGAAGTATATATGTATACAAAAATCATACATTTGATGAAAACTTAAGCCTAATTCCGTTTAAAAGGAAATTTCTCAAAAAGTGTTGAGAAAGTAATAAAAGAAAATAAAAATTCGTGAGTGTCTCATCCAGCTGACTATAAACGAAAAGATTAACACTAACTCTCGGGAAATCCAACAGGTGAAAATATTAATAAAATTTGCATCGTGATATCCAGTAACTTAGAGGGTTAATAAAAATATCAAAATGAAATGTGGTATTTAGGAGTCGTTTTCAAAACGTTTATGAGTAGGGAATTCACTCAAGGAAGAAGAACAGTATCGTGACGAAGAGAGGAAAAAGAGACGATCAAGTTTGGGTAAGACTAATACACTGGGGTGTTATGAAATGCTAAAAATCTAGGAAACTTCTGTAAATAGTTCTTCTAAAATTATATATATGTATATGTATATGTATATGTATATGTATATATATACATATACATACATATATATATTCCCTATCATACAAAAATACGAAACTAATCTAAGAACTATTAGGAAACTTAAAACGTAAAATCGGAAAGGGGATTTTGCGTAACATATATATATATTAGTTTGGGGAAAAAGAAATCCATTATTTTTTCGTGAACTTCAGGACTTTATTTAACATGCTTCGGATTGTCCGATTTGGGTC
>KK351032.1:627889-665445 GCA_000671755.1 Glossina brevipalpis
GACCCAAATCGGACAATCCGAAGCATGTTAAATAAAGTCCTGAAGTTCATATAAAAATAATGGATTTCTTTTTCCCCAAACTAATATATATATATGTAACGTGGGGTGTTCCAATATTTGCGCAAGTTTTGAATGAAATACAAATCGAAATTACTTTCCTTTAATTGCAATCTTTCGATTGAATCATAAAGTACATAGGATAAGGTTATGTGTGGAATAGCACATCGGGCGAATGGTCTGCACGAATTTGCTGGCATATACAAGACCTTAGGGGGCTAATTCTGGTCACCAAAACGGGAGAGTACACGACCAGGGAGTCATGTATGACATATGGTATCGTCTTGTTGAACTCGCATGCCTTTCACATCAATATCGTCCAATTTAGGTAGAAAGAATCGGTCGCGATATCAAGCGCCAGCAACAGCCATTATTCCGACCATAATTTGTACGAAAAAAGGGAACTGTGGCTCCATTTTTACTAACACTAAGCTGTCAGTTGTCAAACTGTTTTTTTCCTTTTTGGTTGGCAACATTTACCGAGCGTGATATCGAGCATCAGCAAGAGCCAATATTACGACTATAATTTGTGCGAAAATAGCGAACTGCGGCCGCCAAACTTTCATTATCTTTTAAATATTGTTCAAAAATGAAGACACCTTGCTGTCTTGTGTAATACTCCGTTTTTACTAACTCTAAGCTGTCAGCTGTCAAATGATTTCTTTCTTTTTTGGTTGGCAGCACTTACCACACAAATGGTGATAAACTTAATAATTGCGTTCATTTTGGGATACCTTATATAACATATATAAAGGAGAAATTTTAACAGAAACGACGTTATATTATTTATTTTAAGCAAAGACGACTTAAAATGTAGCCAGTATGTGTACGAAATTCATCTTAGATGATAGGCGTAACCAGGACACTTCCAAAGCGAGTGCTGGCATTCTTAAGTTGGAAAAAAATTGCTGAGAATGTTTAATTCTTGCCGTTTCATAGCTTGGCTAGCTTACTCAGTTTAAACTTTAATGACAAAAAAAAAAAAAAACAATTTGTATTATTTATTAACACATATGTGGCCCTTAATGCTTGGCTGAATTCTTCTTTGTGATGCGTCAGATTTTTTATAAAAAATCAAATATTTAATAATCTTTTGTAAAAAATTCTTTATATCATAGTCAAGCACAATACAATCAACTATTTCATGGGAATCATATGTATACCATATATAAACACACATACATACATGCATACATACAATGATTCTTTAAACTGTTCTTTGCATTGTTTTAACTCATATGTTGATAGACTGTACAAAATAGAGGCGTTCCTTTATAAAATATGCTCTATTGCCATTAATGCATTGTCTTGACTGCTTCAGTTTTTTTCTTTTTATAGTTGTCCTAAGCACAGATAGCAAGAATACTAATGCTGTTATATACTTTGTAACATCTCGTAATGGGCATCATTCTTTTTTGTTTTTGTTTTTTTTTTACGATTAATATGAATTCTCTGGTTATTAATTATATCTGCTTATACATCGTTTTTAATTGCACCTTAAAATTCTTTACATTATTCCTCTGCAGATATGATTACATTGACGGTGAGCAATTAATCGAAATCGTGACCACTAAGTACATTGGAATTTTAAATTGATGAGTGATTGGAGACGTAAGAAATAAAATGGTATTAGAAATCTATCCAGACATTGTTAGGTATCGAATGGAAATCATTTTAACCTGATCTTTTTGAAGGAGGAACTTATATATGTCTCGATATATCTGTAAGCTCATAGTCCTTATAGTGCTTATAGTCCTTAACGGATTACACCCATGTTTGTAGAGAAAGTTTAAGCAGTCCTAGTAAATTTATGCTTCAAATCTTGAACTAATATTTGCTGTGAATTGAAGATGAAGATTTTTTTTGTATTGTTGTTTGTGCTTCCTCTCTAGATTCAAAATTGATTCATAAATTTTTGCTTAGAATTTTTTTGGCCCCCGAAGCGTTTCAAGCACAAATGATAGACAGATGGATGGGCCAAACCGAATTTTAATCTTAAGCTCTTTAAAAATATTTTCTGTATTAATGAATATCTTAAGCATAGTTCTATATGTTACATATGGAAGGACGAATTAAGTATAATCCAATGGATATAACATCACGCTAAGCACTAACTTATAATCGCTTTCATATGCGCTAGCAGAAGGATTTACTTAACTAACAGGATTTTAGCAAAAAATAGGAGAATTTATGAGGAATATTTCCAGTGTAGGTATATGAAAATTTTGAATAAGCATTGAAAGCCTCATAGAAGCTATAAATTTTTATATCCTTTTTGGTTGGTATACGCGATATATTACAGATTATTTTACCAATCGACTTCAGCTTGTCCGTCTATCTGTCCATCTGTATTTTTGTATGGAACATAAAAGGGCGAAAAATGGTTCGGATCGAATCGCTTTGATTAAACCCCTTTGATTAAATCCATGTTTGGAAAAAATTGTTATATGGCAATAATATGCAAGTTTTCGAAATTTCTCGATGCAAATATGAAAAATTTGAATCAGATGGGTCCATATTCTTTGCTCTTTTCCCTATGACCATTCTTCTAAAAGGTACGTCTTTATAAATGTAAGAAGATCTAATTTTTAATAGTTTATGATAAAAATTGCTTCATAATTATAATTTATAATAAAAATGAACAATACTAAAGTTGCACTATCCAAGTCTATTTATTGGAATATAAGGGTTCTTGTATGGGATAGTAAGGCTTTGCAATGCAACACTGTTAAGTTTTTAATACTCTGCGAAGAAAATGAAGAATGTAAGATTTTTGAGAAGTAAATTAATTTTGCTAAATTGGGATTACGTCAGTTCAAGTCTAGGGTCCTTCCTCTATAAGGGGTTTCATGAAAAATATGCCTTTACATGGAAACAAAGTATAAATAATATATATTGTATATATATATTTTTATTATTATTTTTTTTATATATAGTAAATATATATTTTTGATAGTTTATTATGAAAGTCAATGAAGAACCATATAAGTCGAAATGGTATAGGGTATTCAATAATCGACCATGACTGTTTTTGCATTCTTATAAATAAATATTTGTATTTATATGTAAATGACATAGACCGACTGCTACGTTTTCAATTGTTTTTTTTATTACTACACTGACTTTGCCATGACTCTGTAGGGCCTCTTGGGTATTTAATAACTCAACGAAATATTTAACAACAAGACCTTGGTTAGTTGGCATCGCCGGAGTAATCTTAACGAAGTTGGTTTTTATAGGGAGTTTGTAAAGAAGTCCTGTTAAATTTAGTCATCAGTTGCTACAGATTTATACTAAGCCCTAATATAAAATTAAATTTTAAAAGTTTTTTATTAGCTTTTACTACGACTAACTCCTTGTTATGAATAAATTATATAATCTTCGCTTTGTAGAGACATTTCGGATATATTCACTTCTTGGATAGTGGCGATATAAATCAACCGAATTGGCAGTTAATTTCCTCTTAAAATTAGTGAAAATATGTGAGAAACAGATCATAATTCTTTAACGTTTTTCTTTGACTTTTTATATTTTAATAATGTTACGTTTTTAATTACGTTACACTTCAACTGTAGTCAGGCATCAGAAAAGCAATTACACCACTTACAGCTTCTCCTTTCATTTTAAATTGTTTGATTCCTTTCCTTGGTGTAAGATACGTGTTGTTTGAAATTACAAGTCAAAGTCAAAGTTTTTTCATGGATTGAACCATGAACAGGTCGAATTTTTAAAGACTACGGATAATCTATAACTTCAGTATTGTGACTCGTAAAAATTTGGAAACTTTTGCACATATTTTAACGTATGTGAAACAAGACCAAATTAAAAACATAACCTCAAAAAAAGTTAAAATTGAAAATTTAAAACTTCTCGCATCTGTCCTTTCTTTATATAAATAAAAAATATTTTAGTAAAAGAATTCTTTACTTGCTCGTATTTCAAGCCAAGCACCGTAGTCTTTAATAAGGACTCTGAAAGTCCTAGCATCTCATATTTTATAATTGTAATTTGTATTGTATACCATGTTGTTGTAACAATGTCCTTCTCCTTTTATTAGACTTTTCGCAACTTTATGAATGCAAAACATGCGTTAAATTAAGCTACTGCAGGAACAAATTGCACATTATGACCAGAAATTTATCATTTTAATGATACTTTAAAAACATTCTATATATATATATATATATATATGAAAGAGAATATGATATAGAGAAATGAAAGTGTGGGAGGAAAATATGACGGATAGGCGGCACAAGATATTTAAGCCGCATCTTCGGAACACTTCATAAATTTGCTTTGGATATTTAAAAAGAATTTATGCAAAAAAACTTTAACAAAACATATCCGTACCATATCCGTTTTTTTGTAAATTCGTGTAATTCTTTATGATAGAATTTAAATGTTACTCTGAAAAAGTTTGAAATTATAAAATTGTTTTTCTCACAACGCATTTCAATATACTTACGCTACTTTGTATACTTACGTTACTTTACATTTTTTACTTACTTGCTTGCTTAGTGATATAAACTTTCAACACTATGAGTGCTCCTTTCGGAGGGTATATGATGAAATGGTTGTAAATTCCTTTTTTTTTATTTTTTTCTTTTAATAAAGTTTAGAAAGAATTCTCATAATTTTTCAGAAGAAGAATAAATAATTTCGGGGGAAACATTTCTTTTTTTTTTTTTTGGCAATCTTTCATTGGCTAACAAAAGCCGTAAACTTAAGATCTAAAAGGGCACATTGAACGGAAAAAGGAAAACTATTTAAAGAATCTTCAAAGTATATGAAATTATCTCACAGAATAGAATTCGGAAAAGAAAAGAAAATATTCTCTGTAGCATTTCAAATATAATACAAATACCGTGAGAATTATGTTTTAAGGCAAAGAAAGTGAAAAATAAATTTTTGAACTTAAAAAATATAAAATTTTAACATTTGGAACAATTAAATTATTTACTACTTAAAGTAGGACGAACAGACACTTGCAAGCAGTAGGTTTCATTATTATACAACAAGGGTAGAGTTGTTATGTTCTATTTATGAGAAGATGTGTGTAGATATTCCTTTCTCGCGTTCAGTATTACTTTGTCTATCTTTGAATACACAGTGGTTGGATCGATGTTTACTTGGTCTCCTTTTCATTTTTGTGTCCTTTGCTATTATATTTCATAAAGCATGGTAACAGGAAAACATAATATAACAAGCGATGATGAGATTGCTCGCGTAATGATACTATCAGTTGCACACCCTTTTCGTCTACAGTAATTAGTCCGTGAGGTAAGAAGATTTTAAAGGAACTTTTGCAATTTAAATATTAGAACTGTGATAAAAGATGAATAATAGAGAAAGTGCAGAGTTCTATAGAATGCTCTATGAAGTCCTGATTCCAAAGTACCACACTATCCTTAAGCTTATCCCACTGAAATATAGACGAAAAACTTTTTGAATTTTTAATACGTCGGATCCTACTGACCTCTTTTTTGTTTAATTGAAAGAAAAATACTGCTGAATCAGAAAGAAAATACAGAGACGAACAGACGAACTATTGACATCGACAACTAAGTCGAATGCCGATGGTACATCCATTTGAAGGGATCAGATGGATACAGTGCAATGATTAACTTCAATCTAATGAAACTACTATTGGTAGTAAATAGTGCGATAACACCTGGTGCCAAAACATCTGATATTATGATTTTTCAGCATGCCGGCACAGCCTTAGCTGCAATGACCTAGAGTGCGCTATTACCCTCGCTGTATTCAAGACATTCTTCTCTCTAATGAACACCTGTTTTATTTCTTTCATTTTTATAATCACAGCTAAATGATACTTTGGCTGCATCGTCTCAAAAGGCCAGTTGATATTTCGGCACAGAGTTCACCTCCAGCTTGAAAAATGGGAGAATTATTCGATTTTTCTACCGATATGTTTTGTTAAGTTTATTCCTTCCACCACTAATGGTACAGGATACATTAAGTTTGTGTGAATCTATGCAACATCCGCAAGGCAAAAAATACATCTATCTTTTATTATATCGATCGATTCAGGATTATTTTTTGAATCGATTCAAGAAGTATAGCGGGTACGACGAATCATCGACAAATGCGCACGGTTTGCGGCCAACGCAAAGGCAAGAAACATGTTTTAAAGAACACCTGCTTCAGGCAACGACTGACTTATAGTAATATTATCATAATAAAATCATATTATCATGGTTCAATAACTTCTGCGGCGAGTGAAATGAAAATCTTTGAATCATTGTTATTAGCTTAGATATTAAAATCGAAAGTCAGCCAACTATTATATCATCGCATTTATGTCGTGCCTTCGTTACCAGCTTCAATATTACTCGAATATAAACAATAAAACACTTGGCACATTAACAGATGAACTGAAAGCAAAGTACAATATAATAAACTGTAATATAATATTTGCAAAAAAAGAAAGAAACAGAATAAATAGTTTACGGCCTAAAACGAAGAATGCATTTAGACACAAACTACAACGGGACGAATGTTATTTTGATATCAAAATCAATTTTCAAATGATATTTCGATGAATAAATAAAGAGGTTTGAATTTATTTTATTGGAATTTTACTGAATGAGAAATTTTTTCATTTTAATGCTGAATTAATAAAGATCATCAATGATATCGGATTGAAAGCGACATGATGCAAACGAAACAAACTTTTTTGTAACTAGGTAACTTTGAAGACTTGATAACTAAGAAATCCATATAAAAGATGTTTTGACATTATTTCGTTCGGAAAAGAAATTCGATAAGATAGTGGCTAAGAATAGTTGCTATTGACAAATGAAAGCACAAGTATTTTATGGCATCGCTGAAAAGGTAAGTGAATATTGGTGGAATAATTGCAGTGTACGTTAATTAATCCCTAATGGAGTATAAGTGTAGGTAATAACTGATTTAAAATATTATTATTCGAGGAACGCGGATATGTTGATCTCTAATTTGTTTCTTATTCAAATGTGTTCATTTCTTATTGATTTTGTATTCAATCGATTCATACACCATAGTATTCAAGGTGTTTCGTAAAAATTATGTCAAATGCCTTCTGATAAAAAAAGACATTCGTCATAAGTTTTGCTTTCGATGTTTGCTTCCTTACCCGCTTCAACGCGTTTCCCATTATTTCTATACTTCATCCATCACGCAAGGAAGATCTAAATTTTTCTGAACGTTGGTCACAGCAAAACGGCTTTGGTTGTACATGCAGCATGCGTGCATATACAAATCTTTTGTGCGTCAGCTTTTTATGCAAAATATTAAATGGAAGCATAAATGCGGTTTAGATCCGCCGCTACCTCACGCACTCTCAATTCTGCATCTATCTGACCCACCATAGATTTCTTTCAATCAATGGCATCGTGGTAATATTGCGCGACCTGGACGGTATTCCTCAATCATGCTTGCATGGATCACTAAATTCATCCAACTAGTATTTATTTATTTTAAGTGACGGAGAGCATTCTTTTCTTTTAGTTTCTTTCAGCATTAGAAATTTCAAAAAATAATTGTACCACGAAATTTCAAAAAGATCTAAAGACTACCTTCACTTTGCTGCCGATTATTTCATCTGACATTAAAAAATAACTTTTTTCTTCTGGTTTACTACTAAGTAATGATGATGTGTGTTCCCTATTAGCAAGTCTAACAGCCATAAGACCAGGCAATAAAGTTACACATAATAATAAACTTTTCTCTTGTGTTATTAATTTACTTAATTATAATCTGCTTGTTGTGTGTTCCAAAGTGTGAAGAATGAAATTAAAAACAAAAGTATAGACATTCGAGCACAAACTAGTATGCGAAAAAATGCAGCCGAAATTGAAGACGAAGTTGATTAATGTAATTTTAAACGAGAGAAGTTCCTACGAATTCTTGTACCAGAAAAATTCGAGAAAATACAATTGTTTGATGCCTGAACGCGCTTGTCATTCAAGCTTTACATCTTATAAATTTGTTTATGCAACATATGTAGAAAAAGAAAACATCGCTCGCTTTCCGTTTTTCATTTTAATATGATAAGCTTGACCATTAATAATATCGTAACATGAGATTAATGTTTTTTTTTCAATTATTTTGCTGAACCACAAATTATTTCTTTTTTTTTTATCTTCGTCATTTCACTTCCTTACGATCATGTAAAGTATGCGTATAGTTATGGGGATATTCTCTTATCTTTTAGTTCACACAAAGAAAAAATTTCTGTTTCTTATTTCTGTTTTATTTTATTAATCTAAGGTGATAAGGGAGAAAACAATATATATCGACCTTGATTGAGGTCTCACATAGGCTCTGTGTTGTATACAAGATTATTGCCTTTTTAGGAAGTCCTTCAGTGTGAAAATTTGTCAATGTATTGGTTTAGATTCTGTTTGTTTTACTGAGTATTATGACCTTTGCCTAAGAGTTGAATGCATAAAAGAGGCTTGCGGTTATCCGTCTGTCAGTGGTATCACTAATTGCAGATTTATGTATACGAAATCACAAAAAACAGTGCTGCGGTATTTGCATATAAATTGATAATAAAGTCCTTGCGGGTGGTCTTTAGGTGTTAGCACATACATAGATGATTAACGAAGTAACTGTGCCATGTATTTTTCTAGATTGTTTTTCCCTCCTCTCTTTGCTTTTAAAGGGTTGCTGCTCTATACTGTTTACTTATTGAAAATGTTACGAATTTTCAAAGAGTGTGTTGGGTATCATACTATGAGAGTTTGAAAAGTATTTTATAATTGGAAGCATATACATCTGCCTACTTTGTAGTAATGACACCAAAATTGATGAATTGTGGCATTAATTAAAAGAAAGTTAGGCTAGCTTGTAGTAAAGAAATTTCTATGAAAAATTTTACGTTTTTCATTGTGACCACAAAAGGTTTTAATAAGAGTTTACTTTTTCTGCTGAAAAAGACTCTTACAATTACGTTATATTGTAACTTCAGTTTGTTACCTCCTACACCCTGATGTGTTTACTTTATAACAAGTTTTTAATGTTTGCTTAAATGCATAGAGAATCGAAACAAATCCACTTTTCGTTCTCGGTGAAAAGTGAACAAGAACATTCGCAAGAACATTCTTATCGAATAGGAAATTATTTAGCAAAATTAAGAGAAGGGTGTGAAAATAAATTCGAATGTAAGTAGCAAAGACATTTACCAATTACATTAACCGAGCTTTGTAAAAGGATTAACATAGATCTGTACACCCATTAGCGTCAAGCTATTATTAGATTTGGAAGCGTAGTCCATCCAAATTGAGATACCTGGGAGGCTTTTGTAAACGCCATGTGAATTTGTATGAAGCAATTTTTAAAATTATATAAAAAATTATTATCTTTAGAGGATTCCTTTCAATAAATGTTTGAAAATCGATATGTTGATAGCATCGCAGAAATAGTCAAATTTGAGACTCTAGTGCAGCCAAACAAGAAAAATCCATACATATTGACGTATATCACGCGAATCTGTATGAAAGTACCTTTCAAACAGGCTAACCAAATTCAAATTTCGCTTTCCAGAACTATTTTTAACAATTTTTTGAAATTGAAAGAGATCTTTGCTAATTAAATTCGACTTTATCTTCATAGCTTTAATTAAAAGTCGTTTTAAGGGTATTATTTTGATAAGTTCTGTCGAGTACCATGTGCACAGAGTCTCTTTTGGACTAGGTTCATAGAAACAAGATTTCAGTTCAAAAATTATGTCCAGCGTCTGATAATAGATACTAATAGCTGCTTAGAAACCTTTTTAGAAACCCTTTAACGGCGATACATAATCATGCGTCAATGGAGCAGCCGAATATATTCTAATGACAAGATAACAATGAGAGCTTATTAACCTATATGGAAATAAGAAGCCGGAATGTGCACGTAGATACGGCCAGACGTAGTTGTAGTTACCATCAAAGGGCTTTATTGGCGCCATTTCCTTTCTTTAACAACATTGTTACAACAGCTTCTTCCACACCATTATTCAGGTATAATTTCAGGTATAAAAAATGTACAGCTAGTAGCTGTTGCGAGACAATACTTCGAATAAAGTATTTTTTTTTATAGAATTGGCATAATGCTGTACAGGCCTACACTTTCCGATTTCAAAGTTTAGATCAACGTATATATGTAAGGCTGAGACAATAAATCGAATCAACAACCAAAAGCAATCTAGACCAATCAGCGATCACAAGCAAACTGGAATCATATCTGCCTATCATCACCGGATCACTGCTCTCTCTATTGACTTGTTCCCTTTAAGTAAGGATATGTCAACCAAGTTTCAGTTTTTCAGCCGCAGCTTTCCGATAGACTGCCGTCCGACAAAAGTGTACAGATAGACAGACAGACAAGACAGATAGTAGGCGGACCGGTGTACAATGCACAATCAAGTCGTCTCAAATAAATTTATGTCGTTTTCAAAGTATTCCATCTGGCGTTGCCTTTCGATTTTTAGATTGAGTTATGAAAAAAAGGCAGTGCACAGAGCCCGGTTGGCGAATTGTTAAAGGAGATTATACATCATTTATTGCACTAATGCTAGCAAAAAGAAGAAATCTTTTCCTATAAAGATACACGAAATTATTCTTACGAGGTCCATTTTTATCTTTTCATGGAGGTTTCAAAACTTTATATTCCAACAGACAACCTATGGAATAAATAAATCGCAAAATCCCTGGAAAGAATGTATTAAGAAAATTATATATAGATGTAATGTCACCGAATGTTTTATACCCCTACATATCCACATTGTCATCTTAAAAAAAAGAGCGCAAAAAACTAAATTTCAATACTTTATTATATTAAGTGGGCGTGGCAAAATTTTTTACATTTTAATGGAACACAGTGGAAATTTTTGTTGTATTCCTTTTTTATAGTCTGGGAGTAGTAAGCAACACTGCGGCCAGGAGAATGTTTACAAGGGAAGGATAGACGCACAGTTTTAAATCGATTTTAAATTTGTTGCTGATCAAGAATACCTCCATATACCTTATGATATCTCTAAAGCTTCCTTCTAGGTATTACGAACTAAGTGATAAAATTAATATACATTCGTCCCTCGATGCATTCTTCGATGGCGAATATTATCCATTTTTCGATGGTCAATATTATCCAGCCTTCGATGGCGAATATTATCCATTTTTCGATGGTCAATATTATCCAGTCTTCGAGGGCGAATATTATCCATTTTTCGATGGTGAATATGATCCATCTTTCGATGGCGAATATTATCCATCTTTCGATGGTGATTATTATCCATCCTTTGATGGTGGATATGAGGTGAGATGAGGTTGTTGAAGAACGAATAATATATATTTTGGATCATTAATGAAAGAGATTGTGATCAACGTGATATAGAACGAGATCTAAATTGTGACAAGAAACGAGATCTAAATTGTGCTATTTTTTTAAAAAAATATATTCAAAATTACAAATTCAAATAAAATAAACTACTTTTCGGTCAGTTCCGACGAAATTATTTTATTTAGCGTTAACGCAAAAAAAAAAAACTGAATTGATAAAGTTAAGTGAACTGAAGTGTTTTCATTTATATTCTTGACTTAGACCACTCACTCATCGATGCAATTAGTCATTGTTAGCAGTGAGTCTTTTTTTTTTTTCTTACATATTGTGATAGTGTGTATGCATTGATATTTTTTCATTCATAATTTAATCAGCAGACAAAGTACACAAGTAAGGCACGGTCAGTAGTTGTAGTATTCAGCACGGAACTGCTTGAATTGATAAAGTTGTAAAATTCATATGAGTGAGTGTAAGTGCGTAAATAATACAGACTTTTTATGTAAACTTTTTATCTTCACAATTTTTTTTTAATTTTCTTTTTTTTTCGTTTTTTAATACAACATATAACTGCATTAAAAAGATAAAAAGCATTAAGCATGAACGTACTTTTTCAATGTTATTATAACAGGAAATATTTCCAATTCAAAGCAAAAAAGTTTCGTAACAAACAAGCGAAAAACTCTACAAATTTCACAAAAACTCTTAAAATTTATTAAAGATAAAAATATAAAAATTTTACATAATTATTAACGGGAATGAATAAGTTCTCAGGTATTTTTTTTTGTAAAATTTGAAACTTTATTATGTAAAAATAGTGTTGACAGCATTGCCCATCGGTAGCCATTACCTTTTCTCTCATCTTTCTGGCAATATATGAATTTGTTGTTGAAGGAAAGACTGGCCACCTTTTGCATTCTTTATCGCAATGAAAGTATTGTCTTTCAATACTCGATCTCCTAAAGTTTTCTAGGCTCGTATGCTTTACATTCAATTGATCTCCCAGCAAAACCACATCACGTACACAAAATAAACAGGATTTCTTCAGTTTTGTCGCAATAAATCCGCCGATTTCGATTCAGTGTAAAAACTTCTTGCATTTTTTTATTTGAAGAGGAATTTTACACGCGAAAAATATTGTTTTAATGTCTGTTGGCTTGAATACAGACGATACAAAATTTTTTTTCTCTTGAATTATTTCCAAACCTGCGAGTCCTAATGAGTTTGCTTTGCTGAGTCACCACAGTTTGGATTTGACGAGTCTTCACTTAATAATGGCTCAAAGTGTGTTGACTCTAGGGCTTAAATGAGTTGAATTTTCTTTTTTTCTTACGGACTTATTTCTATTAATTCTAATTTAATATTTTACAACGAGTGATTGATTAAAAAACTTAAGATTTAAAAGATAAAACGAGATTCTAACTTTTATGCGATTTTTTTTTTTATCTTGGCACACTAGTTATCGACAGGTTGACAGTGGCGTTAACACCTTCAAACAACTTCAAACGTTTTTGGCATTTCTTTCGGCTTTTTATCTTCTGTGTCACGGTCTTCACTTTGAATCATCAAGAGAAGAAGTTGGAGAAAAGTAAAATCGTTTTTTTGCGGGCGCTGTAGCCCAAGTTGGAAAGTATTATTCTGTTTATGTTTCAAAAACGTGAAACATATTGAGAATTTAAGCCTATTTGCAGCGCTAGCAGGTATGGGCGCGCTATTAAGGGGGACAGTGTTCACGGTTACTATCGATTGTGTTCGTACTGCGACGTGCAAGTTCTATTGTACTATCTGTACTCCATATATTGCTTGATATTGTCGACGTATTGATTACATTGAGAACGCGAACTCAAAAAATTTGTATTCTTATACCCACCACTGAAGGAGAGGGGTATACGTCATTTTGTCATTTGGTTTGTAACTCCCAGAAGGAAACTTCGTAGACTCCACAAAGTACACATATACTTGATCAGCATCAAATTTAGAATCTATTTAAGTATGTCCGTCTGTCCGTCTGTCCATATGTGGTAAATATTCTCCTCGCCGCAAAAATAAAGATACCGGCTTCAAATTTGGCGGAAACATTGGAAATTCTATCACTGCCACGCCCGCCTATTACAATTTAGTTTTTCCCCCTTTCCTTAAGATAAAGATGGTGGGTATAAAAAAAATTCGGCACAGCCGAATCTAATTTTCTAATTTATTTTATTTTTTCCTTTTTTTTTTCTTTTGCAATCAAATCGTAAGCAAAGGAAATATTAAAAGTTACCAATAAATGAGACATTTGTCTTATTCATGAGACAGAATTTGTCAAATACTTTCAAAACTTTCACGGAAACAAACATTTCAAAGACATATGTACTTTTCGTTCGTGAAAACTCCAATAAGGACCAACACAAAGATCCTGTTTCATAAGAAAGTGACCTGAAATGCTCAAAATACAGCTGAGAACACAATTTTATCATGTAGTTGCGGATGAATGGAGTCAATCTATTGCTTTATCTCAATCCAACCAGCAATGTTGTTAGAAATGTTGCCGCAATGCAAAAAGCATAGAATCCCATTTGAGCAGCAATAACGGTGCACCAGTGAAAATGATTGCAATTAAAAAGTTGATCTGCTTCAGAGCCAAAATCGATATAAAAATGTATTTTATTTATATTAAAATGTATTCGCTGAAAGGAATAATAAAAAAGAGAAAAAAAAGCAGAAAATTCAAGTAGTATTCGTTGCACATGACGTGAAAACTTTTAACAACAACTCATAGGCATTGAATTTTGTTATCTTAATTAATTATCTTCTATTAATTCGATAATTTTAATTCAATTTTAGATACATAAAGTAGAGTAATCTGAACCAGATGAATGATACTTCACAATTTGTGTTCGGTCGATAGTACATAAAGTTTTTAGTATAAAAAGTTTTGATGTATAATTTCAATATAGAAACAAAGTGCTTTGTTCTAGGTACTCTGAAATTTTTTTCTTTATTTATCTGCCTCTCATAATTTTTCTTCGTCTAATAAAGTATTACGAAATATTTGTCCGATATATATACATGTATATATATAACTAAAGCGTTGAGTGCACTACAAATATAAAGCCCTATATAAAAACGGATTGTCTTAGTATTTAGTTTGATTTCAGACTCTCAAAAATTTAAATAGTTCGTTTATTTGCCCGAACGTCTGTTCATCTCAGTACATATGTTTTTCGTTTCATACCACATTAGATAATATTTGAAAATATGCTAAGAATGCCGGGGAATTAAACCGTTTGAGACATTTTTTATTAAATGTTTTATTTATTTGGAATATTTTATCAATCACACACACAATTTGTTTTAAATTTGATTGAGTTGAAAACTTCTCTGTGGTCATAAGTGCTACAATGATTTTTATAAGATATTTGGGAATTAAGTGAAGAAACAGTTCAACTCACGTTCACTTTTGATAATTAACACCCACGCAGCTATCGTATGCTTTATGAATTTAAGTGTAAACCATAAAAGAAGTCCTTTTTTGTATCCCAGGTGAATATTGAAATAAATGACAAAATTGTTTTATCGTTATTTTGACTTTTAGTTTGATGATGTGTTGATGATATGACGGTATAAATTGAAATCATTAATAAAATAAATAAAAATCAAGTTTTATTGTGTTAACATTTCACTTTCCACTGTATTTCCCATTTCTTTATGAGCTTAATTTAAGTGATATTTTTTTACTAAGAACATAAGAATATCGTCTTGCGTCATAAAATGGAATTTGAATGTTTTCGTGTAACTAGTTTAACTTCAATATTTCATGAACATAAATTTGTATAATATGCACGTGGCAACTCACATCATATAATATCATATTTACTATTAGTATATAATATCATATATATATATATATTTAATATATATTACCTTCCAGTATGTAATCCAAAAAAAAGAATTTGGGTAATTTTGACTGGAAATCTGCAGAAGTAGAAAAGTGCAATATAATATAAATAAATCTAAAAAAAAAATCAAAACCCATACAGGAGATATACTTTTGAAGGCAAACAATTGATTGGTTGAACGAAAAGCTTGAAAAAACTTTCTAAAACATATATATGGCGCCAACAAGAGCCGGTATAGCAGTGCACGAAGCTTTACTTGAATTGCTACGTTGTGAATAAAAAAACTTAGGAAGATATACCAGCCTGTTAGAAGATAGTGAACATGTATTCGATCTGAAACTAAATAAAAGAATGATGAAAAAAAAAAACGTAACAAATTTCAAAATTGAAAAAGTTAAACAAAATTTTGGGCATATAAAAAAAAAAAAATACAGCGAAAAATTATGAAAATAAAAAAGAAATTTAGAGATACTTTGCCACAAACTTGCAAAGTAGTTTTACTCATTTCTGATATCACAAAAGGTGTTTATCGACAGCATCAAGAAAATTTTTCTTGATCCTTTAAAATTTTCGCCTCCTTCTCGGTAGAATAGTCAACTAATATGGGTTGCGTAGGAGCAGTGACTATCAGTTTAGGTGCGTGCTTTGCACACGGATTTATCAGCGGCTTGTGTGTGAACTTGGAGTTATAACTATGTGCATCATTTAGTTTTACTTAAAATTATAAAAAATTAAGTTCCAAATAAAATTTTTTATATCTTTTTATTTTAATCATTTAAAGAAGATTATGGTTTTTGAACATAAGCAAGTAAGAATATTATATTCGGCTGTGCCGAATCTCTTTTACCTTTATCTTACAAAAAAATGGGTAAAAACTAAAGTTGGGCGTGGCAGTGAAATAACTTCCAATGCTTCTGCGAAATTTAAAACCGATGTCTTCAGTTCAAGAGTATGTTGACCACAGACATTAGATAGGTAAGCAGCCACACAGATGGGTAAACGTACCGAAGGTTACGTTCAGATAGATTCCGAATTTCAGACTGATCAAGAATATATATATTCTATGTGGTTCCAAAAGCATCTTTCTTAATGCTACAAACATTATCACAAAAAAATTAAATTTCAATATTCCATTATATCGAGTGGGCGGTATCGATCCTTTCCATTTTTATACAGAGAATACAGTATAGCTAGCGCATCATTTTTGGAAATTATCCTACGAGTAATGAGCAAAAATCTAGTCTTTTTTTGCTTCCAAAAGCAGAGATGTTCTTAGTCTACGTCGTATAGTGGACGCGTCCTTGGACCCATTTGGTCCATTTTCAATACCAACCTGCGTGCAAAAGCTACTAATGAAGACGATATCTTAATTTTTGCCACCAGGAGAATGTTTACCACAGACATTACACAGACGGACATCGATTAAATCGATTCTAAATTTGATGCTGATCAAGAATATATATATACTTTGTCGGGTCTGCGAAGTTTCCTTTTGGTAGTTACAAATCAAATGACAAAATGAAATATAACCTTCACCTTGGGTTCAAAGTTTTTCAATTTTTAACGTCAATACAGTTTTTTCATGAAAATTTTTAAAAAACAAAATCAAGATTAAAATGTAGTGAATAACTAAAATTCTCAATGTTCATTGGAAATTATATTGCATTCTTTTTTTTTTTTGGCTATTATCTAAAGGGTTTATTATAAATGCAAATTGTTAAAGCAAAAATTCGGAAGCTTAATATCTTTTCAAGAAGATTAGCAAATTTCGGCATAATTTATGGAGCATATTTACATAATATTTTATACATCACACAGACCCATTAGCTACATTTTGAAACCTTTGTGCTCTACATATAATTTGTGCGATAGCTATCCTATTATCGTAGGCAAATCTTAATAACAAAACAGCGCGTCAGTTAACACAATGCAAAGTGATCATAATGAGATTTTTGACTTTTGCATAGACACTCAAAGCCTACGCACATTCAAAGGATATTTTCCGTAAACTAATGTTTATTTTGAGGAAAAAAAAGCTATTTATAACCAACAGTGTACATAACTTGTACACAATCTGTCGTCACTCTAAAACTAACATAATAATAGAGTAGATTTAGTTTGTATATAAATTTAATAAAACAGAATTATTTACCTCGTATTATGTGGTAGGATAAAGAGGAGGAATTTTTAAAAACCGTCTGTTGAATAAAGGTCAAAATCTCATTAAAAGCTCGCAAGAAGTATATCCTTCGGGAGTTGAAGATGAGCAGCTATTTCGAGAGTTTAACCTCATGGTGTTCCTAAGTAGAGAAATTTTTTTCAGTGAACGATAATCGGCGTCCCTCAAGCAGTTGAACAATTCTCATCGAAGAAGGCTCCACAATTCTCGAGGTTCCAGAACGAACTTTCACTGAGCATAGTGCAAAGTCTACCCCATGGTCAGAGGATTTTCCCAATCAGCTACTTTCACAACCAACGCGATACTACCCGAGGGACCGTACCTCGGATCAGGCAATAAGCATTCTCCAAGTAGTGTATTGGGCAAAAAGCAATCTTTCTTTGCGCAATCTGATTCCTGCAGATTTATTTGGACCTTTAGATATGATATGCATCGCGGGAGGTCCATCCTATTATCTATACCTTGGATCATTATATATTTAGAAATCGACATAGCTCCAACGACACTCTTTCTCCCATATTCAATACTGTTTCAATGGATAATACAACCAAAGTAGTAGATATGTGCGATCCACCTTCCCGGCAAAGAAGGAGAAAGAGACTTCCTCTTTTCTTACGAGAAAGGCGAGTCTGCCGTGATCTCGTCTTACAATCTTCGAGAATCTGTCGCCGGCCATCGATAGTTAAACCTTAATTCTTCTAAGCCAATAACTGTTTCGAACGATCTCATTATGTCGAAACAGTGGCTAAGATTCGACTAAAATTGATAATAACTTTCCTATTTGTTTTCATTTATTCTTCTCGGGCTAATGTGCTGTTCTTCAAAATAGATTCTCTTATACACAAAAGAAAAAATAAATAATAACAGCAGTTATGAAATTTGAATATTAACTAAAGAATCGCGAGGATTATTTGCGAAAAAAATTTGAGACGCATATCTAAAAAAATAGAGGAACGTGACAGATATTTTTTTTTTTGCAGAAAAGTGGAAAAAGGTAAAATTTATGCTAACAATTGCAAAAGACATGGAATTTAAACAAACTTAGCTGAGAGCTTATGTTTACAAATGTTTTGAAATTCAATTTAAAAAATGTTTACAGTAATTTGAATAACAGCAGAACAATTCAAACTTCGAAGTTAAAGTTAAACATATTTTTTTTTTTCTGAACTTCTTTGGAGTGCAAATTAGTTTTTTTTCTTAACTAAGCTTTTACATAATTTGATCAATTTTCTTTTCTGCTCGAACGAGAACAACTCTTTGTATGCTGTTCTTCAACAATCCCATTTGTTGTCCAGTATCGATTAACTTCGTTTATTATGTGTCTCCACTAGTATTGCTTCCTAACATTTACTGTCAATATGCATTTACGTCTGACAATAAAATTCAATTTCCTTAACAGTTGTCTCGCTAGAATTATCCGAGTCTGAGTGGTATTAAAATTAACATATACCGCATATACTGTGATAAGTGCAGAAACACTTGCATAGAAGGCATGACAGAAAATTGCTTCAAAAAAGAAAAAAAAAAGAAAAAATGGAAGGAAATTAAACAAAAATAAATTTAAATGAAAGAAATTTATTAAGAGTATGTAGAATGTTAATTATACACGCTTTGAGGCAGTCACCACTTAAATTGTTCTTTCTGGTTTTTAAATTATTTTTGAAAAATTTCGTTGAAATATTTATTAAAGTATCAGAAAATACAATTCGAAGAGTGTTTTCTTAGCAAAACAATCAGTTGCTTGATCAGACACAACCCCCATCTCGTCAACAATTACATTAAATTAAATTAAATCATAGACTACTGCATACGAAAGTAAGCCACACTCTATATTTACATAATATTCCTTTAAATAGTTGTAGTCCCAATGCAATGTTGGTCGTTTCTATAAAAGCGATATTGTTTTCTTAAATAGTTTCCGATTTTTAAATATTGTTTGACTTGTCCGCAAGTCAGTTTCTAAGTTAATAGGTATAATAAGAAGCTTCCATGGATTTCCATCAAAAATGAGCAAAATCTTGTAAAAGGTCAGTACATTAAGTTTTATTCAAAGTAATGTCTTTCATTACCTTATACTTCTTTCGTTTTCACACGAAATATTAACGTCGTAATAGAAAAATAACCGGTCTTTTGAGGTTGTGCACAAAAAGTGTCACTTTTTCGATATCTTTGTAAGAATGGAAGCTACACTCGAACGTACAATAAATAATCGATTCAATAATTAGTGTTAATTGGAAGGGACAATGTCCGCTGCCAACAACGAGGTGGAAAGCACATTCCAACTTAGTGTCACTAAGTTTTAATAAATTACGCCGGTTCTTCATCCGAACTTTAGTAGTAATTGATAGCTCCCTAATGATGGATCCATTTGATTGAAATAAACAATAACACTTGTCCACCTGCCCGTCCAAAATGGGATCCGCATTCGGCTTTATAGTCCACATCAATGGTTCACGTACTTTACACCAAGGTTATCTATGCTTTAGATATTCCAAGACAATCTCTGTTCATCGTTAGGATTTAGTGGTACTATCTGTAGAATTAAGCAGAAAAACTAAAATTTTTCGCAAATGACAATTATTTGTCACAAAAGTTGACAATTTCGCACGAAAAAAAATTACATGATGCTGATACAGCATCACTATTACTTCAATGTTATATTATTACCAGATGGCGATATTATTTACGATATTAGGTTTTACATCCAAGAACTTCCACAAAACCTTCTGGTGGGGACATCTTTTATCAAACGGAGGAAACTTATTTGTACTCCTAATGCATTGTAAACTTCCTACGCTACATGTTCCTTGGGCTTGCTATCGGTCAGCCGATAAGTGTATAAATAGTAAGAAGATCTTTAATTTTTCCTGGTATCCGAAGTTCAGAGTTTTTAACATCTTTTTTTTATTATTTGTTAAAGAAAATCATATATTGGATAAAAGAGAATTTACAAATGTTGGAAAAGGCGATGCACATAAAGGAAGAAGTAAGAAGTTTAAGATTCATAAGCAACAAATTCGAACAAATACAACGATATCAGCTTATTATGACTCCCAAAGACAATTGTTGAGCTCAGCAATACAGTCTCCTTTGTGCAGAAGTCTAGTTCACAATATTTTATTTATTTTTATTTTAATTTCGGTAATAAATTCTTTTAACCCCATATCTCGTAAATTAGTAGATAAGGAGCGCGGTTGTTAATTCGGAATTCTTGGATATGATTTCTAGTGCAGTAGATTTTAATTTAAAAAAAAAATAATAAAAAAAATACAATAACTTTCGTGCTATCGACGTGCAACAAAGGAGAATATTAAAAAATAAAAACATTTTAAAGAAATTATGAATTCAATATATGATATGTTATTCCATTTGTCCACATTTCTCTAATATTTACTCACATCTGCTTGCAAGCAATTAATCGATCGTTTATGTAAACACATAAAAATATTTACTTTCAAAGTATGAGTTAAAATATATCAGATATTTGCATAAACATGCTGTGTAATCTATATATCTAGAATAACGTGATTATTTTTCATATCTGCGTTGTGATTGTTATACTTTATTGACATGTGTACGCCAGAAGCCAGAAGTTGCATGACAGGTGCTTTATATTTAAGAAAAAACAAAAAATAATTATTTAGCTTACGTCGAATCTATTAATACTCACTAGACAATATGTTTCGGCTAAATTATAGACCGTAATCACTAGCTTGGATACGATATGTGCTTGCAAGTCAACATACGAAGCATATTTCTACGGGTTTTAATGTTTGGAGGATCTATTCTTACTCTTGGCGAGAATAAAAACAATAAAACTATGTTCGTTTGATATCTGAACCATTAGCAGATCTAAACGATATCTTGGGTCGATTTCATAGACATTATAGGTAGCTTAAAGAATTATCAAACTTTAGCTTTATGGATAGAAAAACTAAATATATCGTTCAGTATTTGACATTATTCGAATCGTAATGCAAACATCATTTATATGTTGCGAATATTAGGCAATAAAAAATATATGACATTTGCTCAATGATTAATATCTCAATTTATAAAAATAGTTACAACAATAATAACATATATGTTCAATGATTGAAAGTAGTAGTAATAGTAGGAATACTAATTTGATGAGAAGTTTATTGACTTTGGAAATCCTCACAGTTACTCTAACACGAATTTATTGTCGAATTACTTTATGCTTGATGTGTCATAAAACTTTAAAGATGAACCTTTCTTTAAAAGTAATTAAAAGTTATTAAAGGATGAAATTTTATTTTGAAGTTATTTCTTACATTAATACTTTATGTATTATGAATATAATGTCGTATAAAAATTTCTTTCGTATCTAACCAAATGTAATAAAATTTTTCTTCAATTTTTTGTTGTTGAATTTTTCTCTTGAATAGTCGGTCGCCGCCTATGTCTGTAATATTATCTACGTTATAACAATAATGTTCACAATATCTTTTCCATAAAAACGAAAATGTGTGTACAGAATGCCGAAAAAAGATTGTCACTTCCTTTCTTTATTGTTTTCAGTTTCTTTGTCGACGTTGTTTAATCTTCGATTATATTATTAAAAAAAATAAACCTTTTTATCTTCGCTGTAAAGTCATGTAGAAAAAAAGTGTACTTTTTGTTCGTAGTTTTTCTTTGTTTTTTTAAATAAAAAAGGCCGATTTTATTTCTTGTCTACTAAGGGCTTTCAGCCGCAAACTGAAAGCTTAAAATCAAATATATTTTTTTAGCCGCTAAAGGGAAAGTTGTTTAATAATTTTAGTATAGCATTTGTTGCACTCATGTTATAAATGTTGTAAAGACATCACTCATCTTGTAAGTTAACTTATAAACAAATTAAAACGTTAGAGTTGGGTTAGGACGAGCTTTGAATACTTTACATCACATCGCCTAATAAAGTTATTCACGTATTTTCGTCATAATAACATTTCGACATTTGTGAGAGGGGATTCGATAATCTGTATAATCCGTACAATATTTAATCAAATCATTTTTTAAGTCAAATCCAGTGTTCGCAAAATGCTGAATATTAGAGTTTAACGTCATATAAAAACTTATTTTTCTTAAGCATGTTTCTGGCAGATTGGGATAAAAAAAAAAACGTTTCACGCGAACTCAGTTAACCTGTCGATGTCTTCAAGACGCGTTAGAAACGGTAACTTTTTGCATCAAACCACTTTTTTTCATATAACCATTTTTCCAACAGTTTTATCGTATAAATCGTAAGAATGAATCGATGGAATCTACTTTCAAAAGGATTGACTCTAACTCAGAGGATAGCTGTGTACTGTATCTCGAAATTAGCGAGAGGTAGGTTGAACATAAACTATCCATTGATAGATATCAGAAAGATTAATACCGAATTCTACCATGGGATTGTCTGCGGAGCCTTAGTGAGGAGCATTAAAAATTCATTGCGATGAAATTAGCCAACCGTGTGCAAACCACGTTATCACGTTTCATAAAATATAAGATTTATTTTCACATCAGTCCATCAGCTTTCATTAACATATATTTTGTAATTATAAGACATGAAAATAATTATATATGAAAAACAAAATCATAGTATCGCTATGCATTATGCAATCAATGTTCGTATATATAGGGTTTCCCATTTTGTGGTCCGGATTTGAGAAAATTGTGTTAGCAACATATCTAGAACAGGGCATTACGTGTGTAGTGTGGATCGTCTAACAATCGCTGAACGCGGTAAAATAGTAAAGATTTGCTAAAAAAATTTGCTACGATTACGCGCAAGTTATGGTCGGCATCATCGTCCATCTTAGCGCGCTATAGGCGAAATTGTGAAAAAGTTTGAAGAAACTAGACCTACAACAGATTTGTTAAGGCTCATATATCATCGAAACGCACACTAGACCGAAAATTTTGGCACTGTTAGGGGAAGTGGCGATGAAGATCTAAATTTATCTACTATACTATACGGTATAAGCATAGTATTTGGTTCTATCTTACGGCATGTTATGGCTTATCCTGTATTTAGGTTTGTATCTCCATCCTTACAGTTAATACAAGAATTGAAGCCTCATGCGTAGAAGGTACGCTAGTTGTGAGCTCGTACAACAACGCTTGGATAATGGTTTTTCTTCAGTGATCAGGTCAACTTGGGTTACGCAAAGATTATGCGAGCAATTCTCAAATCCTTGACGCTCTGAAAACGAACAACCGTTCAAATTATGATCGAGCTATTGTTAGCTATCTGCAGACAAGTCATTGAAAATTTTCTTAAAACGAACCAGTCCTGTAAGACGTCGTCCCAAGGTCTAAACAAATCTTAATCAGAAATGTATTTTATATACGTTTACTTTGGAAGCGACGAAATGATTGAAATAGTTGAAGAAAAATTATAATATGCAACGTACAATAGGAAAAGTTTAAGATGAGCGGGTTCTCTTTCCTAAAGGAAGAAGACTGTTTCTTCTTAAAGGAAGAAAACTGTTTCTTCTTAAACAAAGAAAACTCTTTCTTTGCAATATCAAGGTCTTGCTGATTACAACTAATTCCTTGCTTCCTTTTAATTTTAATTTAAAAAAGGCAAAACCTAAAAAAGGAATTAATTCCGTAATGATAAGAAAAATTACGTTTGTTTAAACTTCAAACGTTTTTCAAGTGTTTAATATTAAAAAAGTCAGAAAAATACAAAACAAAAGTTATTCTTTTATATAAAAAGTATTTTCTTTCTATTTCGTCTCACTACGGCGTCTCTTTTATGTAACTATACTACTACCGTATAACTGTATTTTATTGCCTTTTAAGAGATAGAGAATTAACTTAATGCAATTTTCTTTTTTTTTTCTTTGCGCTTTATTTAAATTTCTTTATGTATTCTGGCTTCCGGACTCTCTTCTCATATTCTTCTTCACAAGTATACTGTACAAGTAATGTTTAACCACAAAATATCTCTCTTTGGCTAATATTGAATTCTTATAAACAGGAAACATACGATGCGAGTGAAATGCAAATATTTATTTGTGTTGGGATTATATTTGTTTTTTTTTTTTTTTTCGTTATAATGAACTCTAAGGAATGGAAAAGAGTTTTTAAACAAAGATAATAATTGAAAACATGCAAAATGTTTATTTCAATTTAAAAAAACGAAAATATCAAAAAAATCCACAAAATAATTTCGGATAATCGTAAAGTGAAGTTGATTGAGATAGTTGAGACCTTAAAGATATCAAAGGAACGCGTTGAACATATCGCGAATGAATATTTGGATATGGGAAAGCTCTGTTCAAAGTGGCTACCGCGCGAGCTCACAATCGACCAAAAACAACAAAGAATTGATGATTCTAAGCAGTGTTTGGCGCTGTTCAATCGTAATAAACCCGAATTTTTCGATATGTGACAATGGATGAAACATGGCTCCATCATTTCACACCGAAGTCCAATTGACAGTCAGCCAAGTGGACTGCACGTGATGAACCGACTACAAAGCGTGGAAAGACGCAAAAGTCAGCTGACAAGGTTATGGCATCAATATTTTGGGATATGCATGATACAATATTCATTGACTATCTTTAAAGAAGGGGGAACCGTAAACAGCGCCTTTTACGTAGTGTTATTGGAGCGTTTGAAAGACAAAATCGCGGAAAAACGGCCTCATTTGAAGAAGAAGAAAGTGCTGTTTCATCAAGACAATGCACCGCGTCACGAATCAATGAAAACGATGGCAAAATTGCATGAATTCGTATTGCTACCGCATCCACCGTATTCTCCAGATCTGGCCCCCGCCGACTTTTTCTTTTTCTCAGACCTGGCTGGACAGAAATTTCGCACCAAAAAAGTTGTTTCACTAAAAATGCTATAAATCACATACTCATAGTGCAACAGCTGCCAAATTTATACGCGTGCTTTTGAAGGTTAGGGGTAACTAAAAATCATATGGATTTAATACTAGTAACGCCATCTATATGCCAGCCTACGAACTTTTTAACTCACTGCTTATATGTAATATATATAATAAACATTTATTTTAAATTATAGCGAAAAGTTTGAATAGCGAAAAATCTCTAGCTCTTTTGGAATGTTATATTTCAAAACCTCAGGACTAACGAAGTCGAGAATATTACACCTTAAAGTTTTAAAAAACTTAATTATTGTACAAATATTATCTTACAAAAGATAATGGCTGGAGTCTTGTATATTCGCTTTTGTTAGAAGTGCTCTCTACCAAAGATAGAGGTTATAAGTATGTATTCGATAGTGTCAATTTTATTTGGACGAAGTTGATTTTGGAGATACATTTTAATACTGCAATTCGATCATTAGAATTAGGTATGCAGCTAACCACCTCCACTGAACCATCTTAAGCGTTCGTTTACTACAAGTTACTTCACCATCATATATATGTATATCAGGATGTAGTCGTTTTTACATTATTTCAATTGTTTTTAAATGTGTGTGTTTAGTTTAAAGATAAGTCCATGAAATATATTTCAAGTTGACCCGATAGCCTATGTTGACAGTGCTCAATTCATTTCTCAACTCTAAGAATTCATTTCGTTAGTCTAGGAATTATAATAATAATAATAATAATATTTGAAGTTTATTTCAAGAAGAAAATGTTGTTGCATAAAGGAAAATTTATTATACAAACATTTTCTTATATTTTCTTTATTGGACAAGCCGTGGTTTGATTTAATTGACTATAGAATTTAATCGGTAAGTTCGGAAAGCTTTTCTAAAAACGATTCCACATCGTAGCTCTTATTCTAAGAGAAGGACAAATAAACAGACAAGGAATTGATAGGAAAACTGGCTTACACCCAACACGGAGAAGTTATTTTTTGCAACCGAGGCTTTCATTAGGCATAGAAATTTCTCGAATTATTTCTGCCGCTTTGATCTGCGAATAGATAGCGGAAGCGAACTGAGTGGAAGCACACATGACGATGCGGTTTCAGTTGCTCGGCTTTGGCATCTCTGAGAAATATGCTTATCAGATCTGTGAATACCGAAATTACATCAGTTAAACTAATAGCAGTCATGTTGAGGGGTTCAGGGGATGAATGGAGAAATAGCACCACGTTTTCGCAAAGCAACCTCCGGAGTAAAGTCGTACAAAGGATACCATCATTTAGTTCGAGGAAAAGGGATATAGAACACGATAGTTAAGAATCACTGATTCATAAGGGTCTAACTCGTGGCGAAACCGATTTATGGGATATTCTTGCCCGAATGTCATAGGGTCGCTAGTTGACAGAGCGCTGCCACCAGGACCATTAAAAAAAAACATTACGAAGAGACTGACTGACAGATATGGTTAAGTCGGCTTTTCAAGCTAATAAAATATTAATAAAACTTATTATAATAAAATGTGTACGAGTTAAAGAAATTATATAAATAATAGTTTTTAAAATATTAAATTTTTATGTGAAAAAGCAACTCTTTAACTTTTACACCTTATTCCGGGAATACCGTACATTTATATAAATGTTTTTCGTTTAAAAAATACACATGAACCTAATTGCTATTAAATTTTGTTATATTTCCACTAAACTGACATTTTTATTATCATATAAATTTTTAATATGATCTGAAATGGATTTTTTAACATTGTTTTTTTTTTTGTTTTCGTTTGAATCTTTAATATTATGTGTAGCTGTTGTTATACTTGTAACAAAAAATGCATTAAGTTTGTCGTAAGCTTGTAGCGCATAAATATAAAAGTCCCAAAAATCGTATATAATTGCGATTAGTTGAAGAATCGACCCCAGAACGCTAGCAGTTAGAACATCAAATTTATTTTCAACTTAAATTTTTTTTTTTTTTAGTCAAGTTAAAATAACTTTAGGTTCAATTAACTTTAAAGAACGTAGAAATTTTAATTTGTTCACGGAATCGCGTGCAGTCAGTAATGATATGAAAATTAAAAACATATCCCCCTTGTAAGTGTTATTTATGTAGCTTGCGTTACCAACTATAGCAGCAGATAGATTCCGGCATTTGGTGACATTTCATGGAAGTCTGATACGAAGACTATACGCGATTAATACGTAAGAAAATGGGTATTTCGTTGAGGATCAATTATGTTATGCATTCTTGCTATGCTTTTAAGTATTAGTTCTAGACTTGTTCGTTATTAATACAAATTGCACATGTTTTTACGCTTACATAGCATATTATCTTTCATTTTCCACTACAGATATATATAACAGTTTTACTATCCTATGTTCGTGCAGTAATATTGGGAAACAATGATAGTATGTAGGTTTGCCATAAATTGCTTACTCATACCAAGCATGTTATGTTTAATGTAATTTTAAACGTTTTTTTTTTTTTTTTTTTTATTAAGAAAGAGTGCATTTAAGATTCGACAAAAATATACAATTTGTTTTTGTAATGATTGTTGTGGCGTACTGTCAACCACCACCGCCAAAATGAAAACTCAAAAAGTAATAGTTGCTTTATTATTGCTTCTACACGCGTAGATATGCGTGCTTGTTTGTGCAATATTTGTGATTGCAATCAATGCAATTATTGTCATTTATGTTGCCATCAGTGGTCGAAACCCGTGTTTGTTTTTATGACAAGTTTTCAAATTCATGCTTGCGCACTGCTTATTTACATGCGTTTGCCTGTTTGTTTTACTGCCATTACATAGAAATGTTTAGTTAGAGACTATAACAATTTAAAGTAACATATCTTTCTAGAAAGCTTTGCGGGCTAAGTTTTTGCACATGTTTTACACTTTTTTAACGTTGCTGCTGAATATTACACATTTGTAAACTTGGTTTTTTTTTGTGTACGTCTAAGCTTTTCATGTTGCTTTCAACTCAATTTTCATAAGTCTACAAATAAATTCTCAGCATCGAAATTTGTCTCTTTACAAAGTCTACCTGTTGCCTTAAATTCTTCCAATATTTCAAGGCATAGATAGCTTAGACATTTATGTTACGTATGATAAAAGTGTCAAATGTTTACATGCTGTCGTTAAGTGTATATTATTAAAGCGTAAAAAGATGGATGTTAACAGGCAGCAGCATTTAAGGCATTGCATGTTACTCTGTTTTAATCTGGGAAAAAATGCAACTGAACTGAATGAACTGAAACTACGGAAATAATTAAGTTGGCTTAGGAAAAAATTGCGCTAAGCTATAAAAACATTACAAAGTGGTTTGCAAGATTTCATGCAAACAAAAATTATAATCTTGAAAATAATGAATTTTGATATCAATACTTTTGTCTGCTATTTTATTTTTGTTTATTGAAATTATCACGGTAGTACACAGTAGAACAAACTTGTTTGCAAAGTTTTCTTTGTTGAATTACAATTAGTCATCACAAATATATAAGTCTAGAGATTCATTTGAAATTAGCGAAAAGCACTATATGTTTTCTAAAATTACGACTTTCCTATCCATGTAAAAGTTTCGATCAAAGAGTTCGATTACAATGATTTAAAGACTTTATATAAATATGTACGTGAACAAGATTTCGAGCGTGTACATTCACCTGCGAAATGCTGTCATACTTTAAAAAATTTGGTTTGAAGAATTGTTTATCCATATAACGCCGTTTATTGTTTATCCAAATGATTACCATCTTATCTTTTTAATGAAATTATCTTATCTCGTATGTATCGAATATTGCGATCAAAATGTGATAAAACGAAGACTTAACTAAATCCGTTTTTACGTTGGCAATATCTTAATTGACATCTATGGCAAGTTTAAGTTTAACTTTTTAAGTTTAACTTTTTGTCTCCAAACGAATTAGAACGGTAGCTTCTGTTGTGGTTATTCGAGTTTCGACAATAGCAAGAAATTTAAGGGAACTAAATCAAGTGAATGCAAAGAACCAGTGAATTGTGTAAAGGATTTATAGCTTTAAATCTAGATATGTCCGGCAAGCACAAGAAAAGCGTAATACTGAAATAATATACAACGTTTTGCCTGATGCACTATGATTATCGAAGAAGAAGAAGTCATCTTACTAGTTTTGAAGTCATGTACAACCGTCTTTTCCCAACAATTGAGGCTTTATTGTAAAAAACAGTCTATACATTTACTATTCAAAATATTGCCAAGCGCTGGCCACAACTTTCCACCACCACCACCATCTCCACCATCACCACCACCACCACCATCACCACCATCACCATCACCACTATCATCACCACCACCTCCACCACCACTATCATCACCATCACCTCCACCACCACCATATACCACTAAAGCAGTTTATTGGAAAACAGCGGAAAGAAAGTTGTACAACTATTATTTAATTACTGTGAATGTGGAAATCTTTTTTCAATTTTATATTTGATCTTAAACATTTTCTTAATAAAAACGAAAATTTGCTAAATCAGCTAAACTTGGCCAATACCTGATCGATAAATACTGAAAACATATATACAAAGAATCACGAATCCTGTTCGAGTTATCCGATGTGGTATACGATCGATATATTGAAGTGAATAGATCTTGTGTATAAACCGAGCATCTATGAGAGAGTTAGCAAGTTCGAATAGCAAAAGATTGTGTCCAAGTCGCATACAACTCCTTTCTTGTTTATCCCTATTGCTTTGCCTTGAGTATGGTTAAGTTTAAATGGCGCCTTACAGACGTAAAAGTTTTATTTTTCTTTTTTATTTCCTTTATGTACATACGGTACACATTTTAAATGCACAATAACTGTAGGGTTTATAATTGCATTACGTGTTGTTTACCAAAAGTTTCAATTTTTCTTTCTTTGAAAGACATGGCAGGAGGATTGCGTGTAGGAGGTCATATATATATATATATATATATACATATATATATATATTTTCTTTTTCAAAGGACAAACAAACGATTGTTCCAAACAAGAACAAAAGAGAGAAGCAAAGCATTTTAAAAAATAAAAGTTTTATTGATTTTAATACAAATTAATATCATTTCAGTAAGTTTTAGTAGACTTTGTTACATTTAATGAAAAGCTTTTTAAAAAAGCCCAGAGAAACTATAATCCAAAATATATTTAAAAAAAAAAATAATAAAAAATATGAAGTGAAATAATTCTGTTCTGACTATAAAATGAAATCTTTAATAGAAGTAAGATTAGAAGCCTTTTATAGCAACTTTTTAATCAAAAATCTTTAATGATCCATGCAGTGTCACGCTGCCACATGCTTTAAGAACAATCAGCATAAATGAAAAATTTACTTAGATGACGAAAAAATAATGATTCATATCACACTAATAAAATCATTTAATTTACCCGAGTATAACATATCCAATGTCTTGGCGCCTTATACAAACTTATTTACATATATGATCTCGTAAACACATGCGTTTATTTGTGGTTCTCACATGTGGTTTTATAACCTTCATAATAATAGTAAAAATATCTATAAAAAATATTTAGATATTCAAACCGAACATTCATGTCATCGTTATTTAAAGTAATGAGCTAGAGAAACATAAAATGTTTGTTTCATAGAGTGTAGACGATTGAAGAAAAGTGACATAACTATAGAAATATATTTCAATTTTTTGTTTATATATATATATATTCGATTTTATTTATTGTAACACAAAACTCGAATATAAAAAAAAAAAACAAATTAAACTACTATAAACAAAAGAAAATAGGGTTGAATAGTAGTACACTACAAAGGAGGAAAATGGAGAGTTCTTGTAAACGCGCTTTTTCTGAAGTAATGCGTAACGAAAGTGGATAGTTCCATTCACAATAAACGAAAATGTATCAACAAAACGAAAAAACATCTGATAGTGGATACGGTGAAATTTTTACGTATCAGAAAATGATTGTTGAATGTTGATTCTAGAATTCATACAAAACTGCTTTTGTATTGATATTAAGTTTATTTCCCACACTGTAGTTCATATAATAATTCTTCCAATATAATTTCGCAAAAAGTCGAAAAAGGAATGAAAGTATTAAAAAAAGCAAACTATCTATCCATCTACCAAGTTTAAGTTTGTCACCCAAAGGAACTGCAATTACGATAAAAGTTTTCATTCATATTTCACCAACAAAACTTTCTATTGCCGAGGTCATTTCATTAAAAGTAGTTAAGTGATCATGGCCTAAAGGCCTAGAAGTTATATGAAATTGTTGACTGAATACAGATAAAAATAATATCGTCCATGCGAGAATACATATTATTACTATAGCACAAAGTGTTAACCTTTTCTTCGTCATCATGAGATTACGTTTTCTAAGGTCATAATTGTTTTATTTTTGTGATAATGATATACGCATCAGTAGTTTTTTCAGATGAGTTATAACTACTTGTATATGACATTGAATAATACCAAAAATGAACAACATAGATTTTTGAAATTTAAATAGAAAAATTTGTCAAAGAAGTCATACGTGAGGTACTTTTTAGGCACAATTAGAAACGTTATCATATTCGGGGCGTAAAAAAGTTTTTAAAGCCGACTAGATGAACCTTCAATGTCAACGATAATATGCCATACTGCATATTGTAAAGTGCTTCAGTCTACGGAAACCATCATTAAGACACATTACTAACAATAACCGATATAATGAAGCCGGGAAGAGGTGATGAAGAAATTCTCTGGACTATATGCATTAAATTTTATGTGAGAAAGTGATTCAACTCGTTTAAAATATTGAATGTGACATTTGGGTAGTCTGCTTTGAAAAAAAAAGCAATGGGGTACAAGCTTTTCAAAGAAAGCTAAGAAGGTGTTCATGACGACATCTATACCGCTATTTTCATTCTTATGCCCAATTTTCTTATTGCTTTTCTTCTTTTCCTCTTTAGCCCATTCTTTCTCATCTTTATGACCCACTTTCTTATACTTTTTATAACCTTTCTTATAATGACCCTGATGCTTCTTGTGGCCCCTTTTCTTTCTAGATTCATGTTCTTCTTCCTGCTTATTTCTTGTGATGGGCGCCCATGTACAGTAACATCTGTTCTGATCTTAAATTTTGGGCAATAACATCATCTGCATAAACCGCTATAATGTCTAAGCATAGAAATAAATGGAAATATTCCGTTAAGTAAATGGACCAGCAAGTTGCCCACATACGGATAACTACAGTTTCGGTAAATTTTTTTTTAAAGCATAATAGTAACCAGCGATGGGAAAACAGCAATTCCAAGGCGTCACTATGCTGCTTTAAATGTTCATAGAAATGTGGAAGCATAATGCGTATTAGTTCACGCAAAGTTTTGGGGCAATGAAGAAAAATTTTCTGAGAATTAAAGAATATCAGAACTCCAATTGCTGAAGCTCACTTCGGAATTGACAAAAAATTCAAACCAGACTTATCTTGTTAATTTATCCGAAGATCCAATGCTAAGCGAAGTTCTTTTACTGCCTTTAGGAGAGCTCTAGCACCTTAACTACAGATGAAAACGTTGAAGAAATTAAGAAACTTGTTATGTCAAGTCACTGTTAGAGAAACTGCTGAGGAGATGTCGGCATATCGGTTAGGCATGCGCCACGCTAAGCAATTTTTTCGGATATTATGAACATGAAACGTGTGATAGCGAAGTTTGTTTCGAAATTGCTAAGTTTCGTTATTGCTTGTTCGTTAGTTTTTGACCAAAACCAACAAGCATCGTAATCATACCTCGGCTACCGTATTCACTGGACTTGGCCCAGTGCTACGTTTTTCTGTTCCCAAAACCGGAAGAAATCCATGAAAGACCATAGTTTCACCAGGATTAAAGAGATAAATACCGCAACGCATACAGACAGGCTTCAGCCACGAGACTTGGCCTTCGTCGACTTTTTCCTGTTCCCAAAACCGAAAAACCCCAGGAAATCACGAAAGCGTATATCAGAAGTGTTTCGAGGATTGGAAAAAACCAGACCAAGAATGTATTGTACGTATTAAGTGATATGTCGTACCGACACAAATATAGGGTTTTTTTTATATTAAGTTAAGGACGTTTTTTTTTTCTTTAATATTTTCCGTTGGAATGGATTTGTCAGCAGGTTTCGTTTCAAAGTTTCAGTTTTTCAGCTTAATATGCGTAAAAATGTACGTTTCAGATTTCCTCATGAAGAAAATTAATATCGCGATTAAATTATTTTTTATTTTTAATTTTGATAAGAGTTAAATTAATAGTAAATTAATTTGTACGTAAACTCTTGTTTAAAAACATAATTTTTTTAAATTTCTTAAGGCATCCTGTAAATGGTTTAAAGAATTTAAATTTAAAGCACAACGAATTTTAACTCTTTAAAGTGTTTTTATATAATAAATGTGTCTTTTCTTTTTTGTTACGATTTTTTTTTATGTGCGGTATTGAATTTTTACAGCATTGCCTGTCATATAAATAAAAGCGTGGTCAACAAGGTGTAACAAAAAGATATACAACGTATGCATATACGCTTATAGATATACGCGAATATCAAGCGGACCAACCATGAAAACAAAATGAAATTATATTGATTCAATCACACACAACATGATATGAATATATTGATACACTGCTGGTAATATACAACGATCACTGTAAAATCCAACTACCTACATACTACAAGTGCCGTGAGCAAAAATCATTAGCAGTTTTAACATTTGCAGGCATAAACATAATAATCACACAGCACAAGTCTCGGTCAAACGAATCAAACAAGCAACGTCAGCTAACACATCACTTTTACTGCAAGTGGTTTTTAAACTATGCATGGTTTGAGGAACCATTTTATTATTATTGAAAAAAAAAAAAAGAACTAAACATTTTTTTTTTTAAGAAAATAACAAAAAAAGATAACTTTAACAATCATGAGAACATGGCGGCAACTAAATGTTTTCCTATTTACGATATTATTTTATATTCAATATTAATCAGCTGGTTGTTTACAATATTTTCAATTTTTTTTTTTTTTACCCAAAGTACTTTACGTGAAATTGACCAAACAAATAATTGCGTTCTTAAGCTAAGGATTACTAAAAAAAAAAAAAAATTGAAAGTTATTTTGAATTTCGTCAAACAAGTTCATCAAATGTTTTCATTTAATTCTCGTAAGACCGGCATCAGCATTTATAAATAGCAAAACAAAAATTTCTATTAATTGTTTGTTCGAAAATTATCAGAATTCCTACTATTTTTTAATAAAATTAAATACAGATCTAATGTACAGTCGAACCTGTTTTTGTGCGGCCTTTTTCTATGTGGTTTTTATTTGTGTCATTGGTTTTGTATTCGATTTATTTTGTTTGTGTTTTATTCTACTATTTCTTTTATGCGATATATGAAAATAACGTTCGCAATATGTACTTGGGCCACAAGGTCAAGTCAATGTTAATGGCATTGGCGAAATATAGTTTTCTTTTATTTCTCTGCGTATTCACGTATTTTGCATCAGCCATTATTTATAATACGTAGATATTATTTTTATTATTCATATTGACCCATATAATAATAATAATAATAATAGTTGATCTCATTATATGATTCGCAACGAAGAGAAATAAGGTGAATCAGCTGAAACAAATTGAAAGACTTGATAGCAAGTATCGATTAAAGTTAACTCAAACCTCGGTAAAAAAAGGTTTAAACTGACATATGTCGCTGCTATCATTTATACCTACGCTGAAGGGCATGGATATTAAAGAAGATAATAAAGAAAGATCACAGGTATTTTCCACATGACAGCAACTAGATATGAAAACAAAGTAGATGTACTGTCTTTTAGGAACAAAATCAACAAAAGAATATTTTAATGTCAATATGGGCGTATGGGATCTAACTATGGGGAACATACAGCAATTCTAACGTGAAACTATTACAGAGATATCAGTCCAAAAACTTACCACTAATCACAAATGCTCCTTGGTTTGTGAATAATAAAAAATTTAAGTAACTATAAAGCCCAAGGCCTATGAGCTGGATACAATTCATGTGAAAAGAGAATTTATAAGTCAACTGGATGGGTAGTCAGGTAATCAGGTAATCATTTTGCTCTAAGAAGTCCCTAATTATCAGTTTTTACAAGCTAAGATGTGTGGCCAGTTTTCTTTCAAACACTTTCAAAGAGTCGTCGAAGAATTTCACACTCATTGGTGACGTATTCCAATACCTAGCAAGACAAACAGTAAGAGATCGTTCGACCCATGAACTGGAAAAACGTGGTATTAATATGAATGGATTTCTATATGATGTAGAGAACTGCAGTCGTTCAATTAAAAGACATGAGGATCGAGATTGAATAATTTTGTAGGACCAGAAGACGAGAATTTTAAGATAGCATAGACGAAGGATGGGATAAGGTCTCTAAGTTAATGCAACGCATGTTATCAATCAGCCAGAGTTAACGATTCCTAAACGCTCGTTAATATCGTCTTCGAATGAATGAAAACTCTTTGTCTTATCTCCATAACGCAGAAAGATATCATCTGCATAGGTAAAAAGAACGCCAATACATACATACATTGGGAATAATATTTGTTGTACTTTGGGTACGCCCCATAATTTATTGCATAAACGAGAAAAATCAATTTACGTAATCCAAGATCCCTTGGCTATAGCCAGTTAAGTAATAACTGAATAGATGTAGGTAACTCCATTACAGCCTGTCGGGTTGTGAGACGTGTTTCTGACTAAATTTGCCTCCTTAGTTTTTTATAATTATTTATTTCATGTAGACATGGTTATCTCAACCCTACTTGAAATGTTTATATTGTATTTTATCAGCCCAGCTATACACATTTTCAGTGTACTTCTTTAGGCCGGCTAAACTATAGATGAATAATTTACTGACAGCGGATGAAATAAGTGTTTTTCATATTAATGTTCGTATACTCATATTTTATTATTATTATTCATATTCACAAACTTTAAGATAAAGATTAAAAAAATCGAATGAAGCGTCTTCATAAGTTACTCCGTGTCTTCACCATCTTTGCGTTAATTCTCAATCATCATATACAAAGTCCTTTAATTCCTTGGTACTGTTCGGTCTCCCAATAGTTTGTTCAATTCCTCAAGATAAATTTCAACATCCCGCGGGTCCTCAAAGGCTAATGATGACGCTATGAATACTACTAATGTCAGCACTAAAATTGCAGGTTATTTCTTCATTTTTACTAATTTTATTCACTCCAAAAGCGCGTTAAGACTGTCAATGAAAACTTCCTCAAGTGACTGTCTCTATTTATGTGAAATTTTTCATTCTAAATTTTTTATAAAAATGTTATAATTAAGTTTCTTTTCGTCAAAGCAAGCGAAGATAAAGTGATTAAATATTCTATTAATTTTTACACTACAAAATACCTAAATGAATATGGGCTCATATTTTTCTTAGTTAGTTAACAATTACCTGGGGACCGATTTTTTGATAAGCAGGAAAATAAAATTACTTATCTGCGACATGAGCATAAGAAGAGAATATGTATCAATATTGAAGTGAACGATGGCCGTTATTTCATTTGAATCCCACTCATTTCGATCTCAAGGTTCACTAAAGATGCGAACAAACATTGCAATGCGCTCTAGCAATCACGATAATCGGCAGATAATGTTTGCTACACTATTATCGAAAAGTCTACGACTATATGAACAATTTGATAGAGAATATTATAATTTCGCAATGTGTAATGCGACAAAAGGAATGACAAACTTAATATATCTTTCTTCTCAGTGTAGAAAAAAGAACACAATTTATTTGACATTTTAATAAAATTAAACAAGAATTTTACAAAAGTGATAAAAAAATTTGTTTAAGGAAAAGAGAAATAATAATAATCGATAGCAACAAATTATTCCTACCTTAATGCAAGGTTATATGTGAATTTATGAGCCTATATTAAATCGTTCCGCTTTCTAATTCAGCGAATTTTCCTTTGTACTCTCAAGTGACATAAAACGTCTTTTTGAAATTTTAGCTTCGGAAAACAGAACAAGTTGAGGAGAGCCATATCAGACGAATAGGATGCTTATCTGAACGCAAACGCGAACATACGCTGAAGCCTGGATAGAATTGAAGCTATTCTAGCTAATCTCCTTAATGCGATAACAAATCTTTTTCCAAAGTTATACAAACAAATCTAAGAATAGGATTACGAAATGAACTACCAACGGACTTTCAACTCATACAAGAGATAGTGAACATTTTTTTTATTTTTTCAGCATTTTGGGA
>KK351032.1:669874-816486 GCA_000671755.1 Glossina brevipalpis
GTAGAGAAAGTAATTCCTTTTTACCTCAAGATTGCGGTCCTATCTAGTACGTGGGCCATAGGTCTGCCGGTCCCGGATTTCGAAGGACCCCGGTACTATCTGGTACTGGGTCCAAAGGGGCCATAGGGCCATTCCGCTCAAACAAATTTCCACTCTTGGCGAGGTCTTGGGAGGTGTGCGGGAAAAGTGGGCATGGTCGTGGGTCTTGCGAAGTGGGCGGGAAGAGTGGGCGTGGCGGGGTCTTGAGAGGTGTAGTTTTGTAGTTGTAGTTTTGTAGTTGTAGCTGTAGTTTTGTAGTAGTGGCTTTATAGTTGCAGCTTTATTATTGTAGTTTCGTAATTGTAGTTTTGTGGTTGTAGAGAATTTAAGAGAAAAGTTTGAGAGAATTTAACAGAAAATTTAAAAGAATATAAGAGTAGAATTTAAGAGAAATATTTAAGAGAATTTTGGAGAAAAATTGAAGACATTGAATTTTTCTTTTAAATCCTCTAAAATTTTTCTCCTAAGTTCTCTTAAATTTTTCTCTTAAATTCTCTTGAATTTTTCTCTTAAATTCTCTAAAATTTTTCTCTAAAGTTCTCTTAAATTCTCTTAAATTCTTTTAAATTTTTCTCTTCAATTGTCTTAAATTTTTCTCTTAAATTCTCTACAACCACAGACGCGGCAGAGGAGCGGCAGAGGGATCTGGAGACCTATGGGCCACGTACCAGATAGGACCGGGGTCCTACAAAATCCGGGACCGGGAGACCGATGGCCCGGGTACCAGATACGACCGGGGCCATTTTTTTTACGTGCCATCGTTTTTTCACGTGCCGTCGTTTTTTTACGTGCCGTAATTTTTGTGACGTGCCGTCGTTTTTTTTGACGTGCCGTCATTTTCTTGACGTGCCGTCGTTTTTTTTGACGCGCCGTCATTTTTTTGACGCTTTTAAATACTATTTTCATATCATTACGGTAATACTAAATTATTTACAATAATTATTGACTATTCTTAGTCGGCAATAAAAATTTAGAAAATAAACAAAATGAATGAGGGCATAATTGCATTCTTGATTGATTTGGTCAGTCAAGAAATGCAATTCGATACTTTGTCGAATGCAGTATTCACAAAATGCAAAAAAATGCGTCAATGCGTCAATGCGTCAATGCGTTGATCCGTCCATGCGTCAATACGTTGATACGTCAATGCGTTGATTTTTCTCTTAAATTGTCTTAAATTTTTCTCCAAAATTCTCCTAATTATTTCTCTTAAATTCTCTTAAATTCTTCTAAATTTTCTGTTAAATTCTCTTAAACTTTTCTCTTAAATTCTCTACAACTACAACTACGAGACTACAATAATAAAGCTGCAACTACAAAGCCACTACTACGAAACTACAATAATAAAACTGCAACTACAAAGCCACTTCTACGATACTACAACTACAAAACGACACCTCTAAAGACCGCGTCACGCCCACTCTTCCCACCCACCTATCAAGACTCCGAACACGTCCATTTCTAAAGATCCCGCCACGCCCACTTCTCAAGATCCACGACCACGCCCACCTTTCCCGCAAACCTCCCAAGACCCCGCCAGGAACCATCTCAATACACCGACTGGCTTCCTCTCAAGACCCCCCAGGCCCCTCCCACGACCCCCCCAGGCCACTCCAAAGACCTCCCAAAGCCCTCTCAAGACCACCCCAAGGCCCCCCTCAAGACCGCTTAAAGCCCAACATAAGACCCCCCACGAGCCACCTCAAGACACTCAAGGGGGGTGCTGAGGGTCTTGATGGTCTTGAGTGTCCTGAGGATCTTGAAGGCGTTAAGGGCCTTGATCGCTTCAAAGGGCCTGAGGGTCCTGACGGTATTGGGGGCCTTGAAGGTCTCAAGTACCTTGAAGACCTTGAGGGCCCTGAGGGCCTTGAGTGTCTTGAGGACACTGAGGACCTTGAGGGTCTTCAGGGCCCTGAGGGCCTTCAGAGTCTCGAGGTCCTTGGAAGTCTTGAGGGTCTCCACGGTCTTGAGGGTCTTTTGGGTCTTAGGGGCCTTGAGGGCCTCGAGGCCATAGGGCCATTCCGCTCAAACAAATTTCCGCTCGATCAAATTTCCGCTCGAATAAATTGAATTGAATTTATATTCCACACTTTCAATATCGAGTATGAAAATTTTATACTTAGGAATGAAATATGCTAAGCGCTTCAAACTCACAAAACCTTTACTGTAATATGCACAAATTTTACACTTTTAAAGGGAGACACTTAATCTTCCCATAATAATCGGAAAATTGAATTTTTATACCTAATTTCGATGGAGGATTTGTCAGTATCAAAGTTATAACTTAAGAATAAAATACATATTTATAAAAATGATTTTTATTAAATATCATCAGGGTCGGCAGTTGTTTAGAACAATTTTTGAAGAAATCGTGTAACCTACATTAACAAATGAACCTGTTTTACATTGAAAATTAAAAATTTTAAAATTGAAAATCTTGAATGAAAATTTTATTGAATTGAAAAAGCAGTTACATGCTCAAAATATATCTATTACGGAGTTACCGTATTTTTGTAATAAGTTCTCACTATTTGAATATATTTAGCGGTTGTCAGGCGATTAAAATATTACACTAAACATGCCCTGAATGACAGTTATATTTTTAGTTACCGTACTGAAACAAGGTTGCCAAATCCGGCAAATAAAATGGATGACTGATAATGTGGCTGAATTAATTTCGTTATGAACTCGTTAGCAAAAATATATTTTGAACTCAAATAAAGAATTTGATATTAATGTTATAGAACTTATGCAGGCTTTTAATGGGGTCCATTCCAATATAATGAGCAGGAATAATTGAGAAAGTTAGAACACTTAGCAATCTTGCATACACCTTCTACAACCCTGTACCGCCTCTTTAACTTTTCTCACTGACCAATACCTTGTTTACACAGGCATAGATGACGACTACGTGAGTGATTACTGAAACGAAATTTTCACTGAATAAATTAATAAAATAAATTTTTATTAGTTTTTTTTTTAATCTAAATATTTTTATAATAAGACAAGTTTTTCTGTCTTGCTTTAGTTTTCTTTTCATGAGATTTTCATATTTTCCACAAATTCTTTTTTTTCCGTTTTTTCTTTTATAAACATGTTTTTGTTATTGTTGTTTATGAATTGGCATGTTTATTTGTACTCATAAGGCAAAAATTTGGCATCATTTATAAATTCCGAATCAATATACAGACTTGATATTGAAATTTCTATATATAGAATGCGAAAAAAACATCACTAAGCTTAGGATAGGCAGAGTTATGTACGTTTCAATAATTGCATAACTCTTCCCTTCACATCTCCTCGCTCGGGATACATAGAAATAGATTTCAGCAACTTTTAAAGAAAATTTATTTTAACTTTACGGAGATCTATTGTAGCTTAATTCTATTTCATTGTTACTAAATTGGGATCTCTGCTATGACAAAAAAGAAAAAAAGTTAATTCGTTATTTCTGTCGAAGTTTCTGTAGTACAAAGTTTAATTTTATTTCATTTATTTCTAATATAATTTGAGTTTTTCTTTTGTTGGTAAATTTTACAATCAAAACCAAAGCTGAGATAAAATCAAAAAGGCAAAAAGCGTCAATAAGAGAAAATTACCCTAATAAAATCTGAGGAATTCTGACAGACCAGTTGGCAATGATTTAATCAACGAAATAATATGTGTTACTGAATGTAATGAACTGTAAAATGAATCGCATTAACTTGTAATTAAATGTGGAGAAATTTTCGCTTGAAATGAAAATGTTTACATAGTATTACCAACCAACAATAAATTATCGCAAATAAGATACAAAATTTTCTTTGAAACGATGGTAAAGTTGTCTAAAGAAAATTATTTACATTTATTGATTTGCGCAAGAATGGTACACTCGTTCAATTTATTCTATTCTATTTTTAATTCCATTTATTATTCATATTTTAATATCTTTATTGTTACAATCTTATGAAACATTTTACTCGGTAACAAGAATGATGTGTTCATGTAAGCAACGCAAATCATTATTCATCATAGTGGTGTGCTAAGAGAATTATTCAGTAACTAGGCGGTGCTTAAGGTATAAGATTTCTCGCTTAAAAAATGGTGTTTTAAAATTTATAAGACATTTGCCATATAGGATGCAATAACGGTCTTATTTTTTTAAGGGACCCATTACCATATAGCAAACGGTCCTAATATAATGGGTTGGCAGCTAAGTAATTGCCGATTTCACTTGCAAATGTTTCTCAATCCCGTTTTTATGATATCCGTAAGTGTTGTGATCTTCTTCTTCTAATATATGTCAGCTGTCATTCTTATCTAGCTTTACAAGTTCATTGCGTAGATATTTTTTTTAAAGCTTTTTTTTTACCTAAACATTAATATGGAGTGCAAGCGCGAACATTTCCGCCGTATTTTGCTTTATTCTTTTCGTAAACGAAAGAGCGTAGTGCAAACCGCCAAAAAGTTACGTGATGTGCATGGTGATGGAACTCTTAAAGAAAGGCAATGCCGAAATTGGTTTGAAACATTCCGTTCTGGAGATTTTTCTCTTAAAGATGACCAACGTTCAGGTCGATCAGTTGAGCTTAATGAGTATGAAATCAAAACCATTATCTTAGCGGATCGTCATGTAACTACCCGGGGGATTGCAGAGAAGTTAAATGTTGCACATACAGCCATTGAGAAGCATCTAAACTGTGTCGGTCTCGTTAGGAAGCCGGATATTTGGGTTCTGCACGATTTGAATGAAATTCATCTGACAAAGCGCATTAACGCTTGCGAATTATTGTTTAAACACAATGAATTCGATCCGTTTTTAAAATGAATCATCACTGGAGACGAAAAGGATGTTGTGTATAACAATGTTAATCGAAAACGATCTTGGTGCATGCCTAATGAGTCATCGCAAACCACTTCAAACGCACATATTCAACAAAAGAAGATTTTGCTGTCAGTTTGGTGGGATTGCAAAGATCCGGTGTAGTTTGTTGCTTCCAAGGAACCAAACCATTAATTCGGAGGTCTATTGTCGGCAACTGAACAAATTGAAAGCAGCGGTCCAGGAAAAGCGACCAGAATTGGGCAATCGTAAAGGTGTCCTTTTCCACCAGGACAATGCTAGGCCGCACATTTCTTTGGCCGCTCGGCGAAAATTGATGGATTTTGGTTGGGAATTGGTGGTACACCCACCATATAGTCCCAATCTTGCGCCATTAGATTGCAACTTATTTCGATCCTTGTCCAACTCCCTTTGTGGTAAGGCTTTCAACGCTGTAAAATCTCACTTAATTCAGTTTTTGGCCGAAAAGCATCAAACTTTCTACGAGCATGAAATTGTCCAGTTGTCAGAAAGATGGCAAAAGGTCATCGAACAAAATGGAAAATACATTATAGATTAAACTTCATTCCAAGTAAAAAAAAAAAAAACTTTTTATTTTGTTGAAGAAATCAGCAATTGTTTAGTTGCCAACCCAATATATAAATTTCTCTTTAAAGGCTTTTAATATTGGAAATACCAAATGCAGCATTTTGACCCATTTTCATTTTGAATATTCAAAAAAATTATTATAAGACATGAAATGTCTCAAAATTTTGTACTGACTTTTTTATTTAGATGAAACAATACACTTAGCTTAATTCCCCTAAAAAGTGTTTGTCAGTGGATATCCTTTGCTCTACCGTAATTGGGAGTGATCCTCTATTATGTTTTCGAACTTCCGATATTCCGATATTTATCAGCACTTTCCTTTAAAATAAGCAGAAGTTATGCTTCTTGTATTTGGCATTTTTTAGTACAAAACTCGACCTATTATAAGATTCTAAAACCTATTATTATTATTAGTATTATTGTATCCTAGACTAATGGAAATTAATTTTTAGACTAGAGAGATGAATTGAGCGCGCTAGCAACCCCATAGGCTATCGGCTCTTTGGTGTTTTTTCATTTAATGGTTATGAAAAACTTCCCGCAATGAGATTTGAACCCATGTATACTGAGACTTGCTAGAGGCACTTCTTAACGCTTCAGCCACGGTTGCGTAATACTAGTTACGTCAATATCAAGGAGCTAACTTCCATCGTAATGTATAGCTTCAAAAATAATATTTTTACTTTGGAGAAGTCATAGTCATAGACAAATAACTTAAGCCGCTAGTAATGCCCTTCTTAGAAACCACTTTTCTAGTTGCGATATGTACATATTTGCGATTAGCATAAGTTATGTATGTTCACGGCTTACTAGCAGAGATCAAATGTGAAAGGGAATGTCGTTGCTCCTCATAAAGAAGCCAAGAACGCTAAAAAAATAATCTAAAGCAGATCTTGATCTGATATTTACCACATAAAATTTTAAGTGAACAGCTACTTTATATGCCCGCAGTCGTCGAAATGCTTTGTAACCCATATGTATACGTTTCATTTAAAAGATTTGAAAACATTACCAAGAGATATGTGCCTTATTATCTATTTGGAATAACACCCGGTGATTCCTCATACATTAAGTTGTTGTTCTTCTTCCTGAAGTAAATGCCGAGAAATATAGAAAACTTGAATTACTTTTATCCGCATGTTATTTTAAAAGGCTTTAGTATGTTTTCACTTCTAAAACTTTATTTAAATTCATTTTCCCTTTTAGCTTAGCACTTGCAAATGCCGTTGGAATATATATATATATATATAAATATATATATATAATATATATATATATCATATATCATATATATATTTTCAAGTTGTCACTTACACACAAGATTACACTTAGTTATGTATGTAGTTTGCTAGTAATCACATATGTTGATATATCTTATAGATATAAACACATATTTATGGAGTCAGTTCAAGAACTTTACTTGCATCTACTACTAATAAGGGTCTACTCTTACTATGTATACTACGAAATGTAAATGCATGTGGAATATGTTTAAGAGGTTATTGTTGAGTGTAAAGTGTAAATATAAGCATGGGAAAGTTGTTCTTACTTCCATTGATATTTATATGCCGAAGTTATTCAGCACAAATTTCCCCAATGATACTCAAGTAATATTGTAAAATATGAAAATACTTTATCTATAGTTGCTGCAAAAGCATAATCTAACATGTTTTGTGTAGAGAAAAACGAATAGACGGAAGAATAGCTTCGCTGTCAACTGTCAGCTGTCAAAAGTAAAACTTGCAAAATTGTTGAGAAGAGTTTCTTCTTAGAAAGGATGTTTGAATATTTATAGAAATATTATACACAAAAAAGAAGACATCAATAATCTAAAATATCTTTAAAGAAGAAAATTATAAAGAAATAATGGCACAGTAATCGAAATTATAAGTTTATTCAAGTTCAACCACAACCAACTCATAGGTGAAGGTTTCTTCAAACAATTCTTTAATTCTTAAAAATTATTTATTTATTCTTTTGTTTTTTACTTTTATATAATGTATAATAAAATTTCGAAAGTATTGCAGGGATTCTGATTCTCTGTAAAAATGATCATATTATCTTCCTATTTGTGGCGTCTAAACGTTTCAACTTCCCATTGTCTGTTAAAAATAAAACTTAATAGCGACTTACGTTAGCTTACAACTTATTTACAGTTGGTTTAGAAGAAAATGCAGTCTCATTGCCCCTTATAACTTATCCTAAATAATTGATAAGATTTTCTGTAACTATGTGTATACGAATGAAGAAGTAACGTTATGGTTGAATAAACCATAAGAAATAAGCTATAAATTTTTGTGTTCTATTATTAAATATTCCAGAGTTTATTCATAACAAATGTAAAATCAGAAACGAGTAAAATACTTGATATAGCTATCGTTCCCACGAGCAACTGTTTAGAGTTTTATTTTATCTATGCTGAACACTATATAAACCAGTGGTGATTTAATAAAAAATACATTTAAATTTCCTTTTTCTCTTATATATATATGAAGACTTATGTACGTTATACGTTTTAATTCATACAGTCAAGCATATATCGTCGCAATTTTATTTTCAAGCAATAACCAGAAGCAAAATAGAAGATTATTTGGCGTAAATGTATGCGCAAAGAATTCTCTTATAAACTTTGTGTAAAAAGTATTCGGATATTTTATTTAGAAATATAAAAATTATTCTCTAAAGTATTAGGACCTTGCAAAAATGTTGCTAGGCAACTCCCACAGGTAAAAGTGATACACTTTGAAATGTTTGAATGAGTCTCGTCTCAAGACATACCTAACTGGACTAAAAACGTTAGTCACCGTCCTCCGGGCTTTGGAACAATCCACAGAAGGGGGGCTGCTCAATTCCCGGAGTACCAGATTAAACACCTTGGGTACAGACCAATATTTCCCTCTGGTCAAAGGGTTAATCCAATTCATTTACCAACAACCAGTCCCGAAACTCCCCGAAGGGCCGTTCACAGCGATTAGGCGACAGGGAATTCTCTAATTTTGTTGACGTTGCCAACATAGTACAAAGAGCCTCTTCATCCGGGCACCTAATCCCCGAGGACTTACGGGTTCACTTTAATCCCTGTGTACTAATTCGGATGTGAACGACTCACTACCAAATTTTTCCGATTATTATGTACTTGGAAAGACACATTCAGCAAACGTTTCATGTGCAGTCAGTTCAGCTATTACCTCAATCAGTCATCGACGCCAAGTAGTATGACCTAAATAGCAGAGAACTATCGGGAAGAGACGACATCAAGATCAGATACGACTCTCGAGCTTCCTCCTACAACCAGAAAAATACCCGTCGCCGGGAATTAGTAGTTAAAATCTTAATCTCATTTAGCCGTCATGGAAAACCAAAGAACCATGACGTTAATGGCAGGGACCTCGTAGAGGTAGAGATTTATGTTCTGCTTTCGGACCAGATACATAATTTCCTCTACTAAAACAATAATTTTCCGTTTAGGTTTATTGAATTACTCAGGTATAACAACCGCTAATCGTGAAACGCTCAAAATTGCATTATCGCCGTTCATTACATTTCTTGTTTAATTTGAGCAAATCTGATGCCGAAGCCCATCAAAATCTTTTAGAATCTTATGGTGATGCCTAATGCATCGTATCGCAACTGTCGCTCTTGGTTTTGATGGCTTAAAACTGATGCTGTCGGTGTCAAGGACAAAGAAAGGGCTGGAGGATCAAAAAGTTCGAAACAAGTTCGGAAACTCAGCTCAATCTTTCAAAGAGTCTCCGAACAGCTTGGCAGTCGATAAATTAGCTGCTTGTAAACATTTACATGCGATAAGATAGACCCAAAAGGATGGAAAATGTTTACCACACGAATCGGCTGAAAATGCCATTTCAGACTGTTTCAATATAGCAGTTTCACTGTTTGTCAGGCAAAAGGAGAACAGTTTTTTGTGGCGTGTAAGTGGATCTACTATTACATTTCCAAACGCAAAAAGTCATGATTTAGTCTAGCATAGCCATCCATATCGACACCGATGCGGAATATCCGTGGCTATAAAGTTTTGCTGTGCATATGATTGGATCAGAAAGGTGTAGTGTATAACATGCTGAAGATGTGATGTAGAAATGGGTTACGATTTTGCGTCTGAATTTTGAGTATGATTTGCATAATAGTACGTTTTTTTAAGCATTACGCTAATAGCTCCTAAAGTGGAGATGGTGTCATCTCTGCCAATGTCAACTACCTTCGGATGGGAGAGAGTCTTTTCGCAAATTAAATTTACGCTTTCATCTGGCTGTTAACGAGCTACAAAGCAAACGTGTCCGTAGATATCACATTGTCAGTTAAGTAATAGGGTTCAGACAATACAAAAGCATCATGGAATACAAAGCGTACAGAGCGTACGATACCCACAAGAAACATTAAGAAGAAATCTTGAATAATATCATTGTGAATTGGAATAATATGAAATGAACTAACCTAGCATGCGGAACAAAGAAATAGTGATTTATTTCTACCCCCGCAGAGATTTCAAAAGCAATTGGGATCCACCTCTGAAACTCACGTGTTGTGAATTAATATGACTGCCATAATGGTAAGAATATGATAACATTCATGCAACATTTGCGTCGCAAACTTCGCTTAAAAAGGAGTTTGTCTGTTGGTCCTCTAAAATACCAATAATACTGTGGTCGCACGCTGCAATCTACAGCGTTCATTAGAGACCGATTTGAGTCCTTATACTATATACTTTTTTTTTAGGGTATCATCGTGTAGGATATCATTTGCTTTTTTGATGAATTATCATGAAATTTAATCGTTGGTATTTTAACACAACATTTTTAACTTTGTTCTCTTTAGATTTCCAAGGTATTTAATGGATATTTAAAACAAGCACTAGAGTTTCACTTACCCTGTTTTTCTCTTATAACAAATATTGTAGGTGTACCAAAATTCACGATGTATATATATGTATACATATATATAAATATGTGTATGTATTATGTATGTGTATGTATTGACACAGGATATCAAAAGATAGGTACTAAGTAAAGTAACAATTTTCATTGTCTGCGTAACCAGACAATTTGCATATTTTAACTTTAAGGATAAAACAAAATTTTTTTACTTCAGTTTGTATTCATAGTTTTCTTTCTTCTTTCTTGTCTTGTTCGGATATCTATGCATGAAATTTGCAAAAGGTTATTGCTTGTAGATTTTGAGTTTTATTAGCAAACAATTTTTAATTTTACTAATGCTTTAATAAAAAAAAAAACATTTGTTTAAGTTTTTAAAATTTTACTTTAATGCAAATAGAGTGCGAAGTACAAATCCTTCCAAGACTTTGGTTAACAGGATTCTGTTAGCCGCTTAACAGGCCTTCGTTAATAGTTTTGGTTTGTGACTTTGCTAGTTATATTTAAATATAACCTCGCACCCTTTTAATAATATATACATTTGTACGTCGATCCGTCTGTCCGAAGTTTTGACCGTTTTTCAAACGCTCTAAATCTAGTCATTTACACTTTAAATTAAAGTCACAAATCGAGTTCGATAATCCAAAACACTAACCTATCAAGCCTCTATATAATCAAGTCTATCGGATTGATGCGGCTGAAAAAAGTCACAATGTGTACTACACGATGGCTAAAGCAAGAAGAATTGGAAGAAGTTCTTCTCATGTCCTCTAAATCTATCTTATATACCCATTGGTATCACCAATCATTGTAATGAGATTTGTCTCATTCGAAGTTTTAACAGCCGACTTCGATAAATATATAATATAATGTATGCATAGCATAGCGTGCACAAAACAAATCCCGACAGCGCACTTAAGAATATACAGCGTTTGTATTTCTCAAATTACGCTAAGCTCCCCTTTTATTATTAATTGTTTATGTTACAATTTTTGTAGAGTAAGCATTTGGTATAATATTTTGTATTGATTTAGCTTAAGAAATTTAGTCCAGTTTTTGAAATAAAATTCAATTGTTTTGAATCTTTTGCCGAGTACATCTTGACAGTAAAAGAAATTTAGATTGGGGATTCTTCTTGCCGAGGTTATCTTGGCCAATATTGAAGTGTAAGTCTTGACGGCAATAGCCGAGCAGCTGACACGAAATTTCCATTACAGTGGTAACCCTCCTGTGGTCCAGCCTTATGTTCCTTATAACTTAAACAAAATTAAAGAAAATCTTATGAAAGCTAGATTATGTAAAAACAACTTAGTCAGGGGAATTACCGAAATTCAAATCCTTAAAAAAAAAATAACTGAGCCTAAGTGGGTCATGAATTAGTCTTGGTCCTTACACTACTTTATGCAGTTGAAAGAAATTATGATTTCCATATGCAAACGTTTAAAATTATCTAATTAAAATTTACATACATCAGTGAACTGGACGATTGCCTCTTGAAAATGCTGTCGTTCACTCCATATATTTGACAAACACCCAAACGAAAGGACAATTGTGTATTCATCTCGAAAATTTATTGCAGAAGCATAGAAATAATATTTAACTTGAAATTATTATAAATCATCAAATAAATGCGTTTCATTTAAGACCTAAGTCACAGTGAATATCAAATTAGTAAACCATTCCCAATGAGCATTTATTTCTTCTGGCTTATCTGCTGGGTAATATTAAGGATATTATGTCTTTTTTATCTGTATGAGTCTTCCATGCCGAACAAGATAACTATTTTGTTTGACGTAAAAATTTGTTTTGTACACATTTCTTGAATTGAAATTGCAAAATATGGTTTAATATGTTTTGAAAATATTTTGACAACAGTTTTTTTTTTCTTTATTTGTAGAATACAAACACTTGATAAGAAGACGGAGTGAAAGTTCGTATTGAAAGTCAGGTAAATTTTCAATTTCCTAAAGCAAATATAAAGTGTATGTGTCATACGAAGCTGGATAATTAAAATTATAAACTTATCAAATCTTCTTCTTAAAGTATTCAGCAAATAATAAGAGATAATATTATGATATAAATTTGTTGTCTTTATGTGAGAGAATTGTTAACATTTATTAAATTAAAGCTCTTATATTTTATTTTCTTTAAGCGAAATCTCAATTTTCGTTTATTTTTATATGAAATAATTTCTTTGGTATCATAGACTAAGAAAAACCCCCCAAACTCTGTAAACGAAGGATAAGTAGAAAAAAAATATCAAATATCTATGAATCATGAATCATAAAATCGTGAAGATCTTTCTCTATTCAAGATTGAGTTGTAAAGATTAGAAGAAGCAGGCGTTTCTAGACTATTAAATATAATGTTATACGTTGTCTGCAGTGTTTGATTGTGTCACTTCGAAATGAAGAAATGAGAAATGAATAAATGCAAAAAAAAAAAATAAATAAATAAACAAAATAAATATTAGAAAAAATGTGTTTTGAGACACAAGAAATCTTTTGTTTAATCTTCAAATCGCACGTAACCCTTGAAGCTTTTTCCTTTTTAAATTGCAAAGATACAACAACAATTTTGTCGTATTGTTATCATGACTTTTTTCCGTTCTGTTCTTTTTAAAGTATCTATGTGTGAGCTCATTGTCAGTTAACAAATTTCTATGTCACTAAATCCCTCAAGCAAATTGTGTTAACGATTGTAAAATGTACTTTAATAACTTTAATAATCCTAAAGAATTTTTTATACATTTATCGCTCTATCTGGCGTATGTTTATGGAATATTTTACTAAACAGGAATATAAAATATAAAATTTTTATTAGCTAGAAAAATAAACGCATATTGAGGAGACAACAGCTGCAGGGAAAAAAAACTTGTTTTAAAAACTACTTTATATAAGTTTTTTATTTATTTATTTATTTTTTTTTTTTGAAAAGAATATTTGACTGAAATGTTGTTTAAATTTTCGAAGAGTAAGAAACAATAACACCAAAATTTCCTCGTTATTTTTTTGTTTAATTTTTGTTTAAAATTTTTTGCTTTTAATTTTTTTTTGTTTAAAATTAATTTCTTTTTTTTTTCTATTGAGATCAATATGTGTTTAAATATTGGGAATTTAAAATCTTTATAAGATCGTCAGTGGGTATCGATTTTAACTTCGATGAAAGGAACATTAAAGCTGTGAAGTGAATAAAATGAAATCAAATCAAATTCGAAATTCAAAAAGAGTTAAATTGAATTGAATCGAATTAAATTGAATTAAAATAAATTAGATTGAATTGAGTTAAACTATAAATTGAATAGAATTTAAGTTAAATTGTATTCTTATAAACTAAATTAAATGAAAATCAGTTAATATAAATTAAATTGAGATGAAATTATGTGAGATGAATTGTTCCGAGTTGAACTCACTTGACTTGACCCAAATGAATTGAATTCAGTTCGAACTTCTTTCTGGTAATTAGGTTATGCTTAGATAGTTTAAAAACTATGATAGCCCAGTAAAGCTTTTTCTTTTTAATAGCATCATAAAATTACTAAGAGTGTAATGTGTTACATTTTCATTCTATTTTCTCGATTATTGCGAAGTCACCTAGAAGACGTTCTACGTAGTATCCGTGAAAGAATAATAAAGAAGAATAATTTGACGCTAGTGGCAATTTTGGCTTCATTCTATGCGGAATTTTTGATTACACATCAAATACCGCACACAATTATTTGACGTCTATTGATCAAGATCAGTGTAAACGAAATGTCGACAATGTCAAAAAAGGCGTAGAAATGAATGAAAAATAGAAAAGCTTTTAGGTGCAACAATAATTAACAAATAGATAAATTAAAACATGAGGTAACCTAACAATATGGATCACATTGTTTTCTTTCCCTTTTCTAGGGATCGTGTTTTTTGTTTTTTTTTTCGTTACACTTATAAGTATGAAAGCCCCACTCGGAAAAAGGTTCTTTTTTGATAAAAACTAACTGTATCCCTTACTTTCGGGCTAAATTTATGCTCTTAATACCTTCTGAGTTAAGCTATAATTTTCGAATATTATTGCCGGGCAATCGCAATATTGAAAGGATTTTGTCTATGGAAATGAAACTTTCAAATTGCAAATAATTGTCAATTTAATATTTTTATTAATTATTATGAAGTTATTAATGAACAGAAATTTTGGAAATAAGTATGCGTCGCTAATCTATAGGCCATAAATGATGAGAAACTGTAAGCATTTTGAAAACATTGCAAAATTTTTAATACATTATTTTATCTTAAAGGGTTTATAAGTTTACAGAAGCCGGCGAATCGTTATTTGTGATTTGTGTAACAATCTTTTGTTTGATGAATATTTAAATTTCGCAACAAGATCTACTTTTGTTTTCTTAATGAAACGCTTAAACAAGCAGTCCGCATATAATTTACGCTTAAGTTCAATTACAAATTTAAAATGTTACAAATTTTTATCTACATTGTCGACCTAAGGAAAAGGGAGAAAAAACAAAGCATTTTCCCTTTTCTGATTGCCTTCTCGCTACATAAAAAATCTCAAATTGTATAAAGGTTCCTTCTTTCATCCTTACAAGAAAACATTTTCAAGGATCTTTCAAAGTAAGATTTAAAGGTCATTAAAAAACGTTTTGAATTTGCTTGTTGGGGTTGCAAAGCCTTCAAAAGTAATCTTTACGAAGTACACAAAAAAAAAAAAAACAAAAAATGTCAAATGCTGCCATTATCTTCAACATGGACGAATAGAAGCAATTCGTTTTGACCACTATCTTGTTTGGTTTGCACAATAAGTAAAGAGTTTAATTTGAGTTAACTCTTTAATAAATATTCGAAGGATTTCTGTGGGTGCCAAAAAAGGGAAATGTTTTTTTGTTAAGAATTCAATGAACGTATTTCTCTTTTTGGAAAAATTTTATCAATTGTGAAAAAAGTTTGAAAGTTATTTAAATAAGATGTGAATGTATATGTAAGACATTACACTTTAATTAATATAAAAAAGCGAACGGAATGACGATGGCATGCTAGATTCTTTTGTCTTATTTGTAAGGCATCATAGACATTGCAAAGTATATATATATATATTCAAAGTCGATCATCTGTCTAGCCTTACTGTCTGCTTACCTAGGTATTGTCCTTTATATGTAATTGAATCGATCATGTAAACAAAAATTGAGATAAAAAACTGGAAGTTGGCCTATACACTCCTTAAGGAGTTGGGAGCAGAATAGCAGCCATAATAAATAAATGTGTCCCGATCAACTTTAAAAAATTTCAATGAAAAAATTGATATCATGCAGAAGCAAACACTTCCACACATTGGAAAGATTCCATCTCAAATCTAAAATTTGATTTAAAATTTGATCTAAAATTTGATCTAAAATCCGTTGCGAGTTTTTCTTAAGGCACAATCAAATGATCCATGTAAAAATTATTTTGACAGAGCAACTTATCCGCTTAAATGTATTTTAAAATATTTTGTAATTAATTAATTAATAAAATATAAATCACTAAGATATAAAAGATTGACTCCTCTACATATACATACTTTGCTACAATCCAGCCGCTTTTATTTGGGACATTTTATGGGGTCATCCAAACAAGATATCTCACAATTTTTAACGTTTGCGGCTTTGCTAACAATGTCTTTGCTGAGTTAAAATTTTTATAAAATAAAAAGAAAGCAGTAAAATAACTATTAATATTTTAATTATCATAACAAAACCAAAACACTAACTAAAAAGCGGTTACAGTATAGAGAAGGAATTGTTGTATTTCTTTCCTGATTTTGGTTTACGTCATTTTCCTGTTATGTGTAGTCTTGTTCTTTCTTCATGAACGTATCTATTAATATTGGTTTCAACGTACGTATGAGTAACATTTTCTTTTTTGTATATTTATAAATAATAACATGACAGAGATAAGCAGCCCTTTACAAAAACTGTTCCATTTAGTAATGTTTTCGTTAACATGAATTTTTCTTCTTTTTAATTCTATTGATTTTTATTTAAGGAATGATTTCCTTAACGTTTGAAATTGAAATTTTGTAACCTTTTATTTTTTTATTTAAGTTATTTTTTAATATAAGCTTTTATTATAAATTGTAATGATTTCACAACAATTTAAAGACAAGTACGAAGAACTCACATCCTATACGTTTACATTCTCTTTAATGGTTGGTTTTTTGCTATTGTTTGCAAAAATTCTAAAGCTTTTTGTAAGCATTATTTTTTAAATTGTTAAACAGTCATCGAATAACACAGATCGACAAAGTCTATGCAATCAATGAAATAAATTGTTCAATACAAAGAAAACTAATAAAATGTTGTTGTCGATGAAAACCACGAAACCCAAAAATAAAAAAATCTTCTAAATAGTCAAAGGATGTTATTATTGTATATTGGAAAATATAAGCAGTTTTAAATTGGAAAATAATATTGAAATACAATATAATTTTTAAAGAAAATAAAATTGTATTCGCCACAAAAAGAATCTTAGATACTGATAATATAAGCGTAGACGTCCATTGAAATAGAAAAATCCCTTAACTGTTTTATTATTAAGTAAATAAGTGCTCTTTAAACAAATAATTTCATTTAACAATAATTCCTTTCAAATCGTAGAAAAAAGCCATTTATTTCCGTTACAGAAGGAGTGGCAATCCGTTGTGTGCTTTGTTTTGAGTTAGTAACGCTGCTCAAGACCTATTTCTGAATTTATTTTCCGCTTATAAAACTCCGAGACTACATTAAAGACTCATATCGTCGTGATCCATCCGCTCGTGTTTCGTTTTTTGTTGAAATGCTTACATTGAAGTCTTCTGTATAATAATTAATATAATATTTAAAGGGAAGAAGATATCCTCATATAACACATCTTCAAATAGAAATTCAAGAGCGAGCCGTCCCGTGACGATAAATTAATATCGTGTACTACGGAATGCTGAGGATTTGAATCTTCGCAACTATTGTTCACATTGCATGCCTAAAGCGACATTATTAGTCGCCCACATTCACACCCTTAATAGGAAAAATTTCGATTTTCTATCTTTTGTAAGGATTGTTTCACATTTTTCTATGCTTTTATAGGAATGTCATTTAAAAGGTCCGATAAAAATGGATGTAAACAACCAGCTGACCTGTCGAAATTATACAAAAACTACACTTTATGTGTTGGGGAATAATTCTCGCGACTAAGTATGAAAAACACATTTGTCTTTTGTTAAATTCATCGTTGTTCATCAAAGGAATGTCCTCCAAGAGTTACATAATGAACTCTATGCTCCTCGAAAATTTCAACGTAGAACAATTTGTCAAAGAATACGGTTTAATTTCCGTTAGATAGTTTGATCTGAAAAGAACGGTGTAAGGGGCAGCTAATACGAACTTCAATTGGTGCAATTTGGTTATCTTAATCATCGATTTGCGCCATCCAACATTACATCGGAAGGAGAGCTTTTTTTCACTATACGGTTCTTTTTCCTTTTTGGCTAAATGATAGCTGATTTTTCTTCAGATTGTTTGGAAAAATTTCGAAGTATAATGAAAGCAAAATGCTGCTCTAAAATATATTGCAGGCCTAGCATAAAGGTGTGCACGTCTGGTTTATAGAAACGATGTCTAAGGCTCAATTTTGACATTCAAAACTTTTAAGAAATATATCTTTATATTACTAGTGTCTGGCACAATTTCAAAATTATATTTGGTCTTAGACTTTTGTCCGCTGTCTTGCCAGTTTAGCTACGATAATTAGCTAAATTTCTTTCAATTTTCTTTTTGTAGTTTCAAAATTCTACAGCCTTTAGTTTAGCACTTTAGTTAAGGACGTTTATTTTCAAACATATATTTGCATTAATTTCGAATATCGATCAAATCTGATTAAAGCTATATATAAAGAAACTATTTGCAAAATACTCCCACATATCGTATAAAAATATGCGCTGAAATAAATATGATAAGCGATGTTTTCGCTTTATTCTGCCTCAAAATATCTCAAACAGACTAGCGGTAGGTTTTCCTTTAGTTTGAAAACATATTAAAAAATACATTTCAAAATAAAAAAAAAACAAAATTTCATTAAAAACATATTTCAATAACATATGAAAGCTACACATAACGAAAAAATACTTTAAAGCATGCGAACGTTTTTTTTTATGCAAAAGTCCTGTAAAACAAAAATGTTTCAAAGAAATTCTTTGTGGAAAGTTAATTGGGTACAAGAAGTACATCAAAACGGGTCTCTACTCAATTATTCATTTTATTGGAATAAATTTTTATTTTTTACTTAAGAAATTTATTGAATTTTATATTCCTTCACTTTGGTTTATGATAATTTTTTTTAGAGACTTACTTGTGTTACTTGATATGATTGCAAATTTTTTTTTTTTTTAATTCTTGTCACGTTTTACTGTTTGTAATCAGTTCTTAAGAAAATTGTCACGTTTTTGTTGAAAAAAAAAGAAAAAAACTAAAAATCATTGCATTTTCTTATTGACACAAAGGCACTGGTGACCTAAATTTATTAAAGCAATTTTTCTTTTATAAGTTTTAATGAAATTATAGAATTAAGAAGAAAAGAGAAGTAAAAGTAAGGGCCGCGTTATTATTTTCCACATTCAACATTAGTCGTTTGAATATGAAATGAAGCTTTTGCTTTGAAGAAAAAAAGAAATTGTTTAACTTAAACCACATCACTTGGTAGCCTTCAATTGCTTTCCTAACAAATATTGCATTTTAAAGTTAATCTCTTATGAATCTGCATAAATTTTGAAAAACTCTTTAATAAAATTAAAAAAAAAATTAGTGCAGAAACTATGTTATCCAAGACATGATCCATTATTAATCATTACTTTTCACATCTTTCGGGCATCACATGAATTAGGTATCTGTAACCCAAGTCGTCTTTTGAGATTGTCCTCGGAAGGACCCATTGTTATACCCACCACTGAAAGTGAGAGGAATATTTCACTTTGTCATTTGGTCTGTATCTCAGAAGGAAACTTCAGAGATCCCACAAAGTATATATATTTTTGATCAGCATCAAATTTAGAATCGATTTAAGCATGTCCATCTGTCTGTCTCTCCGTCTTCGTAATATCTGTGATAAACCTTCTCCTGGCCGCAACAAAGAAGATGGAAGTTCTTTCACATACGTGGCTATTTAAAATGGACTAAATCGACCACAGTCCAAGTCTACACTATAAAGTAAGCTAAAAACACGTTGTTTTCGGGCTGTTATGCTCAGTGTTCATAGACTGGAAAATACAAATTTCTATAGTATTCCGTCAAAATAGAAAAAACCTGCCACACCCAACTATTAAAGATTGGTTTTTTCCCCCTTTTTTTAAATAAAGGTGTTGGGTATAAAAGATTCGGCACAACCGAAATTAATTTTCTTACTTCTTTACTTTCACTATATATATGGAAACGCTTGTAATCGTAACTCAATACTTTAAATAAAAAATAATTAGAAAAAGCCTAAATCTGGTGTACACAATATACTAAAGTGAATAACTGAACAGACTAATTACTTTTAATTTCCTGAAAACTGGAACGATCTCATTTCCAGTCGTATTGGATTTGGTTTCGAACCTAAATATTTAGACATGAACCATTCTGAGATTTATTGTCGCGAATCAAGACAATAATAGTATCACATAAAGTGGGGGTTCGAAATACGCTTTTTGTAATTGTTGGTTAAATACTTTTAATAATCAGTTTTAACCAAAACGTAATCAGCTGGCATCCATTTGCAAATAATGACTTTTCCAAAAAATATCATACAAATTCACTTTCCTGGCAAGATGCCCATTTGGCGGCTTGGCTCAACCCTAGTCTTACTGAGTTGCTATCAATTCCCTGCTTAACACTCATACTAATAATAAAAAGGGCGTTCATTAGGACAGAGGTTAAAATATAAAAAAGCACTTTCCACTTAAACTGCTGTAGCCTTAGCAATTTATCCCTTTCCTTGCCAAATATGCTCATATAATCGCTCCTCTATTTGCACTTATTAGAGTCGTCCAGGAGAAGAGTTATTAAAGACTTGTATTGAAACTATCTTCGAAGGTACAAGCTATTGCATGTATTGTGAATAGTCAGTACATTTGTGATGCTAACCTGTGAAATCCGTTTTTTTATAAGGAAGGAATATGACAATACATAACCATTCTAAGCCAAGAATATTTGAGTCAATGAACTTTCCTCATGATAACATAAAAAATTAATATTTATGTTCTGTGTGATTAATTTATTTTTATTTTTTATTTTTTTATATGCAAAGAAGAATGAAATTTTGGGTATAACTAAGCATTTTCGGTGCGTTATAAGCTTGAGGTTGATAAACACGTTTGAGTCTTATAAAGGTTCTCTCTTAGTTATGTAACCTTAATGCTTAAGATTAATTGCCATTTTTAGTAGATTAATCACGTAAAACATATACGTGCAAGATTTCTTCTTTTTTTCCTTATTAATAATTCTGTTTTGTACATACGTGTGTTAACTACATCTTTCCATTTGTGACATCAAACAACCACATCGTCATAAAGCATACGCCTGGTTCATTAGAATAGAAAACTGACTTAAATAACTTTGACAAGAGAAGAAAAAAAAGAAATAGATTCTTTTTCAGAAATAAATCAACTCAATCTACTAAAATGCTCTCCTTAAATAGATTATAGAAGAATTATCAAGTTTTTTCATGCTATTAAGCAAAACTAACCCAAATCACAGTGCGTTTGTTGTCACAGTAGAACACAGGGCAATAAAATTAATTCACTTCATTCATCTAAAATCGTATAGAGGTTTTCTTGTCTGTTCTTTCGCTGTTCTTCGCTGTTCCTCTAGTTGTGCTTTATCTAAATCAAATGCGTTTTGTTATTATACTTCCATAAGTCATTAACTTGACTTTTTACACAAGTGAAGTGATCGTTATAATATCCAGTATGCAGGCAGGCCTGCAGTGAACACTTACCTTCTACACAAGTACATAAATTGTCAGAAGCATTCATTCCTCGGATGAAACAAAGGCCTACTTAAAGCAATGCAGTTAATCACGTGTCTAGAGGGAAAATCCACAAAAGAAGAAAAAAAGTTTTATTAAATTAAAAAAAAAAAAAGTCAAAACTGAGATATAAGACAAGTCTTAGCATTGTAGTCGGGCAAAGTCGAAATTTATATGCTCTACACCTTTTTGCTTAATACGATTCTGCATTTACTTCCACGAAAGAATATTGCATAGTGTAAGGGCATACTTTTCTTGGGAGCCTTTAAAAGAAAGGGGACCTTAATCGTCAACTGATGTGGCCAAAATTGAGGAAATTGAACTTCGCTCTCAAACACCTTCTCATTTCTTTCATAAAGTACTAAAAATTGTACTTTGTTCCCATATATAGTCTGCTTTGGATGAATATTCTTCTAGGTGATGAGATCAAAAAAATAGACCTACGTGATCCAATTATATTTTTATGTCAAATTGTTATTTTATCTTAATATATTAAAAATTGGATCCCTTTACCATCTAAAGACTCACTTTTCATAGGACCGATTATATGAGAGGTGATTCACCAAATGGTCCCGCCAGGACTAAAATATTCGCATCTATTGTATACACCAATACCGAAAAATATTAGAAATTTTTCATTAAGAACGCTTGAACTTTAAATTTAAATAAAACAAGTTTTCTACCAGATATCATTATATATTTTAATATATTTTTTGTGTTTTATATTTGATTACATTATATATATGAAATATGATATCGAGAGGTCTAATTTTGATATTGACCTTGATTTATCAGGCTCGTTGATGGCATTGATTATGGCACTAATTACTTACGGCTTATACACATAGACCCGTGATTTAATGTAGCTCCACAATAAAAAATCGAAAGACATTAAATCACAGGAACTCGGTGACCAGTTCACGTCACCGAAAAGCGATACCGTTGAATTTCTCGTGCAGAAGATCTATTATTTCATGTGCGGTGGTACGTAACACCTTCTTGTTTGAAGCACATGTTGATCGATATCTTCCAATTCAGGACATAAGAATTTGGTTATCATCGATCCGTATCTTTCATCGTTGAAAGTTATGGCGGTGTCGAGTTATTCCGCCAACATTCGTTTGCTGCAAAAATGTTTTCTACTGTTCTCACATTGCCGCGAGGATGTTGTTTGATCGTTTATTGAACAGTTGATTCCAAATTGACCACTAAGCGGGGAATATTCGACTCAATAAAAATCACGTAGGGCACGGAAAGTGTCTCGAACTGAGCACCGATTTTCGTAGTACAGTGTAATAATTTGCATGCGTTGCTCAGCACTGTAACTTTCTCTTATGATTTTCGAAGCGCTATAACCTCCAAATTTAACAGCTGCAGCTTCACCGCTATAAAATGCCAAAGTTCGCGCACCCCTATTGGAAGACCCTTTACTTATTTCCTAGATCGATCGGGAGGTACTATGTTCCGATCCTTGAATAAATTTTTTTTACATTTAGCTGATTTGAAACGTTCTTTCCGAATTTATAATTTTATCTTCAAAAAAAAAAAAAAAAGAAACAAATGAAGTGGAACTGCTGTGTTAGTTTGTGTTTTATGGATTGCTTTATTAAGCTTCTTAAGCCCTTGATTACCAGTAGCGAACATAAAGTTTTGCGGCGGTGCTTTAAATTAGAAAAACTATCAGCAGTGGTTTTATATCTTATGTCTTCAGTATACGAACACACGTAAAGACATGTAAAGCAAGAAATCAAAAAACTTACATTTTTTGTAGGCAAATAGTTCTCTTGATAAGCTTTCAAGTATAAAAAAACAAAGATCACAAAAAAGTTTTTTTTTAAGATTTATTTATTTTTTTTTTTCTTCTGTTTTGTGCAATAATTTTTTCCTGCCTATTTTTACACTTCTGCATACAAATGTTTATTTCCATACGAAAGCACTTCAGAGAAATATTTATCTCTATAAAATCCAACAATGATACGTGTATTTATGCACACGTTAAGCTCATTTGTTTGCAAATTTAGTTTTCTGTAGTTCATTAAATCTAGAGACTATCAACAAGCGCGTAGAGTCAGTTAAATATATGCTTTATGGTATAAGTTACATGCTTAACATAACTAATGGTGTTAACGACGACGATGCACATTTATAGAATTTACAGGATTTTATTAGTTTTTATATGGCTTGATATGCACATTTACAAACTTTATAATCCACGAAGTTTATGGATTGTTTCAATGTAATGATTATTAAAAGTGCATTGAACTTTTTAAATAAAAAGTATGCTTATAAATATGTTTTGAATAGTAATGTTTTCCCTCTGATATATGTTGTAACCGTAAAAACAAATTGTTTAAAACAACTTCACACATAGAAGTTTATAATATAATTTTAAATATGTATATAAACCGATAGCCTAAGCTGCTAGTGCTCTCATCTCGAGTCTAAACATTAATTTCATTAGTCTAGATTATAATAACAATAATAATAGTAATAAATATGTATATAGACATACAGCCAGTTGCATATATATAGTACACATTTAAAAGAATTTATTAAAAAATTTATTAAAAAATTAGTAAAAAAAAAAGAGAAAACAAACTGGTTCGAACTACAAACCAAGCCACTGTAGCAACCTTAAAAAAGAGTATTTTTGAATTATTTTCCGAATTGGAAGGAAATGTAATAGAATAGTAATATGCAAGAATGCTGTTTACCATTTACTACTACGTAACCAGACTGGTTAAATAAATTAATATTGTATTCACCAAACTTTATTATTTCTCCTTCGAAATAATTCCACCCTTTCCTCACTACAGTCTACGTGTTCCAAAGTTTTTTCTGCTTCTTTAAAAACACTTATTATAATCAGTATAGCGGCCAGCGTATACCTTTACATGGCTACTGTGGACTCAAAACGATGATAATTCAATCGAAGATATAGGAAAAAGGCAAATGGAGCCAGATCGCGTGAAGGTGATGATTGTCGAACGACATTTATTTACTGACGAACAATATTTGTAGTGCACGACCGTTATGAAGAAACTACACACACACACAATTCTGATCGTTTTTTTATGAAGAACGCGAAAGAGCTTAATAGTATTATTTAGTAACTGGTTGGCCCATTAGAAGAAGTTCTTTGTGGATAATGTCTTGGTAGCGTAAGAAAATTATCGACATCACCTTGATATATTTCTCGCTCTGCCATTGTTTTTTGGTCTTGGTTCACATATAGCACGATATTCGCTGGATTGTTGACCTGTTTCCAAGTTATAAACATATATCCAAGTTTTATCGGTGGTAATGAGTGCACTTACACATACATTTATTGATACATTTTAAATCATTATGTCTCAGAGAAAGCATTTTTTTTTTTTTTGATATTTCAACTGGATGTCTTTTTTCACAGTAATTTAAAATTTTCGGTACAAGACGGTAAGAAACGCGGAACAAATCCAAATCATCTTTCAAAATTGTTTGCTTTGATTCTTTTGATGCACGAATAATATCTACAAGGTCTCTGTTGAGTTGGTTGACAAGCGCTGGTTTTTTGATTTCCTTGATGCTTTTATCGGTGGTTGAAATTGGTGCCCTTCGTGAACGAGGTTCACCTTCGTCTACACCCTGACGCTTATTAAATGATTTGTACCACTTAAAAATTTGCCATCTTGATAAATACTCATCACCGTAGCACTTTCCATTTTTATTTCTTTGTGCATCAGAGCAGTAAATTGTTTTTTTTTTTTCAAAATTTAATGATATTCAATAGATTTTTCCTTTCTAAAAGTCGTTGACAACAATATTGTTTAAACAAAAAAAAAAAAAACCCACAGTTCCCAACAGGTCTTGAAATCTATGTTGGTTGTACACAACAGTCATAGTAACGTACGAAAAAAATACAGATTTTATATCGTCTTAATAGCGTATTAGTAGTGAAGTGCCCTTAATTCCTCTAGGAGAGTAGCAAATGAAATTAAAGGCACATCACACGTATATTGCTAAGAAGCTCCCAAAATCATCCTCAGTGAATTAAGCGGTCCGAACGTAAAACTTACATATCCGACAGCGTTCGATATATACCTGAGCCCATATAGCTGACAATTTACATGTCTATAAAACTTTTTACAGAGCGACCGGACATTAAGTAATAGATCGTGTACAGAATTATTTGGAAGGAATAATGTCTGATAATAACAGCGGGGATAGTAGCACACTCCAGTTTAGTTTCCCTAAAGTTTCCTGGGCGAGTTTTGTCTAATGGTGGTTCCATTAGGTTGGAACCAACCATAATAAACCCATCTGATTTCTGCAAACGAGGGAATGGATATTAGGCTCTATCGCCCATGTTAATGGGTTATCTAGTCTGCATCGCAGTTATTTGTTTTTTTGAATACCGTAACAAAATTTGCTAACTGAAGACGAATTTCGTCATACTAAAAACTTACGATATCACTTTCGGTGATTTTTTGTTCTAACTTCAGTTATCGTTGGTAGCTTTCCGTAATCAACGTTCCCGCTGTTTGGAACAAACCCTACTACACTAAGCCTGCTTGTTTTTTTCCAACACCCCAATCCACTGAACTCGTTCATATGAAAGCGGATCACACCAATTTTTAACACCGCTAGATCAAATGTGAAGTCAACGGGGGAGGTTCGTTTGCATCGCTTCTAAGCTATAAGTAAAAAATATGAAGCGTACATTTTCTTTACAGCAGAGTAGTAAAAAAAGGCATTCAATGCATAAGTACGAATTCATACACATTTTTGGGCGTAGCTTGCGTATACAAGCAAATCACAGTGATAGTTTAGATGACAATTTTCAACTGTTTGATATATTTATGACTTAAAACACATGACGATAATCATAATTAATTGTTTGAATAGAAGAAGTTGCTTAACTAGCAAGCAGAAGTTGCTTACTGTCAAAGTTATTGTTTTGACTGATGAGTAAAATTATTATTTTTATGCAAAACAACGTTATAAAGGCGACAACAAAAAAGGAATCCGTACGCCTGTTGCAATAATGAAAAAGAAGGCACCAAAAAAGACCTTTTTTTTTTATAGAAAGTTGGAGTCATAAGGTGAAAACAAAATATGTTAATACTCTCAGGCACTGAATCAATGTAGCAATAAAACCAATTTTTAATTATGCGCTTAAGAAGACTGATTTTGTGTAAACAAACAAACGAACACCTCTTTTTGAATTAACACAACATAGCACATAAATGTTTTCAAAAGCAACATAAAATCAAGTCAAAGTTTTGTTGACTCACTGAACAACAGTGATTTAAAGACAAATAAAAATGATGCACATAAACACATTCATACTCTTAACTGGAATTCAAACCTCGGGTTATATGCGTTGAATATAAAAAAGTTTATTACTCAACAGGTAGTTGTTGTTCTAAATGATTTATTTTATGCTTTTTTCACATAAAAAAAGCTATTTCAGAAAGCTCGTAAAATTTTTAATTTACGCAGTCACAACGACAACACCAATGGTTGCTATAGTCGCTCTCCCAACATTTAAGGTTATAAATACGTTTTAAAGTACGTTTGGGGAAATTTGCGACTTCATTAGGAAAAAGTATAGAAGTAACAAATTCATTACTCAGTCTACGAATATCACGCAAAAAAAAAAAATCTGATCTCTAGGGATAAACCAAAAATTGAACTATAACTACATAGTATCGCTCAAAAACAAGCGATATCTCATTAATCATTAATCTGGCGACAATTGCAAGGAGTAATGTTCAACGAACGGATCAGACGGACCGTTTGAATGTTTTCACGTAGATCTGTTGAAAAGTTCGTAAAGTAGTTTGAAGAAAAATAAAAATAAAAATAAAATTATATTGACATCGTTTCGTCTAGACATCTCCAAGGCGCCAAAGGATTTCTACCCACAATCAATAAATCACTTTTGAAGCTACCGGAGATATAGGCTTATCAAGGCAAAGTCTTCCTCCCTCCATACACATCCATCTTCATCATATTAAATAAAATAAAAGATTTCTCACATTTAAAAAGTATAGGGAGGAAGATTGATTACAACTGGAAACCTGAACGCTTGTTATTATTAGTTTTTTTTTTTTTATAATTAAGAGTGAAAATAACCCGTAAATATATAAAAAAAAAGAGTGTATTGTTTACTCAGTTGCTTAACCCGACAAGGCATTCGTTCAATATTATGCTTTATTGTATACATGTATTGTCTACTTATTAAGCGTCTATGTATTCGTTCGCTGTGTATATTGCTGTTGTTTATCTTGACTTACGCTTACTTATAATCGCTTCGATGACAAATTCAAGCTATTTATTTTCTTTTTGTAGCTGCTGAACGGACCTATACCAAGGCGGATAATATTGTTCGTAATGCATACATTTTTTAAAATGTTTAATTGCAATAAACATTACTTTCGGTATTTGATTTTGCTGTTAGTCGTTAATGAATGCCATAAAGGTTAATGATACTTATTACTGTTATTATTGTATGATTGTAGCATACACGAGATTTCAAAGCTCGATTCATTTCATTTCCAAATTTTTTAATGTGTTATGGATGTGCTCTCAGAAATTTGTCTTTTGAATACACATCTTCTTTGAACATCCAACATTGAACATAGCCTTGTCTAGTATAGGGAAAGGAAGCACGTGGTGGCAGTGATTCACTATGACACCACTTCTTATGATATAAAAAAATAAAAAAATATTTTATTGGCTTAATAGATGCTTTGAAGTTTATGGAATATGTAGAAGAAAATTCCTTAGTTGAAACAAATTTTTTCCATGAAAGCTCGGTCTTATCTCGTAGAAGCCTGAAAAAGATTGCTTGTGTCATATGAAACCCTAATCGGAAGTTATAGTTATCTATTGATTCGTTACTCGGCTAACGCAATAATAGATTTCTTTAGAGAGTATTCATGCTCATTTGAAAGTTTTTCCAAACCAAGCGTAGCTTCATCGAGGTAATTGTTAAATAGATAAGGGGTTGGCAAGGATTTGAGCGGAAGTATTTCGAGCGACTTATTTTACCAAGAAATAAAAAATTTGTGATGAAGTGCTTGGAGTTGTTTATGAATTCGGCTAGAGAGTTAAACATTTTCTGCTTTTTTCTTTGCAACATCGGTCCATGTGAAGTGCAAAAAGTACGACTTTATCTTCGAAATGCTAAATCCTTTGCTGTCAACATGGCGAGTGTTAGTTGATCTAAGGGCACCATTTTTTGCGCTGACTTTTTATAAGGGTGAGAAGATGAATTCGAATTTAACTAGCAAAGATCTTTACCGATTACATTAACAGAGCTCTGTACAGCGATTAACATAGATATGTAAAGCAACTAGCGTCAAGCTAATATTGGATTTGTAAGCCTTGTCCGTCCAAATGAAGATATTTGGAAGACTTTTGTAAACGCTATTTGAATCTATATGAAACAATCTTTAATATTATATAAAAAATTAGACCGTTTCATTAGTTAATTCCTTTCAATAAATGCTTCAAAGTCCTTTCAATAAATGCTTCAGTCCACAACTAGCGCGGCTAAATTAGAAAAATTCCAATTATATTTACATACATCATATTAATGTGTATGAAAGTACCTTTCAAACAAGCTAACCAAGTTCAAATTTCGCTTTCCATTATTACCGGATATGGTACCAAATCTTAAAAAATTGTTAAAAATATCTCTGGAAAGCGTAATTTGAATTTGGTCACCTTGTTTGAAAGATGCTTTCATACAGATTCACGTGATATAGGTCAATGTTTTTGGAATTTTCTAGTTTGGCCGTGCTAGAGGGAGCCACTATTCGATAGGCGAATTTAAACCCTGTACTGGGTTACTCTAAACCCAGTAAGTAAGTTGTCCAACAAATCATCCTCTCTGACGCCCATCCAAAATGATTGGCTTACTTTTTTCTGCTCACCAAACAGCAGCCTATGCACTCACTTTGCTAAGTTTTCACCGTCTATTAGGTTTCTGCACGAAAACACAGATGAGCCGAAAGGGAAATTCGAGAAAATTGTTGGTTAATCCGAACTTTTTTTTGCTTTATAGTCTTGCAAGAAGCACTTGTTATTCAACGTATCAGATATCAGAGCAACGTTTTTGTAAACTGCTTACTGTCGGTAGTTGACACCAATTTTGGAATCTACGACTATCTACGAAGAGTATATATGTAAAGGTTCCCTTCTCAATGTTTGGCATAGTCTTGTTATCAGAATACAAATGGATGGACATTTCTTTTCGGTCTTTACTTAAACTAATTTCAGGCAAATGCAAATTGTAGTTTCTGTCCTCCACAGTTATTCGACTTACGTTTCTCTAGTCGTTAACGAAAGGTGAATTAACAAGAAAAATATTGTAATATATTCAGAATATACTTCAGTTTCCAAAAAAGGTAAGTGTTTGTATAACTTGTATCAAAAGGTATTTAAAATTTAGCAGCAAGCAAATAAAAGCTCTGGAGTTAGAATAATAGCACTTGATATTCATCGTTATACAAGAAGATACAGGAAGATGCTAAAATTTGGAAAGTTCGTCTAAGTTTGTCAAAACATTTTTTTTTATAGATTTTCGAATATTTAAGAAAGTCGTGTCTTGTATTACGCAGTATTAAACCTTTGCTGTGTGTGTCTGCATGATTTGCAAGGGTTGAGAAAACACAGCTGTTGTCGACATTGTTGTATTTACCACAACTTACAACTTTTCTTAGGCCGTAGTAGAGATCACCATCAGGATATCATTGTTTGTATTCAGTATAAGGCTGATTAATCACCTTAATTATGCAGCAGTTCAGCAGTTCATGAATATTCATAAAATCAACCTGAAACGAATGGTGTATCAAAGATTTGTCCCAAAACTATATAGAGTCTCTACGCAGTTACATTTTTTTTTTGCTTTCTTCCACCCTGACAGCATTACTGTGGAGTTTCTACTCTGCTTATTTATAAATATTTAATATTACGAGCACTGCACGCATCTGTAAGAAGAAAGAAGAAGAAAATTCAATTAACCGAAGCTTCCTTCAGTAGTATAGATTGCTACTATTGAGGTCTCATTGTTTCTATTTAGTATGTGACAGCTAAGTAATTATCTTAAAATGTAATGTTTATATTAGTCTCCCGTTTTCGGTAAGGATATTGACATTAGTGCTTGCTATTGTTAACTACTATTCACAATCATTTGCAATTACATAGTAGACGCGCAAGAAAGCCTTTATGGCATAAATATGAATGCCTTTCATTCGTTTGTTCTTTACTCCCGATTTAATATGATTACAAAATAATTACAATTGTGTAGCGAAGATGGTGATCCAATGCATGTTTACAAATACTGTTTGTGGGTATGAATTAAACCTGAAAGGGTAACTATTTGACCCGATTCCCATACTCTGTTAAGGTTGTTAATTATAAACTAAAACAACAATGGTTAGTTTTGCAACAATAAAGCAATTGTTTATATAAAGAAATAGTTCGAAAAATGTCAAGTCAAAATTAAAAGAAGAAGTTGGGTTTTTTTTTTTTTAAATAATAGCAACTTGCAATAAAATAGAGTAGAAATAATTTCTTAATTGTTGGTACAAATGTTCTTTGAATTTGTGGTTGGTTACACATAAGTGAATGAATATTAGATTAAATATTTAAATAAATATAAAGCACACCAGATGCTTTTCTATAAAGATGACTCATACCTGATGACTCAATCATTCATCATCATCATTGCAGACGCCAACGAGCAAAGCTTGCAATAAGTTAGTAAAAATGCCTTTTAATTTTTATGGATTAAATTAAATCCAAATTTGAATAAATAAATGAGAAAAATTAAAATATTAAACAATAAAATAATTTTTGCGTAATCCTTGCAATAATCAGGACATTGTTAAGGAAAAAATCAAAACGAAATTAATTTCATTTTGATCTTCCAAGAGTGAAAGTTTTATAATTTTGTAATTCCGTAGGTGTATCATTAAATTTAATAAATAAATTCTAAAATTTTAAGTTTTCGTAATTAGTTATGAAGTGTTCGGAAAAGTGGAGTGGAATATTTCAGATGAAGAGCTACTTAAGATTTGATTTCCAGCCTCTACCATGCCTACATTTTTTAGAAGTTTATGAAAACAGAATTTCAAATTGCTTTTCACAATAACAAAAAGTCAGATATTGATCCACCTAATTTATACAAATATTAACGATTATAGTAAAACGACAAGGAAAATACTTACATTCTGTACCCAAAGGGTAAGGAAAGGATACTACACTTGTCTGTTCATTTGTAGCATCTATAAATTAGAAACCATGTTCTTCATCAACGTAAGCTTCTAAGTCGACTAAGCTATCTTTTTATCATCTTCATCTTTTTCAATTCTCATCAAAAATAGAATTTCTTATTTGACGGCTGTAGACCAAATTGGAAACTAAGGCTTCCAACCGTCATCGGAAAAGGGCTTTCATGAACAATGCGTTTGGATTGCATTATTCTAGAACTCTAAGCAAACATTTAGGAAAATCTTTTAAAATTACACTGGAAGAATAAACATGATTTGTATGATAACCCTAACTTACGTTCCACAGAGTACAGTACTCACGGCCGACCGAACACAGTACTTATGTTTCGCCGAGTAGAATATTTACATTTCTCAGAGTATAATATTTACTTTCCATAGTACGTACCATAGAATATAATACTACCGTGCACAGAGTACCATGCTTACGTTTCACAGAGTATAGTACTCACGGTCGACCGAACACAGTATTTGCGTTTCACAGAGTAGAATACTTACGTTCCTTAGAGTACAATACTTACGTTCTACGGAGCATTGTACTTGCATTCCATAAAACACAACAATTCCAATTCCATAGAGTATAGTATTTACATTCCACGGAACACAGTAGTTACGTCCTATAGAGTACAATACTTACGTTCCATAGAGTACAATACTTACGTTTCACTGTAAAAGTAATTCTGACCTACCGCAGCTTGCAATAAACAAAATATTTTCTAATATATTTATGAGATGGTACTTACTTAGCTTTATCGGTTTCAAAGCAGACCTTATTGTTTGCTGTAATTACTTCAATTTTTCATTTGATTTTCTATATGCTTTTTATAGATAGATAGAGATATAATGATCAGTTTCTTGACTACATTTTTTTATGTTTTCCTGGAAGTGATAATTGTAACCCCGGTCCGAAGTGAAAACCACTGAGTCAGGTGAATAGGGTACATACTCGATCGCATTAGTTGAGTGTTTAGGTAAGAACTCTTGCATAACGATGACCTTTAGCGATAACGCATCTTTGTCTGCCCATGCTCGAAATATTAGTTTACGTATTATGAACTAACTTATAAAATTTATTCATCGTTTCAAGACATACATTTGTCGTATCGGTTCACGATAATTTTTTTGAAATTCAAAACTTTAAAGTTTTTGTGAAACTCAGAGTGGCAGAGCACCTATAACTGTTGATAACAAAAAACATCAGCTTTAAACATATCGAGTAATTGATTACTACCAAACCATACGCTATAGTCCAGTGGCTACTCTTATGCGCTGATTATTTTTGTTAGTTTTATTATATTAAATGATATTAAAAGAATTCAAGCATTTCTAAGTTTTTGAAAATAATAAAAATATTTTTAACAGATAATCTTCTTAACTTCTTTACTTTCATTCGAATAAATAAATGAGAGGAAAGCAAAAAAATCTTTTCAGAACACAAAAGAAAAATATTTCTAAAGTAAAAAAAACAATTTTAATGATTTGTTTGTATTGCTAAGCTGTTTAATATACATATTTATACAGCGCTGAAAATCCACGTATATCTACGCGATAGATACGTATGTGTGGGATTCCGTGCTACCGTGCTATATATATATATATATATATACGTATACATAGTATAGTCGATTAGTAAAGACATGAACTTGAGCAAAGCTGGAAAGCATTTTGAAGATTCATTTAAACTGCAGTGCAAACGATGCTTTCGCATAAGTATTGCAAGTCATTTTGCTTATTGTTAATAGGTTTTATTTCGCAAGCCAAGAAGCCAATGAAAATAAATAAAAATATTATAAAAAAAAAAATAAGTGATTGGATCAATAATAGAAAGAAATCTTCAGGCAGGCAAAAGAAAAATAGAAAAAACTTCAATTTAAAAGGATTTCAAAGATAATGGAATAAGAGATGAGTTAATAATGATTTTCAATCAAGTCGTTTGTAAACGAAATAAATTTAATCAAAATGATCGTTAAAGAAAAAGTGAAACAAATTTCTGAAATTTCTGCAAGCAATGACTTCGACTTCTTATGGATCTATAAAGCTTTATTTACCTATAAAATCAAATGAATGTTTCGCTTTCCAAATCGATTAAGTTTCCTTTTTGAATTTTTTCAAAAATTTTATATCAAAACACTTAATTGACTCCTAACTGTGTGTGTGTATATTTAAAAGAAATTTCTCTAATAATTAGTGTCAGTAACTGATAAAATTTTTTTAGTCACTGATTGATAAATAATTTATTTTAAAAGCCCCATTACTCTATGCAAATCGTAATAAAAATTTAGTTAAAATACTTTTTAAAAAAAGTAATTGCAAGTTAAATACAAAAGAAAACCTGTTCTTTCGCTACTGAATTAATGATGTAAAAAAATGTAAGCAATCGTGGAGGGTCTTCGTGTTCCATGTGTCGTTTTTACAAATTGATAGTGTTGCCTTTTGAAATGCGATTTGCGATAGTCGCTTTCATTGGCATCATGTAATATTATCGCTAACTTTCCTATATAGTACGGGAAATTTTCTAATATAAACAGAGACGTTTGTTTGTTTTGTATAAGCAGAACAGTTATGCCAAAAGATACCAAGCATGCAAAATGAAATGAGAAAACAAAAGAGCGCAAACAGCGACTATCGACAGGTTAATTCACTTACATGATGCTATGGTCTCGGTTTCTATGCAAGATCGCTTGAAAACCGACATCAAAAACGTTACATGATGACAGCCCTGTTTTTAGCTTCATTTACAAGGATGGTAGTAAATTAGCTCAGTATGCACTGAATGTAATTAGAAAAAGTCGTCATCCCACCCGTTATAACTCAAGCGTGACTTTCTACGAAGTTACAGAGTTTAGTACCATTAATATAAAAAAATCAGTGGCAAGTAGACCACTATGTCTGAAAAACGTAGACCACCATCCACCAGAGAGCATTGATATAAGAAAATATAGAAAACATATGATGGACTTGTTGAAATCCAATCCTTCAGTTAAACTGGATTATTACAAAAATATAAGAATAAATCGCAGTTAAATATAGTTAACGAAGATTGCATCATTTATATTGCTGATGATAACAATACGTCGTAATATTTGCGAAATTAGCAGGACAGTTGTTATTTATTTTTGGTAGTCTCTAATAAAAAATGTACATAATAAAATTCTCCTGTAATAAAAAAAAAAAATAAAATAAGATTGAATTTGAGTTAATAAATATCTGTCACTTGTCAAATTGATTAACTGCTTTAATCCAGCAGCAATTATAATAATAATAACGATTACGTTAAAGATATTCTATCTTTTACTTTTTGTATGATATTAGCTAAGAGATAAATCTAGTGTAATACAAAATTACGACATTCATTTAAATTTAAAATTCAAAAGGAATTTAAAAAACAATGTTTTTTACTTTTTTTTTTTTATAGAGTTATTCGATTTGTCAAGTAGAGCATTCTAGTATGAAAAAAATATTATTTTAAAGTGCCAAAAATTTGTGACGAAAGATGCGTGTAAACGATAGCGTCTTTCCTATTCGTCCAATCACTTAAATAATAAATAAGTAATAAGTATAAGTATCGAGGAAAAAACATTAAAGATAACAATCATTACCGCAAGAGTGTGAATTTAAATATAACTAGCAAAGTCACAAACCAAAACTATGCTATTTTTTTGCAGTAATTTGTTTCGCCACAGTGGACTCTCAAATATTGTTCTTATTTTGCCTTATATAGAGAAATTTTCAAAACCTAATAAAAAACCCTTCCGACAGCAACTTCATATAAACTATACATCGTTGGAAAGTGTATTCATCAAGGATTCACGCAAAATAAGTTTCGTTTTTTCGCAGCACTAGGTTTGGCCATAGTGAATAATTAAATTTCCGCTTTTTGAATGCCATATTTGACATAGCAGAAAACCTTTATTATATCAAATTTTACCCAATTAACAAAAATTGATGTTTTGTTTATGATATTCATTCAAAAAAGTTCCAAAATAGCGCTATTTTAACTATATCTGATATAAATCCTTCCAAAACTTTGATTAACAGGTCACTTAACAGACCTCTGTTAACAGTTTTGGTTTGTGACTTTGCTAGTTATATTTAAAAATAGCTTCACACCCTTCATTACCGCTTGCAGTGGGTATCAATCGATATAGAAATCGAGTCAGCAAAAGATAATGCAAACGGAAATTGCTATTTTAGAACCTAGAATGTGGTGTATCAGCTTTGTCCTCCCGCTCTTCGCCCAGTAAATCATACTTTAATGACAATTAACGTTTCGTCGCGGGTATAGTGAATGCTCAGTCGGCAAAGACATAAAACTAACTGATCGGGCATACACTTGCCAGTCTGCGGTCGGATACTATTCCTCCCTCATCGTTTGTTTCTGACCGTCTCAGTGAAGGATCTTAAAAAGAAAAAAAGGTGGAAAGCTTCTCATAATGTGTTGAGTACGCTACTGTGGACAAAATGTAACGAGACTGTATTTTTTTTAAATAACCCAACAGAGTATCTCTGTCGCGAAATTTTTAGAAGTTGTTCACAACAGTCATACCAACTTATAAAAAAATATACACAGCGATATAATAGCACTGGTACTTTAAAAAAAAAAAACAAATACAGTCTCATTACTTTTTGTCCATTGTAGTATTTAGCCTGATTTTATCTGTTCATCCCTGGTTTTTTGTTGATTCTTTTCATAGTCACAAAATTCAAAATTTATAACTCAATGCAGCCATATTTATATTGTTACCTTGCACGCAATTTGACAAGGTGGCCAAATATAAAAAAAAAATTCTAAATATGACTACCGTCGCCATATAAGAACCTAAACTTGATCACCAATTTTTGTCAGAGCCATTTGAAAGTACAGTACTCAAAAATTGTTTCAATCGATTAACAAAATAATTTTCGATATTTTCATATCGTAAATGTTTGACTTCAATAGTAATCAATATCTGCCCTGAGTCATGAAAAAAACTTAAGTGCTTATTTCACATGTATAGTGAAGATGATGATATAGATAATATTCTGGTGTGTCCATAGGGTCAATACTAATATACAAGTCATTTCGTTAAGAAAGACGTACGGAAAAATTATTTCTTCAATTTATTGCCATATGTCAACACTTTTCTGTTAAAATTGATGATAAATTTTATGAAAAAAACTCTCTTTTTTATACCCATCACTGAAGGAGTATATTCTCATTTTGTCATTTTGTTGCAACATCTAGAAAGAAGCTTCCGAAACCGCTCAAAATATATATATATTCTGGATCAGTATAGAAATTAGAAAAGATTTAAGCATGTCCATGTATCCGCGACTCCGTCCGCAAAATAAATCGGCTTCAAATATGGCAGAATCATTGAAAGCTCTTGCATGCAGTTTGATATTGAAAATGGGCCAAGTCGTTTGAAGGGTGCGCCCACATTATAAATGTAAGATGAACACTTCTTTATTTTCTGGGTGTTTTGCTTACTACTCATAAACTACGCAATAAAAATTTTCACGCTATTCCACAAACATAGAAAAAATTTGCCACGCTCATTTATAAACATTTAGTTTCCTTTATCTTCTTTTAAGATAGTGGGTGATGGGTACAAAAGATTCGGCTCAGCCGAATACAATTTTCTTTCTTTTTGTGTTTCGTGTGCTTTTTATTTTATGTCTTTTAATATGAAAACTTTTATCCATCTACACAGAAAAATATTGAAATTCTATTCTACTAGAATTTATTGACATATATAATGTAGAACATAAAACGGACGTAAATACATTAAGCGCATATGCATACTGATGTAGATGCAAACTCCTGACGTTTTACAGTTTACATACATATTCGGATGACAAATTGGCTTTCAACGACTTGCAATTCTTCAATGTTTAATGGGCATATATGTGATGACACAGTATCGCTCTATAGTACAAGACAGGCAGGCATTCATTTAAAATTCATTTTGTCAGCTTTGAGTTTTTAGTTATTTATTTTTTGTTATTGTTAATGTCTTCTTCTATTTATAAAGCATACAATATTTGTTTAACTACTTGCTCATCATTGTTTTGCAATTTTTATTGTGCAAACTTTCTTAGAAGGTTACAATTGCCACGCCCAAATAAGCGAAGATTTAGTGATTTTCATAAGATTACTATAGATGATGGGTAAGCAAGTTTTCTTCAACAAATTTAATGTTGATTTATATTTGTTGTGCGAAATTCTTATTTCTTTTCTCGATAAAAAGTGATTACTTTCTTTTTTAGAGCTCTGTTACGGGTCACTCCACGATATTGTAACGGCCAAAATCATGTTTTAGAGACATTTTCATAAGTTTTTTCGCGAGAAGAGTTTTAAGAAGAAGCAAAGAACTGCACGCAAAACCAATAATTGATTTTAGAAGGTTCTTTGATATCCACACTAGAAATAAATTAAAATTACAAATTATTCTGTTCAATTTGAATCCATCAATTGGTCGATCAATTGATATTTATTTATTCATGGGAAATATTTATAACTAACTTCAAAGCAATAAATCTTGTAAATATATAACTAAATAAATAAATAAATAACTAAATAACTAAAGAATTAAATAAATATATAAATAACTAAATAACTAAAGAATTAAATAAATATATAAATAACTATGTAACTAAGTAAATAAATAACTAAATAAATAAATAACTAAATAATTAAGTAACTAAACAATTAATAACTAAATAATTAAATAACTAAGTAACTAAATAAATAACTAAATAATTGAATACTTAAATAAATAACTAAATAATTAGATGATTAAATAACTAACTAAATAAGTAGATAATTTAATAAATAGATAACTAAATAATTAAATAATTAAATAATTGAATAATAAATAATGAATAACTTACTGAAGTTGAGAGGGACCTTCAAGAATGTTTCTCACGCGCTTCACACAATTATCTCTTTTCTTCAATTAGTCCGGATTGCACATACTTTCAAACATGATGCGATGTCTCAGTTTCTTATTTCTGATTTTGTTGACGAAAGGAAAATTTATATGATATGACGGACGAAATACAATAATGTCAATAATTTTCTATTTATTTATGTACAATTTGTTATTATTATTATTATTTACAGTTAGGGACAGAGATTTGATTACCCTCAGCAAATTTCATTTGTTAGAATAGAACAAAAACACTGCAACTGGTGAATGCATTAATAGAAAAAAATACCATTGGCAAAACGTAATGACATTGTACTTTTTTTAAAACACTGCTCTAGGACCTCTATGTGTATATTTTAATAATGGCAGTGATTGTTGTGAACAACTGATATATATTTCGATACACCTGCTCTGTTGAGTTAGTAATGGAAGAGTTTTATTTTTGGTACTAAAAAAGACAGTTTCATTACTTTTTGTCTACAGTAATAGGAGAATTAAGTGGATGTAATCAGATAAACTGTTGAGTTCATGAATCATTAATGTCTTTCTAAGATGGTAAAGCAGTAATAATTGAAGCGAAGTCAAACTGACGAAGCCAAACCATTTATAAATTTTTTTAATAATATATTTATAGATTATTATTTAAATTATTATAATAAATAGGTATCAAGTGTGTTTTTCATATTACTTTCCAATTTAGAGACAAACCCATTATATAGTAAAAGAATATTCTTGTTTTAGGTTAGATAACTTTGATGATAATAACCTTTAATTTATTGTGAACAAGAATTTAAAGCTTATTTGCATGTAATCAAAGTAGGTTGAGGTATATATTCCGAACATTCATGCTATAAAAAAATTAAATAAATAAAAGTCAAAACGTATCTTATACCAAAACTTCTTGATATCGGTAATCTTGCTGTGCACTCTCAATTTTTTAAAATTTTTTTTTTGTTTGTGTTCTTTATAAAATTAGTAGCTCGTTTCTGACTAGCACTTCACTTGCATTGGTTGTATTTATATATTTATATATATGTATCCATAATGCTTTGAAATTTTAAACTAAAAAAAAAAAAATGTCAACCGACTAAAAAGTTGTTTCCCCTGTTCGTTCTAATTTTTTTCCTTTTTTGTTCTATTGTGGATTTATATGAAAAGAAAATTATACGATAATTACGTAAACTTGCCTATAAATGAGCCGGTTAGATATATAATAAATAAATATATTAAAAAACATTGTGTAAGCACTAATAGCCTAATTTTTGTTGTTGTTGTTGTGGTGTTAGATAATCTACAATCATTCCAAGTGTATTTTATGTGTGATTTATGTTTCATACTTTTACGCGTAACAAATGCTTGACAAATTTGACTTGTGCAGTGGATATAAAAACATTATTAGAACGATTCCCTACAACCGGTTTCTTTAACAAAATTAAAGGAACCATAAACCGATTCAACAACACCACATACACACAAATGAAAACTAACTAACAATGCTTTGTGTGCTTAAGGTTAATTTCTTTGAAACCGGTTCACATATATTTGTATTAGCAGCGTATCATAATTAAAATTTTATTTAACAACAACCGAAGCCATTAAACTTAAAATTTTCCAAGTATTGTTCTACTGCCGAAAACGTGTTTTTTTTTTTTTTTTTTGAATAATATCTAAAAAATGTTTTAATATTTATCTGCTTTAAAATTGATTAATAATATAATAGAAAAACATAACGTTTTGAAAGATGAATGCATAAATCTCGCAGATGTTTTTACCATTAGCCTCCAAGAAGTAACTTATATTTTATAAAACAATAAAATTAATTTGAAATATTTTAAAATTTTAATTCTGTTGTTCTTATTCAACATATTGGGCCATCACATAAATAACGTGATATGCCTTTTGATAATTATAATGACTTTTAAAAGTTAACATAAACAAAACTGTTGTAAGATGTAGCTTCGAAACAGCTGCTATGTGAGTTTAATTCACTACAATTTACAGAAAACTCTGACGAAACTCAGCTGGTTTTCCGAAGTAAATTCTGTCTTTAAGAGTATAAAAGCATTCCCGATTCTTGATTCTACTTCTTAGAAGATTATATGAGACCTACCTACTTAGCAAATTATTAAATTGAAACTTATTTTGTTGACTTCAGTATCTGTATATATGGCGATAGTTCGAAGTGGTAGCGTTAATGGATTCACACAATCAAAAAAGCATTCGCTTCTTCTCCTTCTTGTGGCGCTATCCACGAATCAATCCTATTCTTCGGATCTTCATAAGAAGTAAAGCTCTGCTCAGATACTCCATGTGCCGTCGACCGGAACAAGTAATGACCGAAATTTGAAGTCTCTGCTGAATAGGTCGAGTAGAGTAGGACTTCCCAATTAAGTTCTTCTATATAGGTTTTGACCGGCGTTGCAACTTGCGGAGAAGAATAATTTTGACGTCTCTGGAGTAATAATTTTTCCTCGGATCAATCTTCTTAATTGTATTCAGAAAAGGGATCCAATAATGATTTCGATTTGAGCAACTCATAATACCTGACATCAAGCTTATCCCACCAAATATATAGCATAAGTTTTTTCCATAAATATTAGATGTTGAAACATGGCTAGATGGTCCCCATGATTTCCTCTTCCTGGCACCAGTAAGTATACCATGCAAAAATCCTTTTTGTTATGCTTGGCAATCAGCATTTCGTTCATGCAAACTCCACGTTCAACGTCTCTCGGCTTGGGTTTATGTGGAAAGCAGTTTTCTTGTTTTCGAATCATATCCATACGATGTAAAATTGTATGTTTTGTTACTTCTAATGTAAGTGTAAATTCATTTTGCATTTGGCACGAATCTTCCTTCAATAATACTTTCAATTACATTTTCGGACTTTTATTGCGCTCTTTCTCTTCCTTCCATGTTTTCAACTTATGTATTTTTAAACGCATTGTTTTTTTACATCTTGTCCTTTTACAATTGTCTAGAATGGCATTCAAATTAAAAAAAAGAAGAATTATTTGAATTAAATACTCTTAAACCGAAATTTAATGTAAAAGCATTTCTACTTAACTACGTTTTTTTTCAAATTTTATTTTTATATCTCTTTCATACATTTTCTTTTAACTTTCTCGTCAGCTATACATTAGAAGTAGGGGGTAATCAATATTGTGCAGTTAAAACTTTAGCTAGTTAGGGTAAGTGGGGGTAACCGCAACCCCAAACTGAACAATATATAAATCTCTACCACAGACTGAATTGAAAAATTGCCAAAAAGACCGCAATGAACAAAAAAGTTTTCAAGGTTTTCATTAAAGAAGACTAACAACATTCAAAGGGAAAGAGAAGCATGCATGTGTTTTGAAATTCAATCCTTCAACCTTAAACTGTTAAGGGGAATCTTCATGCACGCATTTGACCAAATTAAAGGCTCATTTAAATACTCATTAATCACGAAAACAAGGATAATCGGGTGGGTAACATAAGGTTTTTCTACACATGTTTTAGATACAAATCGTTGCGTAAGCACATAAAAGAAAATTTATGAAATACGTGGTATGTGTGTTGAATTTTATACTTTCGTGTGCCTAATCTTCCAAACAATGATCAACACTACAAGAGCGCAAATCTTTCTGCATGCAGCAGGCAAGTGTGATAAGTGGACTGGAAAGAAATTGTTTTGTTGCATAAAGCTTTAGCTAATGTTTTTTGGTGAAATATCGGGAATAATAATATTGCGTTTTTATTATGTTATGTATGTCGAACAGGACCTATATAGACATATATTATATAGTCGAAATTTCCTGAGGGGCTAATTAATAAAAAAAAGAAACAAAATATTAATAAGAACTAAATTTATTCCATTCAATATATAACAAGTGTAAAGAATTTTTTTTATATCAGAGAACCCCTTTTCTGCTCAGTGCGTACCACTTCAGGTATTTCTAGATAAAATATTTCCCTATTAAAAAAAATTAGAATATTGATCGAAATCTCCTTAGCCGGTAGCTGCCGCATATTAACAAAATTATTTTAAATTATTTATTTTTTAAAGCTTATTTCGTTCGGTTTTACTAATTGAATAAGGAGTGATGATATTTATTTTTAAACCTCATCTATTGAATTCAATCAAATATATATAATGATAGTGTATAACGATCAAGTTAATGTAGAAATTTTCACGTTCAACAGGGTTCCAATAATCTTCGAAAGACGGATGGAAAGAGGAATAGACAATGAAACCAGCTCAGACTAACAGCCTTAAGGGAGGTGGATTTGAGATAAATCTCTTAATGTTTCAATCAATCAACCAAATTAAGAAGAAAAAAAACAATTAACAAAGTTATGTTCGGTCGAATCGGCCGAAGATGTATAACACCTTGATTTTATCGCCCAATTACCACACCAAACATTTCTGTTTTGTTTATCTTATCTTGATAAGCAGAAAATTTGATCATTTTTGTGTAGGCGTTGCCGATTTTTTCCGTGTTTGACCATAAATAATAGGGTCCGCCATAAAATAATTTTAGAGTAGAAAAAAAGCGTACAAATTTATGCTTAGAGAGAACGGGTGGTTTCAGTTCACATGGCGCGTCCTTTAACCGCTTCGGTTCATCCTCAACATGATTCTCAATGTGTATAGCTCCATCTTTCGATCAGGCGTGTAATGAGGGAATGAAATAAATGAAATTTAAGGAAAACAGGGCAGGGCCTATTAATATATGGCCTGCACGACTTCGCTTCATACAATTCTTAATTTTTTTTTCGTGATAAAATGTTAAAAGCTTTTACATCTAACAGAATACTTTTCATGAAAGCCTTTAAATGGGAAGGACCCTAGTGAACAGATATGGTCCAAATTTGATAAAGTTACTTTTTTTTCTCCAGAAACTTATCTTATTTTTTAGGAAAGACTACAAATTAGACCTCGATATCACGTAAAGACTTATTTTTCAAGGGCCCGTTATATGATAGCGGGCCTCCGCAAAAAACGAGACTATATCTTCCAAATATATTATAGAAAATTTATACGCCAAATCAGTATTTTGAACCAACCATTATAAAGTTTTAAAAACTCAACCCTATTGTCAAAAATTATTTTCGCAGAAACATTTATATGAAAGAGAGTTAAAAAATTGGTCCCATCATATAAAATCTTACCGCGTTCATTTATTGTGCGAAAATACTATCATTGGAAAACCTTTGTTGAGGAATATTAAAAATGATATCTCTTTTTATAGAATGACGACTTTTCCAACATAGAGCCTTGTGCGATCATAAAAATGTCCCGATCCCGGTCCCATTTTTAATATCACTGATGCTGGCTTCGAAACAAGTGAGTTTTTTCCAATCTTTGATTTCAATCCGAAAGTATATGAACGAGATTTAGATTGACAGACGGAGAGGCCTGCTTAAATCGATTCAGAAAATTTTCTTAACTCAAGCTACTTCAAATCCTTCTAAGTATTGTATATAATTTACCCAAATTTAGTCTACTATTATTACAAATAGTGAATGGTAAAGGATTCATAAAGTGTGTGACAAAAGAGAAATGTATAGTATAGTATATAGTATTGCGTATTGTATAGTATATAGACTAAAAAGCAGACTATGAAACGGAATTAATAATTAAACTTAAATGCATGTATTGCATATCTCGTCAAATATAAATTTAAATATTTCTTTGATATATATATTGAATTATTCCTTTAACTAGATTATCATCTGAATATGTCTGAGACTATATGTGTTATGTATGTAGTCAACGTTTGTATTCAATGTATGCGGCTGGAATAGTTTTCTGTTTTTTACATTCAACTTTTTTTTTTCAGGCGAAAAACGGAAAGGCCACGATATTCAAGCACATATAAAAAGAGGTCATGTCTGCTATGTAGATGTTAACGACGCTATACGCTATACTTTCTGGTACGAGATAAGAGCAACAGAAAATTTTCAAAAAAAGCGAATATTTTGTGTGGAATTCGTTTGCTTTTGACTTTTTGTATGCATTCTATTTGGCAGTGTAGGTAACTTTATTATATTAAAATTATTCCATAGACAGACATTCATTTCGCAGTATGTGGAAATTATGGTTTGTGGTTACAATGTCAAACATCAAATGAATTATTATTCCTCTCTTAACAAAAGGGCGTATTTGGTAAAACTGCTTTCTTGTCGATTCATCGTTTTTGTTGTTTTCATTTTTCATTTTTTTTTAAATTGTTATTGAATTTAAATAAACTAAGTATCTTGAAGAGCCGATAACCTTAGTTGTTATAAATATGTTACAATAATTATAATAAAAAAATAAATATTAAAAATAAGTCTTCGAAGAAGAAACATAATTGTAGAACTTTCTTTTGCGTGTAGAGTAACACTTTGTTTGTTGTTGTATTGAAAATCATTTACCGAACTGGTTGATGATTATATAATAAATCTTTTCGAGTATTATTCAGGAATGCAGGGCACGATCTTGTTTCTTTTGTTTGCTCAACATTCATAATCATTTGTTTTTATTTCGAATGCCCCGCAATTATGTGACTAAACACTGAGGGTTAACTTATGTCGCTGATTATATTGCATTTTTATGTTCAGGTTTGTTTGCTGCTTATTTTCCTCTTTTAAGGCATTCATTATAAATCAAAATTGCTAACAAGCGAAATTTTAGTTCTCACACGTATTACTAATGGCTTTAATTTTATAAATTTCGACATGACAAAAGTTATAGGTAATCTTACAAATGAACAATTTGGCGATGATGAAGAAAACAAATCTTTTTTTTTCCCGATTTGAATACTGGAATTTACAATTCACAGCAATACGGGCCTTATTTAAGAAAAATAAAAAAATACAAAAAGCGGATTGTTATAAGAATATTAAAGACCTGATAAAGAGATCGCAATAAGAGGATCCGTCTGTCGTTATGCGTATGTCATTTCATTTTTAAATGCGTTTCTATCTAAACGTTCAAAGAGAATACCGTAACATGGTGTTCCCATCGACCTCACGGGTCAACACATGCCGTCTAACTAATACTAAACAAAAACGGGCCTTTTCGGGGTAATAAATAGAAGTATCAGTGCCTGCGTTTATATAACATCATAAGCAATCTTAAAATGTTTCTGGTAGAAAAATTATATCTTTAAAGATTAGTGCAGGAAAAAAGTTGAGAGAGAAATAAAGAAAAAAGAGAGAGAGGGACAGGCAGATTGAGGAAAAGAGAGAGAGAGAGAGAGAGGAGGAAGGAAAGAGAAAAAGCGAGAGAGAAAGGGGGAAGAGCGAGCGAGACGTAAATAGAGAAAGGAAGAGCGACGCAGACAGAAAGAGAAAGTGAGAGAAATAGATAAATGGACAGAGAGAGAGAGTGTGAGAGAAGGAGAGTGCGAGAACAAGAGAGTGAGCGAAAGAGCGAGATAGGGACGGGGGAGAAGTGCGAGACAGACGTAAATAGAGAGAATTAGAGCGAGAGTGACATAAAGAGAAAGGGGGAGGGGTAGTCAGATAGACAGAGACAGAAAGAAAGAGAACAACAAATATTGCTTTTTATCAAAATAACTTTTCTAAAAAATGAATATTTTTTTTATTATTCTCTATTTGGCTTTTTGTTTACCCTCTAAGAGGTGAAATATATTTAAAGATTTTGTTCGCTAAAACTGTACATTTTAATATTCATTACCGAATAGTGTGGGTACATTAATTTTGCAACTTTGTTTGCAACATTCAGAAGGAAGCTACAGAAGTATATACATATAGTTGATTTAAGGATTTTCATCCAACCGTTTGGTCATCCTGACCGTCCTGTTTACAAAAAACAATATCAATTTCAAATTTATTATCGTGAGTTCAAGTTGGTATTAAAAATGGGCCAGATAGATCAAAGGACACGGCTACAGTACAACATAAACTAAAGAACATCCCTCTTTCCTCGGTATCTTGCTCATTACTCAAAATCACAGCAGATGCACAATAAAGCTTTTCACGGTATTCCCTAAAGATCGGAAAATCTGCCCCTTGCATTATAGAGCAGCGAAACTTAGTTTCTCATACTTTTCTCTAAGATAAAGGTGATGGATATAAAAGATTCGAACATAGTCTTCTTCCTTGCATCATTTTGCGGTGAATCATAATATAGCAAAGACGCAAACTTGTGATTTTTAGCAGAGACACACATACTAAAATATCCTGGCTTGCTACCCTTACTTGAGTAAAGATTTACAGTTTGGATTGTTTTTTATTAAAAGTCCTTAAGGCTTTAAATAAAATTATTCGAATATCCGCTTTTTGTGCGAAAGAAGCCTTTTTGAAATTGTTTGTAGCTAATAATCCATTCTAGTCCGCATTTCTGATGGATGTCTTTGCTTTAGATACCTGTTAAGGGTCAGTTAATCGTAAAACAAAATCTCGGTAACGAACTTCTATTGGCGTATGCTGCTGGTTGCGGAATGAACACATATAAATTTCTTAAAAATTTCTAAAATGCATTTTAAAAGTTCTCTTCGTTGCTAATGCTCGCGATCTCACTAACGGTGACTGTGATGTTCATGCTAAGATACTTATATTTATTATTGTTTTCCATATTTAGAGCAATATTTTAATTTGCAACTCGCCTTTCTATAAAACTTTTTACATTTTTAATCGTACATGTTAGCAGCATAAAGATCGAACTCTTCAGTAAAAAACGATAGAAAATAATAGGAATAATTTAATTAAAATAAAAGATTATTTGTAGATGAGTTATTTTGTGTTCATAGTGGTTTTATTTAGTTAGAAGAGAAGAGAAATTTTAATGTCTTCTGCTCCTTTCTTTCTCGTAATATAAATGTTTTGACGAAAATTGAGATAATCCACGAAATTTATGTTTTTCCAACCTAATATAAATTTCCATAATGGTCGGTGATCAGCTAAATTACAATTACGTTCAAAGCAGCACAATTAGTGTTGATTTCTTGCCTTTTCAATCGAAATAATCTATTGTTTTCATGTATGGCAGCAAAATTGTTTAAATAGATTTCACATTTGCCTTAGATTGTTAGATTTTTTTTTCCATATAAAGTTAACATAAATAGTCTTTATAGAAGCATTCTTTATGCAAATTTAAATACAAATACAAGTTTTATATACAAATTCAATGCTTTCAATGTTTTTTTATTTTTCCTCGCATTGTTCGTCTGAATAGCTTTTAATTGTTCTATTATCAAGTATTGATAAACTTTGCAAATCAAAGGCATTCCTAAGCCAGTCAATGTTTTATATATAAGAGCATAATGTAGTGACTTGTTTCTCTAGCGTAAGTTTCAAAAAAGTCCCAGGAAAGATCATCTATGAATTCTTTGTTCATCATCAATTGCGCTTTCGCTACTTATCGTTAAAAATCTCGAAAAAGAATTAACTTCAAATTTGATGTCGTCGCAGAAGTATAGTTTGAAAAATCAAAGAAAATATTGAAAACGTCCAGTTATAGTGTTCATTGATTTAAACTCCTTTCATTTGCGTCGTACAAAGTATTCAAACGGGAGCGAAATATGAGTTGCGTAGTTCACCTGGCCTTAATTCGACCAATACGCTCCAAATTCTTCAAAGAAAAACATCTTTGTTTACTAAAATCATCGTGTTTCCGGATAAAAACCCGATTGATGCTGGTGCATGACTTACGAGCTTTCTTCAATTCGTAAGATTAAAATTATATTTTGCGAGCAAGGGACGATTAGGTGCAAAACTTTTTAAAAATAAAGCGTTATCGTATACATTTCAAATAGCGTTTTGTTTTGAATATTCCCAGTACTTCTTTGACGTAGCTTATTTAGTATGAAATAAATTTAATGAAATCTTAGATTTATTTGTATTGCAAAACAAAAAAAGAGATTTGGGTCGAATTTACTAATACCCACCATTCGTTTGTGAAGCATCTCTAATTGGATGACAGTGAAAATGCATTCACATACCAACAATCACTAAATAAACTTAAAATATATAATTTAAAAAAATATTTTTTTGGACTACTTAGCTCTCTGTAGGCAAGTGTCCAAATTAAAAACCGCATTCACTAATTTATTATCGTGCGGACGTCCTTAGTAGCATAACCGTTGTTGCGCATGTTTTTCTAAAACTCAACATCAAAGCATCAAATTGCATGTTTTACAAGTTTGAGGTTATTATCCAAAATGTTAAATATTGTCAAAGCTATACTTCCTCTACGGGGACTTTGTACTTGCTTACCTTATTTTCTAATCTAGTCGAACGAAAGTGGAAAAAAGAGGACTATTCCCGTCGTTCTAATTAAAATTTTGTGGTCTTGATAGTATTTCCAACGATAGATCAGATAAATAAACAGATGAAAAACTATAATTAAGTGGGTTTCGCTTCTAAGACTGATTAAGCACGCATGTATAATACAGCACACAATAAGTCCGTATGATCATTAATTTTTTTTTTCTGCTTTCCTGGTACTTTTGATAAGCTGCATTTTTCCTTTAATGTGTTTTATACTGCTATATACTGCAGTACTATATACTATATATATATTGTACATTTTCGTAGCGAGTCATGTTTTGTTTGACGAGTTACGAACCGAAGAATTTTCGCCCGTACGATTATCGTTTTCTTGCTCGTTCGGACAACAAGTACGCAATAGATTCGTTTGATAACTGCGTAACTTATTATACATATATATATATATATATATAATATATATATTATATATTATCTTGGATATTTTTTTCTATTAATATTCGATTATTGTCTGTCTTTGTGCAGCAATCTTTCTTTTCTACTTTCTTTCGGTTAGTGCTGTGATAAGTAAACAAATTTGCTTCCCTTGCTAGAGCCAGCAAATCTTCAAGAACCGCAAGAGAATATTCGGAAACGTGAGCTTTTATAGAATAAAAAAAATAATTATTTTTAGTACTTCATGTGCTTAAAAGATAATTTTTTGAATCGATCCTCTTTGACGCGTATGTGGTGTAGGGTTTAAAAAACTTATAAAATATCAATGTTCAAGCTTGTGCGAGAGTATAAGAATTTATCAGTATTAGTTTTTCATTATAATTACATTTAAATTTATTAACTAATTTTCAGATAACTTTACTGACCTTAAAATGTCTTTAATATTTTTTCATAGTCGCCAAACGGTCTGCCTCTAAAACATAAGTTTTGTCGTTATCAGTTTACGTAGTTTACTCTTTCCTCTGCATTTTATATATAATTAATTATTTATGTTTTAAACACACATTTTTCCTTGTGAGTGCAAAGAGTAATTATGCGCCGTACTGACCAGCTGTCTGAATTGATAAAATATTGTAAAATATACAGTTAAGTATTTATTACGTATGCCTTAGTCTAATTTAGCGTAGTAGTATAATTATAGAAATTCAGTTTATGCCCTTGAGAAATAATTTTCTTTGATTTTTAATTCAAGATTTTTAAATCAATGCGTTGATATTAAAATTTATTTTGCGTCATCAGACTTAATGCTTGAAGGCCAAATATACGCGTTCCGCTTTAAATTTAGTCTAGTTGATAGATAAAGACATAACGGGCAAAGTTTGTTTAGCTCCATAATAACATTTTTCACGTCAGCTTTAAGTAAAAAAAAACTCTTCCCTTTAAATGAAGGTAAATGTGAAATTGTATGCAAAAAACGTTGCTGTCTACTTCAGTAAGTTATTGAATTTTCTTTGCTTTTTTTTTTTGTTTTTTGCAAGAACAAAAAGTTTCTTCTATTTTTTATGCTGTTTTTTTTTCCTTTATTTAAAAAAAATATTTAACTTTTGCATTCTCTACGCTGAATTGTTCTTAATAAATCTCCCAATTATTTCCTTTTAAGGGTACACCCAGAATATATGCAAATTCGGCAAAAATAATAAAAGTTTTAGCTTCTATTTTCCTTTCAAGGTATTTAGCAAAAATTTTACCAGAAAAGTTAAAATTTACATAACTAGAATTGCAATTCCCGTAATACATATAGCAACCTGCTAACAACTTTATATGTATATTAGAGAGATAAAAAAAATTATGGAGAATTCAAAGGTTACGATATCACGCATTCATTTTGTTCATTCATTTCATGCTAATATATATTGACATTTGGCATTATTAGGATTAAGATTGTTGTTTGGGTTGCTTGATATTTTCGTTATAACAACAACACAACAATAAGCAACAAGACAAAAATATGATAATAGGATTTTTGGTTTTTATGCAAATATCAAGAATTTATATAGAAATATTATATGTCTATTTATTTCTAAGGGATTCATTCAAATATAAATTTCAAACCAATTGATTTGAAACACTTTATGTAAACTTTATATTTTAACAAAATAACTTATAAAAATTATGAAACCACCTTCATCTTAGAAAAAAGGCGGAAAAACTAGATTGTAACAGGTTGGCGTGGTAGTGAAAGAACTTCCAATGTTTCTGCCAAATTTTAAACCGATGTTTTTTGCGGCCATGAGAATTTATAGCGCAGACATTATATAGAAATGCGGACAGACGGACATGCTTAAATCGATTCCAAATTTAATCCGATGTTTCCCTCTGGTACTTACAAACCATCTACACCCCACATCTTCGGTGGTAGGTATAAACAGGCAAGAAAACTATATTCGGCTGTGACTAATTTTTTCTACCCACCACCTTTATCTTAGAAAAAGGGGGAAAAGCTAGATTGTAACAGGTGGGCGTGGTAGTGAAAGAACTTCCAATGTTTCTGCTAAATTTGAAACCAATATCTTCATTTTTGCTGCCAGGGGAAAGTTTTACCACAGACTTTGTGGGGTCTCCGAAGTTTCCTCCTAGTAGTTACAAACCAAATATACCCCTCTCCTCCGGTTATAAACAAGTAAGAAAACTATATTTAGCCGCGCCGAATCGTTTTTACCCACCATCTTAAAAGAAGGTAAAAAAAACTGATTTGTGGGCGTGGCAGACTTCTTTTTATATTTACATAGAATCTTTATAGTGTAGTCTATGAGTAGTGAGCAAAATGCCAAGAAAGTGGAGATGCTTTCAGCTTATATTATACTATATATAGACCTATCCTACAGCCATTTTTGTCCCATTTGCAAAACCAAGGTATTTGCAAAAACTTGCAATGCTTCCATAAATATATTTTAATTTTTACAATTACGAAAGTGATTAACGGTGACATTACGTAGATAAACAGAAAGACATGGCCATGCGGACGAATGGATTCCGAATTTGATACTGATCAAAAATATATGCATTTTATGGCGTTTTTGAACCTTCTTTTTTAATATTGCAAATTAAAAAATCAAATTCCAACACTCTATTACATCGAGTAGGCATGGTTGATCCCTTCAATTTTTATATCGATACTAAAGGATAGGTAGCTCAACAAATATGGAAACTTTTACTGCGTCAAAATTGCTCGCTGGCATTACTGGTACGGAATAAGCGTGAAAATTGACTAGTAATTGCCACCTACACTACAGGTAGCGGCGACAAAATACGCAGAAATTATTATTATCTCGCAATATGGAAGAAAACTTAGTCCTGCAAACGCTTTAGGTATTTGTATGAATCTTTGGTGTTAATGTTAATTACAAACAATGTTAGAAAAAGGTTCCGTCATATATTTCCAAATATGAAAATTTTGCTAAAGACTTTTAAAAACTCCCAGTTCAATTATTTAAAATTTATTTTCATTTTTTCGTTTTTTTTTATTTTCATTACGTTTTCAATATTTTGAAAAGTTTCTTCTACCCAGTCATATTATCAAGCATTTTTAATTCTCTTCCTGTTTAAATACTTTCTTTGAAATTTATTACCATGCAACATACGTGCTTTCCTTCCATATAACGATAATATAAATAATTAGTTTTTATTTTTTATACATTTCATAATTACCGAAAAATACGAACACAGGTATTTGTGTGTACATACATTACGAATTTTGTATAGCGGAATGAAGGGAAAATAAAAGAAAACTTTAATAATAATCGTAATGAACCTTCAAAATATCTTAATAAGCTCAACATTTATTTATAATGAAAGGTGTAAGTGCTTTAATTTATATTTCTCTGATGAGTTAATGAGCTTCTCCATTATAATAAGAAGCTCAGGTGTGATTATGACAGGTATAAATAATTGGTAGCATTTCAGCGGAAGGAAAGTAAACAAAAAATAGGAAAAATTTCTACACGTATCACGGAGGAACGGTATACCAATTTTGTTATTTTTTTTTTTTTTTGCAAAGCCGAAAAACATTTCTTAAAGAGATTTGAAAATATTCATAAAGAATATTAAATTGGTAGAGAGTTTGTTCGGATGTATGTAACGTCTAGAAATCCTTAAGATAGATGTACCTTTTATTATACCGATTGACTCAGAATCATGTCCGTGTATTTTTATATTCAACCTACAAACCGAAATATGTGAGATATTTTGACGAAATCGATATATTGACAAATAAGTATATATTGACTAACGTTGTTGGAAATGGGTCTGATAGGATCCAAATGGATCTGATACGCCCACCTTTCATATAAGGCCTCATTCGTAAAGATTCGTTAAATAACAAAAATCAGGCGCGACTAATATTTTAATGTATAAAATAAATGTGAAAAACTTGGATCGAATAAGACCATTTCTTGAACCAACTCCCATATAACATTTCTTAAGGAAACTAAGCTTTTATGTGGTAGAAAGGTCTAATTTTTAATATTTTAGATTGAAAACGATTTCCTAATAGTAATTTACATAAAAGTTCACTGCACCGCATCTGGATCACGTAGGTCTATTTTTTGTATATAATATATATATATACATATATATATATATGGTGGAAAATAAATGTCAAAAAGATCAAATTTTTAATATTTTATGATGAAAATGATTCCTTCATAGTAACTGCACCAAATTTGGATCACGTAGATCTGTCTACTTTTTAGACAACACCATAACATATTTATAATTTTTCGTGATTTGTCCACAAAGTAAGTGAAGAATTGTATTAGATAAACCGTTGTAGGTTATTTAATAGTCAGGATTGGCCAACTATAATGTTCTTACTTGTGTTTTTTTCAGTACCAAATTTTTACCTTTTAGGATGTCTAAGGCTGCAGTGGCCCTTAAGTTGATTTGAAAAAAATTACTTAAAATACTGAAAAAAAATTCCAAGTTTTGATTAATAACTTTCAGTTTTTTTTTTGGTATATAATCTAAACCTATTGTTTCAGGATAAATTGAAAAATTGTTGTGTGCGGATCTAAGGTTTACGTCAGAACAAGCAAATTTTCTTTGTCTGCTTAACTTTATTTAATTTTATCCCATTTTGCTCTAATTTAATATTTCAACTTTTACTTTTCTACTTACTGTCGTCTTACAGTCGAAATTTTTTTAGAGGCAAACTTTATGCATGCATAATATAAGGAATAGACACAACGTGTTTAAATAAATATACGTCTACGTTCTTGTAAAAACAACTGTTTAATATTCTGTGGAGCAATTGAAGCGTTTCCTCATTTCTATACTCGTATACACACACACTTAAAGTATCTTAACTTTGCAATTTCGTGGCTAATATGTAGTAAAAAGGTCAAAAAAGTTCTATAAAAGTATTCTAGTCAAGCGCAAGACTCATCTTCAATAGACAAATGTGTCTTTGTGTATTTATTGAAATCTCTCGAGCATTCACAAATGCTTGTACGTACACCAAAGTTGATTTTTATAAATATAATAAAAGTCAGTCTAAGGTCATAGCCAAGGAAAACATAAAAATTTTTTTCGATAAGTATATGATTGCTTGGAGGATTATTTACCCATAAAATAGAAAATGAACGCAATTAAGGATCTGAAATTTGGTAATATTTAGCAATAACTCCTAACAAGTTATTGGGAAAATAATTCTGAACTGGTCGATTACGTTTTTTTTTTACGCACGTGGAATTTTCTTTAAATATTTGTTGGAGAATGTATTTAGGCTTAATTCGAATTAATGGCAAATATTATATAGAAATTTTATTTCGTTAGATGCAGACAATTGCCAGAAAATGACCTTAAATGCCAAAAAAAAAAAAAAAATTTCATTCTCACCAAGCCAAAGAATATTGTGTCGATTGGTACAAAGGCGCACATGCATGAATTGGAGCTTGAATTGCTGCATTTTCCAGATCGGGCATTTTTTCATTTGCTTTTGTGTTAATACATTGGGATCGAATAATTATCTCATTGGAAAAATTGAAGCGTATTACGATAAATTGTTCCATAAAAAACCATAGAGTTATTAGAGAAGCGTTTCATTGATTGTACTGTTTTTGAAGAAGACTATATCGATGAATAAAGTCTAATTTTGCAAAACAATTTTTTTACTTATTACCGGAACTTATTGATCGACATATTATCTAACGTAGACGCCATAAAATATATGCAATATTAGTCTAATCACGTCTCTGCCAGTTTTCTCTTCTCATTATCACTGATTTGACACTTTGACACTTTGCAATTTCTCAAATCTAAGAAAGGTGAAGGCGAGTACATAGCCAAGCAAGAAATATATTGGACTAATGATCTTCATTTTGCTCAGTTTTTTGCGCCCAGCAAATCCCATAAATTTTATACTTCTGGTGTAGAAGAAAAATAGCAAAAGCTTTCATTGAAAGTGACACAATTTTGATTTACTAAAGTTTCTTTCAGACATAAGAAAAAGCGCCACGAACTTTTCCCTGCATCTGTAACCTTCAATGTACGCAGAATATTATTGGTTATGTTTAGACTACACTGCAAAATATTTGAATAAAGTTTTAGATTAGTAACCACTTTACACTATAGTTCCGTTCTTATTGCGGGTACATTCACGGATGAACCACGCCTACTTACGACATAAAGGAAACCATTTAATCCAATCAGGATTTTTTGCTTATCAAACCTAAATACGCCCTTTATGAGGTCTCTGAGCATTATTTCTGTGAGTGTTACAATCACAAGGATAAACCTAGAATTCGTCAACGATCTACACAAACAATTTAACAATTCATAAGAATGTTGCAAAAAATTGCAATGTTTTTTAACACCAAAAAAAAAAAAACGAAGGAACTAAGTAGCTATAAAATGTGTGCAAATTACATTTGCTTTACGTGAAAGACAATGTAAGAAATAAAACATTTTATACAAAAAGAAAAAAACGAAAAATTGTTTTATAGTAACATATAAATAAGGCGATGCTCAGCTCGCTCAGCTTATTTGAAAATTTAAATTCAATTTAAACTGGAAAAAAATGTTTGTAATCAATTTAAAGAATACGAGTTAAAGTCGCATTTTTTGATTCTCGAAGCAGCTGTATTTTCTTAAGCATTTAAGTTCAAATTTTCTATAAAAATATTTTATTTTTATATTTTTATAAAAATAATTTTATTTTATACGTAACTGTGCACTTAATAAGTTGCTAAACTTATTATTATTTTATTATCTTTCCTTTCATCCAAAAAAAATTGTCAAAGAAATGCTTTTTTTCTGTAACTTGTTATAGAGGTTTCCCCTCTTAAGGTGTTTTTTTCGTTTGCTCTATATTCTTCGAATAAATACAAGGTTCTGGAGCCTTGGCGCCTAAAATATAATGCAATAAACTTTATATTGCGTAATAAAATAAATGAGTCCAATTTTTATCACATCGACATAAATATCAGATATAATAATGTTGCTAATAAAAAATTACTATAAAAACTGAGATATTTAAAGAAATGTGCGTATTATTGAGGCAGTATCAGCGTAAAAACTATAAAAATTTTATTGAGCCACATGAGCGCACATCTGCAAAAACATCTGTAATTAAATAATAATCAAGTTCGAAATGTTTTGATAAATTTCGTAACAAATTGAATCTTTTGAAAGTTATGGAATGAAATTAATGTACAATATAGGGAATGTCTTTTATAAGAAAGCAAATAGAATCCAATCTATTAAAGGGAAAGAAAATTGTGCGCATATGAGATTCTTTTTGTTACTGCACTTAATGAATTGTAATGAATTTGACATATTACGAAGATTTTGACTGATTTAAGTTGACTCCATCTATCTACAAATAACAATTGTCTTCCACCTTAAAGCATTAGCTTCATGTCAATTATAACGAAAAGAACTACATTTTCCTAGATTTTTATTTCAAAAATTTACAATGACGTTGCACATACAATTTGTGGTCAGCGTATATTTGATTTGTGCGAATATGTGCAATATTCAGAAGACTTTCCAGATACGTTCATATTTCATTACATTATTTAACCTTTTCTGTGCGTCTGTTTGTTGTGGTGGTTGTGGAAGTAGCTGGATGGGAACATCCTCTGATCAGAGGGAAACTCTGGACTATACCCAGTGAATGTCTATTCTGGAATCGTGGAGCCTCCTTGCGGAGATTGTTCCACTACTTGGGGTCGACTATCATTTATTGAAAATAGTACTGTGCTTAGGTGCACCGTGGAGTGAGGCCTTCTAGACAAGTACCCACGTTAAACCTATGATAGCACTCTGTACGTCTGTTACTTCATCGCTAGTGTGGTCCTGTGAGGAGTATACAGATGGTTATAGAAGTAGCGGCTGAGAAACATCTTCTGACTGGAGGCAAACTCTTGAACTGTAACCAATCCTAGAAACCCGGGAATTAGTAGAATGCCCTGTTTGAGTGACGCCGAATATTTTCGTTGAAAAAAAGCCCGACGGTTTCGTGCATCATGAGATTAAGCTTTCATAAGCAGGTGCTCACGTAAAACCAATCATAGATATCTATCTATACGTCTGTAGTAATAGAACGGTTTATCGAAGCACTATATATAGGAGAGTGGGCCGGTATAGTGGTTGTGTCAACGACTTTACAAGTACGTTCAATAGTAGGATTGACCTCCCGGAATATACGGTATATCCAAAAGTCCAATCAAATCTACGGGTCTACACGTCTCGCAAAGACAGGTTGCTCCATGTAAGTATTGCTTGGTAACTGCTTTGAGGATGCTTTCTTGCGCTTACCTAATTGCTGGATCTGACCAATTGTTAGGTAACATTGTGATTGTGGGATCTTAGATAGAAAAATACCCTCAAAAGAGAGAAATTCCGAACTATACTATGTTTATGGTTCCACAAAATAGTGGAGCTTGCCTAATGGATATTCGTTGCAATAATCTAGTGTACGGTGTGATGAGACTTTCACAATAAATGTCCACGTTAAACCAGAAACGGGAATACATTCAGCTGCCTGGCTGGTTAGATTATGTTTCTGGAAAGACAACCAGCCTTCCCTCATTGCGCGACTTAAATGCACTGAAACTCTCTCCTGTACCTAGTCCTTCTCGACCAACATTTGTAAAGACCTAAAAGTGTCAGGGAAGTCCCCTAAGTATCGGGGAGAGTGGATCTTCAATAAAGAGGTTTACATTTCTCAATAGTTCGCCGCTACAGAGGTCACACTAACAGTTGTTCCTGTTCGAACGGCCAAGAGTCTTAAGGACTGGATTGTTAGTGGAAGGCATCAAAGGTTTCGGCGTAAGCCGAATATATTTTCTTCTCCCTTCTAAATGATTTTACAATTCATTAAATTTTATTTTGTCAACAACTTTTTTTGTTCCCTCATAATTCGTAATTTTCACATCATTTATTTTTTATGTTCATTATTCTAACTACCACGTTTTTCCAACTACATCCCTATAACACAGTAGCGGTACAATTTTTATAATTTTATTATTTTGTAATTCTTTATACGTTAACCTTACGAATAAAAGTTAAAATGCAAAATTTTAGAAAATTAATGTTACATCAAAAGTTATTAAAAAAACCGAATCGTAGTAAATAGCAGCATCGTTATGATTGAATTACAAACACTGCACATATTATGATAAACTCAGCATAAATCAGAAACCGAAAGGAAAAAGCAAGCAATGATAAAAGTTGTAAAACAGAAAAACAATATGTGACAACATGCACTAAGCTGGCGATGAAAGTTTAAGTATTTTTCTTTTTTTTTTTTGCCATTTTTCACACAACACAACACTTGAAATGAAAATTTTATGGATTATTTGCTTTGCCCAATGTGTTGTTTGACTTGCGAACTGAATCGATTGCATGAGCTTTTCGTTTATCAAAAAACCGGATTATAATACTTTTAATATCTGTGAGATTTTAAAATGGATTTTCATCTCAACGTAAGCCAAGGTATTTAAAGCAGCAGGGTATTTAAAAGACATGTTACTAAAAAGTTAACTGTAAATAAAAGTTTCATTATTTGTGTCATACCCACAAAAATATATCAGAGTCGTTTCAAAGTACAATTGCTCCTAAAGAGTGTAATTTTTATATTTCCTACTAATTGATTTTCTGCCGGTCTATGCAATACCTAGGAAGACTTGAGCGGAATATATTCGCAATCATTTTGTAAATCAACGTTAGCTTACCTTTCCGATGTCTGTCCAAGAATTTATATGCGGGACATAAAGGCTTAAAATAGGGAATCATTTTGATCAAATTTCCCTCTGAAGTATTTAAATCCAGTTACGAATCCCGTTAGATCGGATGTCGTACTGATCAAATGGAGTAATTTTGGAATCATTGTCTCATATTATGCCTCATATTTGATAACAATTTGTTTGTTTTTAAAAAAAGCTTATGAAAAATAATTTTTTGACGTACTAAGCGAATTTAGAAAATTGAGATGGGACGGAAGTATTTGCGAAACGTCCTCTCGCGAAAGTGTGCTCTAATTTTTAGTTTCTAATGAAAAATTCTCCACAGTAAAGCCTTAACATATGAATTTATTTATTGAACAAGATTGCTTTTTTTTAGGATTCTGTATACAAATTTTTCAAAGCCATTTTTATATGGCCATAATTCGTAAATGTAATTAAATTCTTAAGCTTCGATTTTATTACTGACAATGATGCAAGATGTTTCGATATGTCGGCCTTGCCTGCCTTGCAAACTTGTAAATTGTTTTTTAATTAATTTTGTGCACTGTTCACTTGGATTTATTTTTGTTGATATCTTGCAGAATGTTACGATAAATAAAAAGATAAAAAATGAAATAAATTAAAAATAAAATTAAAAATAAGAATTAAATGAATGTTAAGATATACAAAGAAAAAAAACCAAATAAATATCATAACAAGTAAAAAAATTATATTCGGCTGTTCGGAAGCTTGTTTACCCACCACCTTTATTTAAAAGAAAAGGGGGAAACTAAACTGATAACTAATAGGTGGACGTAGCAGTGAAAGAACTTCCAATATTTATGTCAAACTTGACACTGATATCTTCATTTTTACGGTCATGAAAATGTTTATCACAGACGTTAGATAGTTAAGCAGCCAGACAGATGGACAGACGTATCTACGGATATGTCTAGATGGATTCTGAATTCCATACTGATCAAGAATACATACATTTTATGTGGTTCCAGTAACATATTTCTTAATGTTACAAACATTTTCACAAAAAAAATTACAGTTCAATATTCTATTGTATCGAGTGGGCGTAGTCGATCCTTTCAATTTTTGCACAGACACTACTTGATACTTAGCGCAATGTTTTTTACAATGCTGCCTGATATATGGTTTACGACTAATGAGCAAAAATCCAATTTTTTTTTCTGCTTCCAAAAGCAGCGATGTTCTCAGTCTACGTCGCACAGTGGGCGTGTCCTTTCACCGATTTCGCCCATTTTCAATATCAACCTTTGTGCAAGAACTTCCAATGTTTCTGCTAAGTTTGAAGTCAATGTCTTAGTTTTTGTGACCAGAACAATGTTTACCATAGGCAGGCGGACAGACGGACAGGTGAACATGCTCAAATAAATTCTAGATTTGATGACAATCAAAAATATATATAGTTTACGAGTTCTCCGAGTTCTCTTGTGGTAGTTACAAACCAAATGACAAAATGAAATATACCCACGGCCGAAGGTAAGGGGTACATTTTTATATCCACCACCATTTCATACGACATGAACTATGGTTCTTTTCTTGCGCAAATAGTTTCCGGAGTAAGTCTGTAGATGCAAAATAAAAATGTCGTGGTCAAATGTTATCATATGTAAAGAGATACAGATGGCGTACGTATGCCAAGTACTAATGTAGGAGCTAAAAATCGGACATTATCCTAGTAATACTAATCTTTTTTTCGTCAGTAAAATAAACTCTGATTTAACAAAAAAAAAAATATTAGTTATTACTTGACGCAGCCAAATACCATCCGCAATAGCAATAAATAAAAATATGTATATGTTTTTTATATATTTTTACGATATGTTTCCATAAAGTCATCAATTAAATTAATAGAAAGCATTTAGTATTTAGTAACGAAATAGCTATTATTTTTCTTGCGATAATCGCAGCTTAATGCTAACATTTATAAATATTACCTTTCATTAAACATTTATTTTAAGTTCCAGTAATAAATAAATAGAATCAAATCATACTCTCTCTCTGTATCCGTCTCTAGTGCCCACTTTGTTTAACATTAATTAATAGTTACGATGTACCGTCAAATCGTTTCATTTTCAATCAGCGGTAAACTTGGTTCGTAGCAGCGAAACCTGTTTCTTTTTTTTATTTTTTAATTTTTTTTTTAGCATTGTCCGTGATTTTACCGTCACTAGAGCTGCTGTTACGTTCGCTGAGTGTCAACTGCACAGAAAAATAAATTAACAGCTTAAAGTAAACAAGTTTTACATTTTCAATCCCCTTCATCAATTTATGGAAAATCACACTTATGTAAACTGGTAGATAAGCCAATAAAAGCTATACATATCAATTTATCAGAAGAAAAAAAAGATAAAAAAAAATTTAATGTTAATAAATATATTTATATATGAAAGCAAGCATAGGTTGACATATCCTTATCCAAGTATGTCCTCAAGTCACTTAGTATGAAATTTATTTATTGTTAGATATTAAAATTATTCCTTTTTTTTTTTTAAGAGATTTGTGCAGACTACACAAAACGTAATACAGCAGTAGCCTTTCTTTTTAACGTAATTCTAAATAAATTTTAATCCAGGATAGATATTTTTTATTATTATTATTGTATCTCATATTTTTCTATAGAGAGAGAATGCTTAAGCATTGTCCTATAAATTAGAACTAAAAATAATAATGGCTAATAGACCAATATTTTTTCAACACATTTTTTGTACTCTTACCCCCTACGTCCTAAAATTTTAATGCCATTCGTTAGAAGAGCTAAAAAATCTTTTGGAATTACTACTGAATCTTTCAAGGAAACCAATCTCATCTTAAAAAAAAAAATAAATAAAAAAAAGGAAGAAAATTATATTCGGCTATGCCTTTTATACTCACCGCCTCTATCTTAAAAAAGACAGAACAAATAAAGAACTTCCAATGTTTCTGCCAAACTTGAAACCGATACCTTCATTTTTGCGATCAGGAGAATGTTAACCACAGACATTATACAGACGGATAGACGGACATGCTTAAATCGTTTCCAAATTTGGTGCTGATCAAGAATATATATACTTTGTCGGGTATCGGAAGCTTGCTTCTGGCAATAAATGAAATACACCCTTCACCTTCGGTGGTGGGTATAAAAAATAAAGGAAAAATTTCGATATTATGTTGGGTCCGCGTGGCTGATCTCATTACAGTAGAACACGAGTATAAATTTTTATCCTTTACCTGTTGAAATTTATGAGTAAACGGCAGATAGTAGAGATGTTCTCGATTTGACTCACTTCCAATACCACTCTAAAAGCAAGAATTTCTAATTTTTTTGCTAAATTTGAACCTGATACCATCAATTTCACTTCTACTTTAAGAAGATATACCACAGACATTGTAAAGAGAAACGGACAGCTGGATGGACAGACATATATAATTAAATCGATTCGGAATCTGGTATTGATTAAAAATATATACATTTTATGGGATCCTGGAAGCTGCCTTTTGAATATTGCAAACGTTTTGGTAGCATGAATATCCCAAATATCCTTCGGTAATAGATGTAAAAAGGAGAAATTATTAGTTTTTTCAAAATTGTGAGTAATATGCGGATCGATTTTGTTCGTTAACAAGCCTGACGAGAATAATAAAAAAAGAGGAAACAATTTGTTTTATCGAGACAAGGTATCGACGTAGTAATCGTTACTCCAACAAAGAGGCAGAAAAACAACAATCCTCTAGACGGACGGACAGACCGACATCTCCAAATTGCGTACAGATTTCATGCTAAGAAAAATATATATTATTTTGTAAGAACTAGTAATTGACTAAACGCTAATGTTTGCGGTTCTTAAGTCCATCCACAAGAGTATTTGTTTGTAGGACCGATTAGTTGTTGATGACGAATGAACCGACTGCTGCCATAGTTTCGCCGATCGCAAAGCTGAAGACGTAGAACATTATTCGGCCTCCGTTGCTGATACGCGACTGTTGAGAAAGTTTTCGTAGGCAGCACATGATAATTTGAAATCTTGCGCGAGAAATAGATAAATAAAACGATATTAAAGAATTCTTTAATTCACAATTTACTCTACTCCAAATGTTTTTTCTTTCTTCTCTGAATCAACACTAACGCTTTTCTTAATTTCCTGACGTGTCGTTCATGAGTGCGCTTTACTGTGGTTAATTGACTTTTTTTTATTGTCTTATTTCTATACCTCTTATCTGCGTTTTACTTGATTTATTCATAATGCTGAGGTCCTTTGTGGATGTTCAGGAGCTCACGATCGGCAGAAGAAGAATTGGAAGTTACTTTTTCGGATAGATCTGAACCTAGTCGGAGATGATTTATGTTGCTAACGTTATGATATCTCATCCAAAACCAACAGATTTTTTCCTGGGTTCTCATCACATGCCCTGCTTCTATGGTATGGTAGGCCTACCTTCAGCTTATAACTAATTTACAACGACATTAACTAGATATATCCAAGAAACCGAAGTCGAAAGACACTAATGAACGCAGGAAGAATTTATTTTTGACTTTTGGGAAAAAATGGTTTGATACCTACTCACGCTTATTTTCCATTCATTGTTTATTATATAGACCACAGTAAATGTAATAAGCCATGAAAACGTGAACATTTTTTTTGTACTGATATCCCTAATCCAGCACGTTTGACAAGCAGCTTCAGGGATATCGAAGGTTTCTGACGTAAATGGTGATATTAGAAAAATATTCTTTAATTTGATTAAGCGTTGCAAACATGAATGTGATATAAAGTAAGCAAATAAATCTATATTATTTCGAGTAACTGTCAGACCTTAGATCTTACTTACACTCCCACAATTAACGAAAAAGCTTTCCTTTAAATGCTTTATTAATAATAAAAATATACTCCTTTTTGTTTATTTACTTAAATTTTCGCTGTGTTTTTTAATTAACAATAAAATACAATACAATGCAAGCAACTGTGTACACTCCTTGAATTTATAAAATCTTTATTTATTATTCAAGGTATCATTTCTTTAATGTTATACCACACCAAACACTTGGTTAGTAGGAGATAAGAGAGCGAAGGTGTTCATGCAAGCAGCAGCACCTTGATTTTAAGCTCATTTATCATGGTATACTTACGACACATTGCGAAATGTATTTACCGGATGTTTTCCTCAACCTAATGACTTATGCATGCACAGAAACATCGTCTTCGTGTAAAAAAGACATTTTCAGTTCTTAAAAGTGTTTTTGTTTCAAATTAAAAAAAAATTATTCTTAGGTAAGACAAAACTTCTTTGTATAAATATTTAATTACTCATACGATATGTTATCCATCCATCCATAGTACATAAGACACAGAGAAGTAAGACACTTGAGTTAAAAATAACTGGATACGTGTAATTAGACTATTAAGTGAATTTCATTACAAAAATAATTCCTTTATACCGTTACAAGTTTAAAATAATTGCTTAATGAAAGTTATAAAACTAAAATTAGATAAATGCATTAGGTTATTCATGTGCGGATGATATTTTTTTTTGCTTTATGATTGTAATGTAAATAACTTCCATACGTTCGTAATTAAGATTAAAGAATCTTTACAATCTCTTGGATGTTAGGGAATAAGCTGCACATCATCACAACTAGAACTTAGGCTTTGCGTTTCAACTCTCTTCGAGTAGGTTTCCTTAACTTGGGTATAAAAATATGTTAGTATACCACAGATATGTTTGAGTCAATGCAGTGTCTTGTAGTAACTCTTCATCGAAAACTCTACTTCGGTCCGCACATTGATAACGTTTCTGCAAAAATTTGTCTCAGACTACAAAAGTTGTAGAATCTGTATCTTCAAGTTAAACATGCTATTGCCTATTCTCATCTCATATCGCGTATCAACCATTTGCATTGAACTCTTTTCCGACTGCCCGTTCTACAACTTACATAGGCCTCAACCGTAAGATAGATTTTGTTTGCAATGTTAAACTCAGAGATTACATGTTCGCTTACCTTTAAACCTTTTGTTTGGTGGCTTCTGACACTCTCCCGTTGAGGCGGCATACCTTCGAAACCCACGTTTTCGCACCAAACAAAATTGATTAGAATGCCGTAGATTTCGTGCAATAGGTAAATTTGGATTTATATCGACACATTCACAGTTCTAATATTTTCGGTTGAACGTGCGTTCCGATGGTATGTGGGCCTCCACAAGCCCGTTTCTTTAAACTTCAGTACCGTTTTGTCTGTAATGCACTCAGGTAGACGATTCTGTCCACCATAATCTGCTCACGAAACGTACTTAATACAGAAATAGAATTTTTGTAGTAAATTTTTAGTATTTTAAGAAATTTAGTGGTTATTAAACGATCCAGATTGGAAAATGGCATACATTACGCTAAACGCATGATGCTCTGGATAACAATTCTGTTTTTTAGATGTTAGTGAAAGAAGGTCGCCAAATCTAGACCACAAAATGGATGACTCTGTATTATAACTTCTCTTGTAAATGATGCTTACAACTTGGCCTGTAGTTACAGATAATAATGCAATAAAAAAATTAATAATAATAGAAAAAATTAGGTTTTTTATGAAAAAAGTGAGACTTTATGTAACAAAAAAAAAATTCTCATGTTTAGTTACTAATAGCAACGAAAATAAGCCAAAAATATTTTGCAAATAAATTAATTTTTCCGTTTTGGACCTCAAACAATACAAGATTTGTTCAAAAAAAAATCATTTTTTTTTCCTAATTTTGATTTGTCACTCTTGAAGCGCCCTAAACCATTTAATGGGCTGTAACCATTTAACTCTTATTTTATTTCATGTTACTGTAATATAAAATAAAAAAAAGTTAGTAAAACTCCCTTCTCCATAAAATATAACCACTAAAATTTTACAAGGCCGCATTAAAAAAGAAATTTTATAGCTATATTTACTTTCCGGCAACTTTCCATTACAACAAAACCCAGTTAGTCACATAACTGAAATTTATGTTATTTTCACTAAAGAGACAGAGACAGAGGATAATTTAAATTTTATAAAGCTTTTCAATTTTCAATGAATTATTTAATGGAGGAACGATGTTGAGTCTAAAATGTTTCAGTAAATATGCAAATTTTCTGTTTTTTTTTCGCATGTTCAACCAACGTAATCAATCATGAATGAATTTTGATGCAAATTAACATTTAAATAATTGATGATACATTTAACAGCATAGCGTATATACAGTATTTTATTACAATGATAATTAGATTATATTGCGCAGGAAGTGCAAATAATCACGTGAGCATAATGCAGTTAAAAGCTAAAAAAACGAATACATTTTTGATATTTTTAATTAACTATCGAAAAAAAAGCAAAAATGAATCTAATTACAGGCACACCGGTTAATATAAAGATTATAAAAAACGCGATATATATATATATATATACATAATACATATAGCTGAATTTTACTAGTAAAAAATACTTAAAGTCGCTCCCATACATTTACGTTTAGTTCGTACAGAGGAGACCGTCATGAAGAGTAATGCACGAGGGTTCGGTCCTGTCACAATATATATATATATATATATATCTATACATATGTACACATATCACATCAATAAATAAATTCGCTGGAGCACCGTTTCATTGGAGCCATATCCCTTTCGAGCGAACATTTTTTTGTGATTCGCGAACTGATAATAGTCGCTGGAGGCTTAATCTGCAGAATACCTTCGATATGGAAATAATTCGAAACGCAATTCTTATAAAAAAATTCAAGAGTCTCTGTTAGAGTATAACTGAATGTCGTGAAATAGATTTAAATTTTTCTTGACTTTCACTTTAATTTTCAGTAAAAACTTTTCTTATTCTATTGTCAATTTCCGTATAGATGTTGTTTGTCTTTTAAATATTTTCGTTTTCTATATTGATTAGTTAATGGCCATCATTTACTTTTAAATTGAATGTACTTTGAAAGAAAAAACTATGAATTCACTTCGCTGTAAACCAAATCTAAAAGTCAGATATAATTCTCTACAGTGTATATTTTAAAATTAATGCATTACGACGCTTTCTAAACTTACTTAAAAGAAATTTGTCAGTTTTAACTTTCGTCTACAGATACAATATACTAAACTCAGCTAACTAAACACACTTTTGTTAGCTATTCTTTGTTGCGTCAAATTGCTATTAAGTTTACGAGCGTCGACAGCAAAAGTCTCATATTGCAGATTGCAGTGACACCATTGCTTCACCGCAACAAGCTGACATTACAATACACATTATATTGAGGTGGAATACTCGGAGAGAAAAACAATGCTAAGATTATCTTTTGTTTTTACTATATTATTACCTACAAATCTGAATATATTAAGATGTTTACTTACATAGGTTACGCTATTCTTCTTATAAGAATAGCAAAAAAGAAAAGAAAAAATAATTTTCTTCTTAAATTTTCTATGATTCGTCTTTCGTTGCCTTTTAAAAATATCACTCTTTGATCTGTTAAATTTCATGTCTAAGCCTAAGATAGATGGCACCAAAATCTGAAGTATGTTATGCTAAGCATGTAGAGAAATATTAGCATACACAATCTTTTTGTGTGACCCTTTTCGGGCCAAACATATTAATTTTTTAAAAAACCTTAAGGTTGAAAATTAAAATATTAAAAATTTTTTCAATTATCTACGTTTGATGGCAACAACTTTATAAAGCTTTGCTTGCTTGCTTTACAAACAAAAAAAAAAAAGTTACATAATTTTTTTTTTATAAGATGTTCCTAAATTTACGCAAGCTTTGAATTAACCTCCATTTGTGGAGTAAATTGGCAACAAAAAAGACAAAAACAGTCTGACAGGTGACAGTTTAGGGTTAATAAAAATGGGGCATTATACAGGTGACAATGAAAATTTGACGACCACAGTTCACGAAATCCGTACAAAACATGTTCGGAATGTTAATTTAACTTCGCCAACTGTGAATTGTCAAAATTACCGTATTTTGAGTTCAGTGTGTCTATAGATTTTGGGATGGATTTTGATGGTCGAATTACACTTTTTTGAAAATGAGGCTAATCAAGCAAAATGGCCATGGAAAATTTCGATAAAAGAGTGCGCAATTGCGCGATATGCTATTCTATGCATAACCCTATCTTAGGTATATTATGATTTAATAAATTTATTATAATTAAAGAAAATATCTCGGTTTTCTATCTAGTGCGAATTTTGGCACACCCCATATACATCCTATAAGTCAAGTCACAACAGATCAAAAAACTTATTATTTCGATACTTAAAATTATTGTCAAAAATCTCAAGCTTAAGTTTGGATATCAAATAAGTCCAACAATTTGTACAAAACACTTAGAGTTTATTTTAAAAGATGATTCTTAATCTTGAACTAATTCTTTTCTCTTCAAATATATGAAATTCAATACCTTAAATAGCCTGCTAAGGTATATTGCTCTTAGCAATTACTTGAAACTATTTCTATCGTATTTACCGAATAATAGTCAATTTTACTCAGATACCTTTTTTTGTAAGTGAAGTTCAACTTTAATTACTTCAAAAAAAGAGAATCGAAAATACAGAGGAAACAGAGAATTCATACAAAGACAAAACAAAAACTTCTAAATACATTCAGTAACTGCCATAAACAGGCATCTTTTATAGCTAAATAAATGAACTCTATTCACAGTAAATCAAAGCGATATCATTGAAAAACCATAGCAACTCAATTAAGATTAGAATCATATATGTGGAAGTGTAGTAAAACCTTAATACAAGAAAAGCTGACGTAACTTGCACCAATCATAAGCTATACATACACACAATTAGATATCTTCTCTAATGTCTCCCCTAGAAAATATAACACAATTACTTTTAAGGGAAGAAAAAGCATATTGTGAAGTAAAATGAAATAGAGAATGACATCATATTAGGGTAAGATTCTCAAAATTCTTATTTATAAAAGATTTATGAAAAATGTTGATTGCGTGGATATAAAAAAAATATCAATTGACAGGTATGACAATGTTTTATATATAAAAATTATGAAAAAGGACATTAGTTTATTATAATAAATTTGAAAAAACAAATCCTTGATTATGTTAAGCTGAGATTTTATTAAAGAGAAATAAAAAAGTAAAAGGTGTTTGCATGTATTCTGGCCAGCAATTTCTACAGATAGAAGTGATAAAGTAATAGGAAATATCAGTACACATAGGAGTTGAATTCGATCATTTTGACTTTCCTCTATCTAAAACAATAATTTTCCGTTTAGTTTTATTGAATTATTCCATGTATACAGACCCTGATCATAGAACACCCAAGATTGCATTTTCGACATTCATTACATTTTTTGTTTGATTTGAACAAAGCTGAGGCCAAAGATCATCAAAAGCTTTTAGAAGCTTATGGTGGTGCTAATCCATCATATCGAATTTGTGATGAGTTCGGTGCCAAGGTCAAAGGACGACCTGCGGAAACAACAGATTTCGAAAACGACGGAAACTGAGCTCAAACTGTCAAAAAACCTCCGAAAAAGCTTAAAAATTGATGAACTAACTGTTTCTAGACGTTTACATGCGATTATAAAATCCGCAAAGACTGGAAAATGGCTACCACACGAATTGACTGAAAATGCCATCTCGGATCGTTTCAATACCGCAATTTCATTGCTTACCAGGCAAAAAGAGAATAGTTTTCTATAGCGTACTGTGACTGACGACGATAAGATAAGATGTACTACTACAATCCCAAACGCAAATAGTCCTGAGTTACTCCAGGATACAAATCCATACAGACAGCGAAGAAGATATTCATAGCCATAAAGTTTTCTATGCATATGGGTGGTTCAGAAAGGTTTAGTGTATAAGGAGCTGCTAAAAGCAAATGAAACTGTTACTGCAGGTATCTATCGACGTCAATTGACCAAATTAAACGTTGCACTGTTGTAAAACAAAAAAAAACAGCAATAGCGGCTAGCAGACGCAAAGTAACCCGCTCGGCCACATGTTGCAAGAGTTGTCAAGAATACACTGCTGCAGCTCGAATGGGCTGCTGAGTGCTGAGTGTGGCAGAACTCGGGCCACACTTAGCGTGCTCACTAAACTTAGTGATTTCTGACAACTATTTGTTCAGATCGATGCAGCACGGCTTGGCTGGCATGCGGTTCTACATAGTTGAAGAATTACGAAAAAGTGTCGATTCATGGATAGCCACAAAAGATTATGAGTTCTTTCGACACAGTATTGCCACTTTACCAGAAAGATGGGAAAAACTTATAGAGAATGATGGAGTATATTTTGATTAATGTATATTGCACCAATTTTTCTCAATAAATGCGAAAAAATGGCCAAAATTCATGTAAACATCTAGTACTTTATCTCCGCTTTTTCCCGGTAGATGACTTAAGGGACATCATACAATAATACTGGGCATTTGGCAACAATATCCTATCAAAACATTAGTCGATTTGTCTTCGCACCATAAAGTTATTCTCGATCAGAAATGTAACAGTATGAGTCAAATCCTCCTTTTGCTGCTTAGTTGGAAAGATGATGCTACTAAATACTTACGAGCGTTGAGTAATGGTTCCGTTACGATATTCAAAGCGCAAATAACCAAAACACAGACTAGGCGAACTAGGCTAAATATTCACGTCGAGAAGGTTAGTTGGGACAACTAATAATGGGATAAATACCGATTGCAATTGATTACTTATAGTCTGGTCGAGTCGGACAGCGAAACTAAATGAAAATTCTTAGCTTTTTAAATGTTCTATGAAGTTTATTTCTGTATTCTTTATTTACTCTGTACTTCTAGTAGGGTAAGGTCAATATAAACACATCTTCCGCTTATGTTTTCCAAAAACCCATTGAATTAAGTTGGAAAGAAAACGTGAAACTATCAGAAAAGTTATATTTACCTACAAGTACATTTTCAATTTCAAGTAATTTAAACCAACGTATAAAAGGTTAAAAACGCTATATCCAGGCGAGGTCTAAAATTCAATACCATACAAAAGTTTGTCTAATACAATTATCCACTAACTTACATTACAAAATAGCAAAAATTAGTCGTTATATGAGAGAAGAAGCAAAGCATGAACCGACTTTGTCCAACGACAGTAAAGTTACTTTTTCTTTCAAAGAGTTTATTATTTTCCATCTATTTTCCTATTTATTTATTATTATAATTAGATTTCAATATTAGTATTATAATCAAATTTTTTTACCAAATAAAGATTCACTTTTCCTGATAATCCTTATAGGCCAAGGGCTACGCGTGGAGTAACGAGACCTATGTGATCCAAACTTTGTATATCCAAATTATATCTGAAATAAACTTTTGCGATACATCAAATACTAAAAATTAAACCTTAGGTAGCTAAGGAAAAAATAATCCTTCAAGATAGGATCTAAACAGTGACGTAATTATTGAAATTATGAAATTATTATTGAAATTACGATTGTGAAATATAAATCAAGGCGAACCTTCAACATTTGTTTACCAATTGGATGATAAGGCTTAGGAATGAAATCCTAATTCCACGATAGCTCTCTAGATTTTCTAAAATATGTGATGTACTTGTTTTTGTTTACCAAAACCTTTTGTAATTTGCTCTGTGTTTTTAGGGATTTCGTAGATAAATTCTCCTACCTTAGTACTAACGCTATTTATTAAAAGTATAAATGCTTCTTCTTTTTCTTTAAATTTAAAGTAGCACTTATTTCAGGAAAAGGTTTACTTAAAGTACTGCTCATCCCTAGACATACATTTTTCCACGGTATGCTTTTAAGTCTAACCACAAAAACCACAAAAGCATCTACTTTTTGGTTACCGTTCTAACAATGGAAACGTTGCTCGGACAGACGACAATAAAAGCTATGTTAATCTAAAGAAGAATATCTGATGAATGAGGAAAAAAATAACATTTCCCTCGTTTGGTATTTTTTTTTGCTTTTGTACAGAATTCTTTTATTATTCAAAACCTTCAAAAACTATGTTGTGTGTATATAGAAACCGCGAATAACTTATGCGCTGAACGCAATGAGAATGCATTTGCATCGTGCATCATGCATCCAAATGTCAAAATAACATGCGGTTGTGCGTGTTTATATATAATTGATTACGTAGCTTGCATTCCATTGATATCAAATCAAGTTCGACAGTTAGTTGATTAGTCTGAGGAGACTAAGTTGACACTCATCAAAAACCACATGTAAATACCAAGTTTGGTTATTTACCTACGAAATGCCGACGTATCTGGATATGCAGAATAAAATATTTTAGTGATTTCTGGTGTAGAAAACTTATAACGTTTTTCATTGAAGAACTAGTAACTAACCAATGGAAGTAAAAAAAAACTTACTTTCGAATTATAATAAAACATCAAAGTAGGTATGAAGTTAATGACTTGAAATTCTACGTAGGCAGAGAGCGGTTCTTAGTACAAACTGACAAATCAATCAAATCGTTTGAAGAGTGAAACAACAAAAAAAGTCGTAGTAGTCGGGAGAATATAAAAATCAATTTTGTAAAATAATTTTTCAAGAGCATATTTTTCTTCATTTTATCAGAAAAAATTTTGTGGTTTTTAAGAAGCGCGTTTGTTAAAATGAAATTTGAATATAAAGAAAAACATTCTTTTGATAAGAGACGTGCTGAAGGCGATAAAATGCGCCGCAAATATCCAGATCGTGTGCCAGTGATTATAGAAAAGTTGCCCACCGCAAAAATTCTAGATTTGGATAAAAAGAAATATTTGGTGCCAAACGATTTAACCGTCGGTCAGTTCTATTTCTTGATACGCAGACGTATACAACTACGTCCCGAAGATGCGCTTTTCTTTTTTATTAATAACGTAATACCACCAAAAGCAGCCACGATGGGTTCTTTGTATCAAGAATATCACGACGATGACTATTTCTTGTATATATCGTATTCGGATGAAAATATTTTTGAAAATGATAATGCCACCGAAAATACTAATTTTAAAACTACTCGAAATCCGAAGAAGAATCGCTAAATGTATTCATTATTTTGTAAAAGATATTTAGTGTGAATTGTATGATAAAAAAAAACTGAATAAATATGTTAATACACATACACACACGCTATTATGGCTAAGATTTCTTTTGCTGTAAAAAGTTTGTAATTTGTTGGTAAATTAAGGTGTTGCGCATGCGGAGTGCGGATTTTGCGCTTGCACTACTTGCACTTACTAGGATGCGAATTTGTCCAGAGAAAAATAAATATTGGAGTCTGCGAACCTATTTGTCATTTGTATTTAAATAAGGGCAATCTAAATTTGGGCGGGTATTGCAACATAAATCTTTATTTTTTATCTGCAAATTAAATTCGATCAAAAATATATTTTTTAAATTTTTATTTAAAAAAATTTTGTTATTTAATTAACACAAACTGAATCATTTATTGAAATCGTTTAAAGATGTTCGACAATTCTTTCATGAAGAAAGATTTGCATATTCTTCGCTCGTGATGCCACACTTTTCTTCAAAAAAGTAATCGCGCTATTAGGTCTTGTCGGACGCCATAATTCCATTACCCTTCCAGGTACTACTCGCATGACTTTATTTTCTTCCTAATAGAAGTAGCAATTAGATGTGTAATCATGGCTATGTCAGTGAACATCTCGCGGGCATGCCATCGTTTAGGTTCTACTTCCAACATCATATTTCTACGTTTTTCTGAAATGAATACAATATTTATAATGAATAGTTATTGCGGGAAAAAAAACAGAGGGGTCACTGATTAAGCACAATAGGTGGTAGCATGAAAAAATACTTAGTAATAGTAATCATAATAAAAAGTAGTAATTTTAATAAAAATAAAAAAAAAATTACGATAATCAAATCCCTTATTACGATACATCGCATAAATGCCAGATGCACAATATTCTTCTTCTTCTTAAAGTATTCAGGAAATAACAACAGATGATTGGCAGTGTTGCCGTAACGCGCGATGTAAAATATTTATGCGATTAGAATCAGTATATGTTTGGTTTGCCAACTTTTATCGATTTCCCTATTTATATGCCGCAAAAGAAACATGACCTTGACATTTTCAGCGTCTGTGATGATACATGGATTGTTGTGAATATTTCGTAAGTAACTTTAGACAGACTTCTCTAAAGACTTTTTTTAAAGAGATATTTTCGCAAAATTCTCCGTTCTTCACTTATACTGGGTAATATTTTAAGAATTTCTTTGACTACATTTTTCTTTCTTTTTAAGGTGAAGTCTTGAGAAGTACGGCAAAGCCGGAGCTAATGAAAAGATGTTTCTCCCCAAGACCTTATGTGTCTTCATTTTGCTTTCGAAAAGTTATTAAAATTTTGTTGTTGTTTTGATTACTTCCAAATAAATTCAATCACTTTACGGCTTATTCGTAAATAAAATCGTGAAAATTACTTCTAATTTCATACTTACAAAGCTGGATTATCTCTTAAGTTCTTACTTAGAAATAAGTGTCAAATCAAATAATCTGAGATATAACACAACACTAAGAAAAGCATGTATGGAGTGGCCCATAAGACTTGAATTTTTTTTTAAAGTTTACTTCAAGACAATGTATTGCAATTATTAAAATTACACTGAGTTTTCATACCCATCGTATACCTACTAAAGGGTAGATATTAGACTTCTGGCCTAGATTAGCGGCTACAAATCGAAAAGTTCACGAAACATTTCTACACACTTTTGATTAACGCGAATTGCGGAATCGGTTTTCTCTCTGAAAAGCAAACTTTATTTAAAAATTTTCCTTTTTATTCAATAATCAATTCCATCGTTCGTTAGGTCCATCCATATTTATTTAAAAAAGAAACCGATACTGTTCGCTTTTTTACATTATGATTTTAAATTCGTTTTTGGAAGTGTTGAGTTTGTCCTTAAATTATTTCTTATATTATAAATTCAACAATCCACTAAAGGCACTTAACTTCGTGTCAACAAACCATACTCATGCAATTAAGCTCTTTGGTAGAATTGCGAGATGCTTTCGAATTGAAAAAAAAACGCGACTTAGACATTATCCGTTAATGGACCTTCATATGCATAAGTGTACGCATCTATAACAATTAACAACACTTTTCTGAGATTTGTATTTCATTTTGTTTTATTAAAAACTTTTAGCTTTTAGGTTTATTAAGTAGTTTCAGCCTATGCAGCGCATCAGCGACCGTTTTAATATACATAATGACAATTAAAACACACTGTACGCCTCACTTGTTATGCTATAATGAGTTCATATAATTAATTGCACAGATTTATATCATTCTGTTTATCGCCTAACGAAGCAATTAAGCAAATTTTTCATCATTTGCCAATAAAGACAAATGATATCCGATAATATACTCTGAGGAGGAGTCTAGACATTGCATGAAATATGATTTAAAGAAGAATTTCAGCCAGCTACTCTCTTGGCAAATAGTATCCCCCGTTGTGGGAAATTGATTTCATTAAAAGTAGTTATCAATTTTCATTCATTCTGCGCCGAAACCAATTATCACGATTGTAACAACTGCCTAAATGTGGAAACACAAATTATTCAAACTATGAAACTAATTGTCACGTTGATTACCCCTCGGGTGTATTTTGAATTGTTAGCAGAAAAGTGCTAATTGACAGATATGAGTTGTATTTTGGCAAAATATTTAATTAACTTTCGTTATGTGGTTGCGTAAAGTAAAAGTTTCTCATTTTCAAATTTGAACGGAAAAAATACGAAAATGGCATATAGGCCGTCAATAAGATCGCGAGTTAGAAATTTTGATCAAAATTTTCAGTTTTTTAAGAATATTTTATTTGTAAGTGCTGCAAGGTTCATCTCTTTATTCTTTAAATGAAATAGAGAGGAGTTTTATGCATATATGACTCGTCTTGTTAAACGAGCAAATACTATCGTTGAAGACAGATAAGCTAAGACAGATAAGATAAGATAGGTTAGGGAGAAAGCTTTTTAATTTAAGGCTTCGAAAATGAGTGGAGAAGATTTAATTTATTAAAATTTTTCACGATCTTATAATATAATCTTGCCAGCGCTTGCTATAGCCTACTATCATACATTTTTCTTCGATCTGGAATCCAGTTCCTTTAGAAAAGTTTACATTTTACATTCAGTTGACTTTTTCCTCAAATTTCTGGTTTTAGCTTCGAAAATAATTAGCCGAAGAGATATTGGATAAGTGTAGAATTTTTTTGGATCATATTTTTTTAATTCTTAGATACAAAATCTTATAGAAGAAGAGATAAAATTAAAAACATTCACAAGCAGTTATTCGGAGAAGTTGTTCAGGCCCAAAAAGCTGTTCAGAATATTATGGATACACCCAGAAAAGCTACTTCAGATGGAGCAAGCTTTGCAGTCAATTCATACAATAAATTTATAATGTATAATACATAATATATAATATGTAACATATAATATATAACATATAATACATAATTTCTAATATATAATCTTCTATTGCTGTGGACAAAAAGTAATGAGACTGCTTTTTTTTTTTTAATTACTTGTACTACGTTATCGATACGTATATTCATTTATCTGACAGGTTTTCGGCAGCGTATTTTTTTTCCGTTTAGCGCGGTTATTTTTAAAAAATACAGTCTCATTACTTTTCGTCCACAGTTGTACTTTCAAAATTTTTTATCTCATATTTTTGAAAAATAAATCCATATTACGGATTTCGAGCCGTATTTAAAAAAAAATGTTGGTTTACTTTTCTAGGTGCAACATTGTCGGCCTGGCATAGCGGTACGAAAAGCAAAGCAATCAAAGTAAAAAGTAACTACCACATAAAAAAGAGGGAACCGCGCCATAGCCGTATTTTGTTCGTTAACAGTCTGAGATAAAATATTTTGTGTACCTTAAGTGTTATGATTTTATATGCAAAACTCCGCACACCTTTTCTCTAGAGTAATTTTTAATGAAAGCAATTTGATGCAACCCCCCTAAGAAATACTGTATGATATAAAGACACACATAAACATTTGAACATTGTGTTCAAGTTTACGTTTTCATTATAAAAATCACATCGCACTGAAAAATGATTAACGAGAGCACGGGTATGAGAAATTATGTTGAATCTTGTAAATTTGTCTAAATCTACTTACAAGTGGGAAAATATTTACTGCGTCTACCTCTTTACAACGAATGATAAATTGCGGATATTATATAGACAGTAAATAATCGATATGAACAATTAATTTGACTTGACTTCTACATGTCTACAGCAAGTTCTTTAGTGTTTATCTTAAAACATTTTTTTTTTTACTCCCTTTATTAATTTTCATCTTTTTCTTTTTGCTTTATTTTCTTTTCAGCGAAATGATATTGATGACGTGGCAAACAATTTTTTTCAGGTAAGTTAAACACTTTCTCAAAAAGGCAACCCTTGCGAAGAGAACCTTTGAAGTTGTTTGACATCTGAAATAAATTTTATAACAATTTTGTCCTTTTGTGTATTAATGAGTTCAACTCAAAATGATTTCTTTGTTGATGATGTCAGATTGCTATCGATTTTTTTTGTGAACAAAAATCTTAATTGTTGCCAACAGCTTTTGTTATGCATGAAATGGAGCAAACATTTTTTTTTAAAAAGAAATTTCCTTTTCTTGGCAGACAAATGTATCGGAATTTTTTATCTTTGGATGGACTTTTGTTGGTACTTTTTATCATTCCATACAAATGAATACAGTCCAAAGTACAAAAAAAAATTCGGGCCATTTTACAATTCATAAATATTTATTAAGGAAAAATTCAATAGCCCTAACTCATACTAGCAATCTCATTTTCACTTTCTGCAGTCGAATTGCTAAACAAATTCAAATTGATGAAGGACATGAATTAAAGCATAACTGACATGTGAGGACCAAAGTCGTGTTCTTGTTTTGTTTCACACAGTCCTAACGTATAATAGTAGGTTAAGATATATATGTGAGTTTACCGCTCTGGAACGGTGAGTAAGTCGGGATATGGGGGGACTGAACCAGTTCAGCTAATTTTGAATAAAAATTTTATCAATTGGCAGCGTCAATCAGCGGACTCAAGTTAATGTCGAAGACCACGGCCTGAATAGGATATAGCAGAAATTTTTGTCCGTAAACATACGATTATAGATTATAGCAAAACATTTGATTCGATAGGAACAAATGAGGTTAACGGAGGATTAACTTTATTAAAGATTGAAATTGTTATAATACAGGAATTTTGTAAATAAAAGTACCAGAATCGAAATGTAGACTAAATCGGGGTTTTTATTGATAATAGGGAAAAATTACTTGACTACTAGGATCTGGCGAGTTAGCCCAGTACGTAAATTAAAGGAAACGAAAATATTCCGAATAAGAAATATTCATTCCTCACAAACGTAAAATAGTTCTATAGAAATTCCTTAAGAAAGAGCATATATCTTTAAATTGTACCTTTTGTTTTACTATTCCAGCGATTACCCCTTTCAAAGATTACTAAATTAGTTCATGGAATTCTAATTTTCCTTTGCTATTACGCCGCGAAGCTGATAATTACCGCTTTAGTGGAGTCTCTCGATTAAATTCAAACCAACATATTTGGAGTGGTTAAGAAGCGTATTTTTACTCCCGTTATGACCCAGATAACCACTGAACTAGAGCGCAAAATTGTTGCAGTAGCCGTCTTAAGTATTCTTACTAAACTCATGACCTTGCTATGTAGTACTATAATCTTTAAAAGAGTCTTTTTCAATTGCTACCAGACGTGAAACTATTTTGAAGAGCGGTAGCTTTGGGCCAGTCAATCTTCTTGCAATTAACTCAATTAGCTCAGCCAAATGTACAAGATTTTCTTGCTGACATTAGACATTTTTACTAAAACTTTATCTTTATCCACTGAAAGCTTTTTCAGTAAATCCATAAATTTTGTTAGTCATATCTAGTCATACGCTAAAGTAAATATTTAAAGAAGAAAAGTGCTTCTAGTCTTGAAATTGTTTGAAATATTAATTCTTCCCTCCTTTTGAAAACCAATGAACTCGGTCTCAAGAGCAAGCACATAAATTATTATACTTATTTCTTGATTGAATGTCTTCTATGCATCAAAGACGGCATTAAACACTCTCCGAGACTCTGCCCTACTGCGCCTACATGGATTCGGTTATTGATGCCTCACAAATTCTCTAGAACTTCAAGGACTGCAAGAGTGGTCACTGTTAGCAAATGAATAAAATGTTTATACCTAGAATGTAGAACAATAATAAACTATTCGAAAAAAAAAAAAACTCAATTTAGTACATTTGTTTTCCATGGAATAACATTTTCCTATGAGAAGTAAACCTTCGCAAGAGAATAAGATATGATTTTTGAGAACTTCTAACGGAAATCGGGAGAAAAATCGTTGTAAATGAACTAGTTTACTTTATCTAAACTTTGAAGAGCGTAGAACAACTAAAATATTATAAAAGTTGCAAACTGACGCTACCTTTAGAATTCCTTTATAGTTTCGCGACTTTGCTTCCGACAGCATAAGTACAATGAAATGAAATTTCTTTTCTGCGTGAAAACTGCAATTTTGTATAATAAATTTTTTTACAACGCACCAAGTACACGTATTGGCTACAATGCGCACAAGCATTTCAACCTATAAATAAGTTAAGAAAGGCAAAAACTCATCAACGGGACAAAACTAATAAAATATACGTTCAAATATAATTTACTTCACAAAGTGTAACCCCTGTCCATAGTAGTAGGCCAGCTGACATTGAAAAAAGCATTTGAAGAACTTGTTTGCAAATAATCATCAACTCAATAATCATCATCAACTCATTAACAAATATGTTCCCCACATGCACAATCAAAGAAATTTTTTTTAAGACCGCAAATCAAATGCTTTTACCATCTCGAACAACACGATCTGGTAGTAAAATATTGTATAGTTATTATTGTACGATTCGCAACGAAGAGAAATAAGGTGAATCAGCTGAAACAAATTGAAAACAGAAAATTGAGAAAAAAAAGAAAAGGAAAATTATTTACGTTCATTTTCAACGACTTACAGAACATTTCGAAATATGAGAAAGAAAGAAAGAAAGAAAGAAAGAAAGAAAAGGTGACACAAGTTCTGACAGACAACTCTGCCGTTTACACTGATTTTATGAGGTTTGTTATCCATGAAAATTATTTGAAAAATCTAACGTATTTCCTATAGTGTGGTCGATAATGTGCAAATATCTCTCTTTCTTTCTATGTACAGAAAATTTACACAAAAACCAAGAAAATACGTGACAAAAATTTAATATTTATAGCAGAACTCATTGTTTGAAATTTTCTCTATATTTATATTCTACACCACCTATGGGTATAATAAATAAGTGCGGATGAATGTAAGAAACAGAAGAGCTTAAGGTAGACCACCACCCTATTTTTATATCGAACAATTCAAAGTTATTTTATAAATCGATTTAAACTCGCCTGTCTGTCTGTCTGTCCATATATTTTTGTGTTCATCCCTAAAATCGAAATTCAGATTAACGAAATTTGATCTATTAACGCGTTTTGATCCAAGAATGAATGCTATTACGAATAGATTTGATAGAACCATTTTTACGCCCACTCCCGCATAAATTCTCCCGTCACATGTAGAGGTTCCAATGAAAATTAAAATTTTTTATATGGCAATAAAGTCCAATTCCTAGTACTTAATAGCAGGAGTAGTTGAAGAATAAGAAAAGCTGTCAGTTTCATTTTTAGGTCTGCGGTACTATACTTTGAAATTCTTCCCGTTAGTGAACATAATATTATTTTTGATATTTCATCAGGATGGATTCGATAGAACCGTTTTTACGGCCTCTCCCCAACATAGTCTCATTTAGAAAAAGTCTTCAAACAAAAAAATTTGAATTTCTAACAATTTTCGACACAAATCGGTGGGAACTATTATTTTGACGTATAAAATAAATGTGAAATATTTCCATCGTTTCGGACTGCTTTTTAAACCACCTTCCGTATAATCCTTCCTTTCAAAAATAAGCCTTTATATGTTAAAAAGTCAGACTTTTTAAAATTTCATGGTAAGACTTGGTCCATATAAGTCATTTGACATAACAATTAACTTTGGCAAATTTGAGTCAGGTACGTCTATTTTATGGAACCCACCACGTGTAAGAATTCTGACGAAAATTAACGCTTTATATGGCTTATTGTAGTATTTTATGGCAGGAATAGTTGAAGGATGAGAAGAGCTGTGGTAAAAAAATTATATGTACTAAATTCCGACAACATCAGCTCCCTCTTTAAGCCTAGTTTCGATATTTTACCGAAATGATGAATTGTATTATCCAAAGTGGCATAGAGTCTGAAATGGGCGCCCTTGCCGAACTATAATATTTTTGCTTGTTGTTATATATATTAATGCGTTATGTATACGTTATGTGTATGTCAGGTTACAAATATATTACATATATGTACACTACATATGTATCTGCCTTTACAAAATCCATAATATGAAGTCTATGCTTTGTTCGCACAAGCACTTATAGGTGCAAATATAGTTCGATGTCTAGCACTTGCACATACATACATCTATATATGCATATATTTCTATACATTATATATATATATATATATATATATATGTATATACATAGGTATATATATAAATATTTGCACATATATAGGTGCACTTTATACATCATCAAATATCTATTCAGTGTGAAGCACATGTTATACATTATATGTTATATGTTATTATACTCATATAAGGATGTGTGTATATATTTATAATTGTTCGTGCATTTGTGGGTGGTATTACATGGGCAAAAGCTTGGTAAACTATTGAAATGTAATAAAAGAAGCGTGTATAGTTTTAAGTATTATAGAATGTGGCATTGACGAGTGATCTTCTTTTGATTACAATTATAATTAATAGTACATTGAACCAGTTGCGGGAGAATTGCTTTGAAGCTTTTTATATCTCATTATAAATTGATGTTACATATTATTATAGGTACAGGAATAGGTACTTGAATATTTTTTTTTATTTTTATAGAAACTTTGAAACTAATTAATTTCATCTCAATTGAGATATAAACGAAATTCGAGGGAAAATTTATCATTGACTTTTTTGTTTTGTTTTTTACTCAACACCTCAAGAGTGTAAAGTTGTACAAGCATTTCATTTGTTACATATATTAAGAAGTTAGGTAATCAAGATAAAATATCTTCTGTCCAAAATATTCTTTTCTTTCGTAATACTAAAGCAGTTACCTGTAAGTTGACTTTAGAAACCATATTTGAAGTTTAGAATCGATATTTATAAACGTTAACTCAATCCGCTCACAAAGAGACATATTCTATCCCCAAAATGTAACGAAAACTTTTAAAAACTAAGTATTTCAAAGACTTGGTAGCAAGTAACGATGAAAGTTAACTTAAACCTCGGTAAAAAAAGGTTTAAACTGACATATGTCGCTGCTATCATATATACCTACGCTGAAGGGCATGGATATTAAAGAATTACTTCAAAGCGGACTCTCTATCACTTCCACAAAATCATTTTTGAGTTAACAATTGTTCTTCGTTTGTTTATATGTTCGTTCCCAAATTGATATAAAAATTATTTTGAAATTTTATTGTTAATATTATTATTATTATTATAACATATTTAGACCTAAGATAAAAGTTCATGTAGATGAGCACCAGCGGCAAGGGTTATCGGTCGGTTCTTTCAAATTTTAAGTTTAAGGCATGCTTTAGAAAATATTTTAAATTTTTTGGGTTAAAGCAAATTAAAATGCTGTAAGTGGGCAACATCTACATTGTCTGGTACGTCTTCTTCCTCGATGTTCATTACAAAGAAATAAATCGTTTTAAATTGCAGCCAAGTAAAGTTCTACTGCCTATGAAAAATCTTATAAGAAAAAGGCGTCAAAAGTGAAATGACGCTGCCCAATTTTTTTAACTTTATGTTTAATTTATAAATCTATTCTTCACTTATTTTCGTTAAGAAATACTAAAAATGAACCATTGCTGTCATATAAAGGCTTGCTTTTCCCTACATACGAAACAATCCCTCAAATAGGTCTTTAAGTAGCAAAAGAACATAGTAAGTTTATAGGTCAAGCTATTATCCCGGATCAATTAAACTTGTAGTAGTATGAAGGTTAATATTTTATAAGAATATTCAGAAGGGATTTGGGTTCAAAAAATGGCCCCATCCCATTCAAATTTTTCGCATTAATTTAATGTGTAAAGTATTACCGTTTACCGATATTTCTGCAAAACCTTTCAAAATCTTAATTTTTTTTTCACATGAGAACTTTTTCAAAATATAAATTTATATGTAAAGTGGTCGTAAAAATACTTCGATCCTATCTATTTTTAATAGGATTTCTCCATTTAGATCAAAACATGTGCACTTTTTCTGAAATTCTTGGGAAATGAATTGGAATGGATTGGAATTGGATTGGAATGAAATTAATTGAATTGGAAATATCGCTTAAGTCGAAAGAGAAAACCATTCTGAATCGATTGGTGTACAGAAAGTTGGTCTATCTCAAATCTTTATAGGCGTTGCACTGGGTACCAAGGCTAAACCAATAAAGACATCTGGCCGCTGTTTATATTGTAAAATAGCACATCCTTACCAAAAGTCTGGTAAAGTATAAAGATTTAGCTTTAGGTTAACAAAGTATTTCTCACTTTTTCTGATCATATTCGATTAGGTTTTTGGGTATTTCAGCATTCTGCACTCAAAATATTTCGCCTCAAGCCAAATTTGAGATCATATCTGTTAGCGAAGTGTTGATCTCGTTTAAGAAGGCTTTATAAACTTTGAAATAGCTAAGTAGTAGATCACATCTAGACTGTAGGTGGCAAACGAAATCACTTTCTAAAGAAACACATGTTTTTTTTTTTAAGTGCCTCCTACAATTATGTCAATATTTGATAATAAATATTTGAATTAATCGTCTGGTTTTACTAAAGCCGTTTCAAATACATAACATCTTTGTTCTCCCATTAATCAATTAAGAATTCGATGAGTTTTATCTTTGATCATAACGCTGTGATTATAATCATTTTTCAATAATCCTGCAGTGTACGAATTTTGAAAATTTTTTTTTGAAAAAAATTTGAATTTATTGCATTTAGGAATCATAACATTGAATTGTTTTAAGTTAAAAGACTCTATTCCTTATGAGTCCAAAGCAGTCTACAACTTTTCAATATAATAAACCCATAATAAATCTTTTTTTAAACCCTATAAAGAGATAATTTTCATCTTTACATTCATCTCATTGAGTTGTTCATTACCATCGTTAGTCGGCTTACATTACATTGTTGGTCAGCCATGAGTCGCGACAATCATCATAAGAGAATTTTTAAAATCGATTTCATTACTCAATTTGCATATAAAATAATCGAAGTATGATCGATATTAAAAGTCAAAAGAAAGAAACTCTGATTACACTAATAACAAGTTTTTGAATTTAGCGCAAAACTATCTTCATGTAAACGATAAAATTATTTTGTGCCCAACTTAATAAAATTTATTGAATTTTTAGCGGTTACAAACAGATTTACAAAAGAGTCAATCAATTTGAAATTAGTGAACATATATCGTTCACATGCATCGGTACATACAAACATTAACTTCTATCCAGCAATTTTAAATTACGCATAAATTTGCCAACAAGGAAGCTAGAACAGCAAAAGCTAGCGGCGTTATTGTGCATGCTAATGTTTACACACTCGCATCGTGATATATTATATAAATTGCTATGCGATATGTGTTTATTTGTTATTTCAAATTTCAATATTAACATTTTTTTTTTTTTGTTTTGGTGGTAAAAATTGAAAATTTTGTGGTTATACACATCGCGGCTCACTTTGCAATGCTGCATTAAATGTGTTAAAATGTAAAATTTGGGTGAAGAGAAACGAAGTTTATAACATTTTATACTCTATACCATTTGTGGTCCATGGGGTATTATGTTGTGTGGTTGCTTGTCTGATGTGGCATAAAAATTATCTGTATGAAATTTGGATCAGGTTGTCCTATTTTTTCGATCCAACCTCATATAAGGATTCTCATGGAAAGTAAGCTACAGATATTGCAACAAAGCTAGAACTATAGGACTATAGACGTAACTATATAATCAAACCAAGTGAGGAATAATAAGACATATGACGAAAAATTAAATTTGCTAAATTTCAGCTTATATTCTTCACCTGTGCTCACATAAGGAACTTTCAAACATATGACTTCACATGGCAAATGTAATTTTTTCGTTTACCACGGAAATAGGTAAAGAAGAGCATTAAGCGGGTTGAGAGAGAGCTTTTAACGATCGGCCTTGAAGAATTATGATTTTAGTCTTTTTTTGTCTTTAATTAATTTCATACATTTCACTATTTATATTAGTTATTAGTGCATTAAAGATTTGTTCTTGCTAATATCTATATATATATATCAAGAGAGCTGTGCATTTTGAAAGCTCTTTCGTACGAATATAATCAAATGTAGAGTAATAGAAATTCGTCCAAAATTTTTTACGTTCTTTTGTCTCCTTCTTTCTTCACTCTCTCCTACTTTCCTACCTGGGTTAAGTAGTTCTATTGTTTAGAGCCCAGCTCCCATAAAAAGCCAGAATTTATATAAAAACAAAGTCTAAGTTTCAGTACATTATGACGGAAGTACATGAAGGATAGAGATGGGTTTGACAGGAACTGAAGTTTCATCACTTGCTTTAACTCTTTAGTCGCTTACTCTATAAGAGCTTCGATGAAAAGAAAGCTTTTATAATGAAACAAAGTAAAATGTTTATTATTTTTTCGCGAAAGTAAGTGAAGAGTTGTTCAAAGCAAGGTAGTGTAGAGTATTGAAAAGCCGATCTTGCATGACTATAACATATTGTTTAACTTTTGCATTGTTGTTGTAGTTATGGATGATGTTATTAGTAAATTTTATGTTGATTTATCTATTGTTTGAAATGATGAGCTCTTTAGATTTGTAAACTCTACGTATTGCCGACAGACATATTTACACGCACACATCTATATATATATTTATATATATATATATATATGTATATAGATTAGTAAATATTTTAAAAATTAATGAACTTATAATGATTTTCGATAATTTAATTTGACTTTCTGCTCGAATGCAAACAAATGCAAATAATTATAATTAAAAGGTTACATAAACCCATTTTACCCGTAATTTAACTCACTTTGTTCAACTATTATGCATTAGTTTTATGTTTAATATGTTTAATAAATAATTATTTATAGGTTATGTTTCGATTTTGCATAAATTTCGTTCAATTTTAATAAAATCCTTTGATTTGGATTTTTATTAAAATTTCAAGAAATTGCAATCAAGTTATGCAGAATTCGTAGATTTTCGAGAAAACTACGCATAATACAAATGGAAGATACAAGTTTCTTTAATGTACACAGTTTTTTATGGATATTGAAACAGTCGGTCCAAGCTAAAAATATTTATAATGCATCATACATAAGTATTCTTGACAAATATAAATAGTATTATTGTTTCTTAGCTTCTATAGCGGTAGTGATCTTACTTTCTTGAACACTTCAGTCCAAGTTCAGGATCATGACGAGAAATTTTAATTTCCTTCTTAGTTTCAAAGTCATTTCATATTTTCGTAAAAGATTCACATACCGATTTGAAAGACGCATTCAGGAACGTTTCTCAGTAGAAGCTCACAAATGCAGTTCACTAAAAATCATTGGCGACTAAGTTCTTTCAAGTTTAAATGGGTCATACAAAGCTTTTATAGGGGTGCTGAAGTATCACGCAGAGAACGTAAAGGCGTCGGTCATTGCCGCTATTGCAGCTTATGTGTAACGAACGAAAAGTTTTTTCTTTTGCTTTGAAAACACAAATGTCTTTAGTTCATGTTGCATCGTGGACCTACTGTTTAATCGATATGTCTCACTTTCAATAGCAATTGAAAGGGCGCAACAACTTAACATATTTTTGCCAAATTTGGAGATCGTTATTCTAATTTTGCGGACGAACAAACGTCCTTGAAAATAGTCGTTTCAAACAATCGTTAAGAATATTGAAATTATAGAGTAAAGTTCAAAATTCATTCTACTTATGTCAGCTTGCTAAAGAATTTTCTTATATCAAAAATTGGTTAAAAAAAAATATCGCAAAAAAATCTTTATTTCTTTACCTAATTATCTCATTTGTTCGTATGTGGCTGCTACTTGATCCCGCACTTACAAGAAAATATTAACACAAAAATTCTTTTAATATCTCTTCTACCACTAACACTAAATGTCTAGTATATACGACCCCATGTGGGCGAACTTTAAACACAAGAAATTATATTGAAATTTTGTGCCCGCATTTTGTGCCGACATTTCTTTAAAAAAAAAAAAAAAAAAAAAAAAACTAAAAAACTAAAAAAAATTATTATTCCCTGTTGTACTCAGTTACAATTATCGTTGCACGAAACCCTGCATGTTGCATATATATTTATTTACTGTTGTGTTTACCTGCAGTTTGCTGCCAATTTAACAATGATTACAAAATAATTGCAAATGTCTTGCAAAAGAAGTGATCTCCGCGCACGTTTAGACATAAATTGTGTATACGAACTTTGACTGACTGAGAGAGTAATCACCTGGCCCGATTCTCAGGCTCTGTGAAAACTATGAAGTGTAAAGCGAAACCCTAATGACTAGTTTTGCACAAGAAAATAATTACTTAGAAGAGAAAAAAAAAAAGATCTACTAAAGAAATTCAAAAACATTGCATGCGAACATTAAAAGAAATTCTTTTTGAACTAAAGTTAAACTAGAGGAATAGTTTTCAATTATACGCTCACACACACATCAACATACACACACACTATCAACATTTATGATGGCATAGAGGGCAAAACTTTTTTACAGTTTGTTTAAAGTTTATTTTCGAATTAGACCAAAATTTCATTTTAGTTACAAATAGATTTTAACGTAAGTTGTTCCATAGTAGAAAAGTCCTTTATACATAAGTTTGCAATAGCAGTCGTAATTAGTCTTTAATCGTGATTAGAGGATACGCAATATGCTTTAAATGTTTGACTCCATTTGCCTAAAAAATTATCATTAGGGGGTAATCAGTGAAAAATTTAGATTTGACGGTTCAAGCTGGTAATAATTTCGGCAAAGGTACCCCAAGACTATGACACTCGTTTTCTATTGTTAATGTTTCGCCAATTTTCCGATATTTCGGAAAGTAATTACGATTCACTTGGCGAGCTTGCTGCCGTTTGTATTTGCAGACTTAACGGAACTCATGCAGAGCATTCCAGTTCTATATCAGCTAGTAGAGGTGCATTGCATACGAATCAGTCGTCTGGACATTCACTGCTTTCTTTCATCAGTGCTTTCAAAATCTGCCGAGAAAAGTTCACGTCTGTTCACGTGCACAAAATTTGTCGCCAATATGTGCGTTTTATATGGACTACAAAAAGAAGATTACAAGTGGTGTAGGGTATAAGAAAAAAGAAAAATTCCGATGATTACGCTATTGTTATAGACTTTGCGTAGAGAAAGATAGCGGAAGTCTACAGACATTATTCGTTTGTCATTATACGTAACCAAAAATTCACTGGCTACTAACTTCATAGGAAGAGTTTTTTTATTTATTTTTTTAATAAGAAGAGAAAAATAAACATATATAAGTAAATAAAAATCGAGGCTATAAATTATTTATTTTTTTTTTTTTTGCAAATAAACAATTTCATTCTTGTTGTTATTTTTACATTTTTTTTTGCTCCTGCGCCGTTTAATTTAAATTTGAAATCTAAATTGAAATTAATTGTTTTTCTTAAGTTATATCTTTTACACATTAAAGCGCTCACAACTGCGCATTCTCTACCCTTGTCTGTCTGTCTGTATCCCTGCTCTGTAACAAATAACACTTATTTACTATAAGTTCTCTGGCCTTCAGAACGAGTAATTAACAATTAATAAAAAGATTAAAAATCTATCACTTGGTAATTTAAATAAATATTCTTTTGTTATAAGCTTTTATTTGGATGCGGAAGTATATAGAATTAGATCTATAATTGAAAAAAAAAATTAACTTATACTAGTTAAGTCATTTTGCTTGTAAAACTCGCAAGTGCACGTAAAGAACTTTATATTATAGATCACAGTTGATTTTTGCCCGCTATGCTTCTTCTTTTCCCAGTGTTGTATTTGACATTCACATAAATTTAAAGGAATTGCTTGATATTCACTACCGTGCTTATTGCGATAGAGTTTTTTTCATAACCAATAAATGAAAAAAAACGAAAACGAGCCGATAGCCTATGCTGCTAGTGTTTTCATATCTCTAGTCTAAGAGAATTAATTTCATTAGCCTAGAGTATAATAATAATAATAGTAATACACTACCGTTCAAAAGTTTAGAAGCACATCTATTTTTTTAAAATACAAAAAATTTCCGTTTCACGACCTTTTACAATTGTTTACACCAAAAAACAAAAGGATTATCATCCCGCCTTTAACAAATTTTAAAAAATTCTTTCTTTCTGACAACAGGAAACTGGGAAAGTTTAGGTTGAAAAAGTTTTGGTAGCCCCCAATTCCACAGCAAAGGGACAGAATAACTTCATTAGAGTTGTCTCTAAACGGAAACGACCGTAAATAATCGCATCCCTGAATGATATGCGAGAAACATTCATTTCAATAATGACTGTTAAACGACGTCTAGTGTCTGCGGGACTGACGATGTGTTGCTGCTGAAAATCCCAAAATCAGAGTCCTTTATAATCGTTTCGTAACGTAAGGGTCATTGATTTTGGTGGCTTTTTGAAGATAATGATTGTTTTAAAAAAAAAGCAGACTCTCGTTGTATTTTGGTCAGATTACGCTCATATTTAGATCAATTTGTGAAAAAAGCGTAAGTCACTTTTGATTAATGGTTTTAAAACATTCCTGCTAACGAAAGAGCAAATTTTACGATCATTGTGTATATAATTATTTGAGGCCCCGACTATAGCCGATTCGACCTGTTGCCACTGGCTCCTTGAGACGAAACGCTTCGCTTATAAACGGTACGAGTATCACAAAGACTGCTGTGCCTGGTAATATATTGCTGCTGGGTTTCCCGGCGTAGCTTCATTGACAGCTAAAAATGCGCCTTTTTATGACCTCCCCAGGTAAAACATTAAAAGGAATTTCCTTTCATAGATTTTGCCAAATTTATTGCAGCCGCATTTTACCAGTTTGTGATTTTCGAAGCAATGTATATATTGTTATTATATTATTTATTTATTTATTTAAATTAAATTTTACCAATCTTCCCATAAGCGTAGGAAGATTCTTTTGTATTCTACCGATCAATACAAAGAACACAGAAATGCATTTTTTTTTATCTTTATGAAATGATTTCATTTATCTCTCATTAACCCGGACTTTCTCAATAGCAGCGTTAAATAAACAAAAATTAATTATTTATTATTGTGCGTTATTTAACGAAATAAAAACAACTCTCCTCATCTTATTCGATCGTCACTTTTACGATGTGGAAGCAAAAAATTAAAAAAGTGTTATTGAAATTTTTGTATAAATAATTGAAATTTGTTTTTCTCTTTTTTTTTTTGCTTTATTAAGAAATAAATTGACTTTCAGGGAGCAATTACGTACATTGATGCAATAAATGAACAAAAAAGAAAACAATGAACGTTTTTGTGAATAATGCACTTATTAATAAGAGTAAGAAATTTTATACGTGAAAATATGTGTGAATGGATGGAAAGAAAAATTTAAATAAATTAAATTTTTGCAATACAAAATACAAAATACTTAAACACCTTTCATTAATAACCTTTTTAAGATATACAAACGAATATTTCCTAGAACTTTAGAAATTTTGAAAACGAGTTTGTTGTCAACTAGAACATTAAGCTTTTATACGTTACTATGTAGAATTATTTCTCATGGATCATTTAATCGTAAATTTAATTTAATCGTTCAATTAATATGTAACTACTACGATTTCAGAAGTTGTGTTAAAATTAATAAATATAAAATAAATATAAAAATAAAAAAAAATTATTTCGTTAAGAAACTAATTTTTGCTAATTTTTTAAATTTAAGACCTATAGATGTATTTTGATCAACTTTACAGAGACGTGACAAGTCACAAGTGTTTGTTGTTTACATGACTTAACAACCTTACAATTAAATATAATTGATTTTGTATCTTCGGAATATCAAGATTGCTTAACAGGACAACACATATTTCTTTCTCTTACGACCAGTAGGCGGTCACAGCGCCAGAAAATACCCATTGTAAAGCGGCTTTCAACTGAAGCAATAAATGTCAAAAGTGGAAACCTTAATCGCGACTGTTATACGAGATATTAAAAGACCTTCTGTGTCAGAAGGTGTATGCGTCCCATGTCGACTATGTTAACCAAGCTTTTTCGTTACTTACTCTGAAAAAGATTTGCTTTACCTTGGAAGATGATTCTTGTAAGCAGTTGAACGTTCGAAAAAATATATGTCTTGAATAATCAAGAAAAAAGTATTATATATGATATATTGGATCAGAAAATTTCGTGAATAGATGACTTAGACCGTTAGCTCTTATAAAGCTATTAAAGTTCGTTTATGGTACAAAAAAAAGAAATTTTTTGAATTTTAGTGAAAAAAACGCTACGTACTTATTAATCTATCACGGATACAATAATGCATGAAACAAATTTTCTCTGCGAGATTGTTTTCGCAACAGAAAAAGTATCAAGCGAGAAAATTTGTCAATTTCAACATCAATCACTTGCAAATTCTATAAGAAGAAGAAGTTATAGAAGACGATAAAGAAAAGAAACCAAATAAATCTTTGTGTCCCCACAAGAGGCTGTGTTGCTGAGACTAAGTTTGTAGTACAGATTCATAAACAAAAGTTAAGAACTTTAGGAGATTTTCGATGCTTCTGTTTCTTTATGTAATAAACATTTGACAAATATTGAGGTAGACTTCAAAGATTTCTTCTTCAGGCATACCGCAATTGGTTTCCATGCTATTGTAGTGGATACAAACTTTATAGAAAAAGGAAAAAGTAAAACTTTCTTACTAAGAAGTATTCCCAAAATTAAATCGCTTTACGCTTTAATTATGAGAGAGTGCAAAAACAACTCAACGAAAGTATAATAAATCTTCCGACAGGTTTTATTTACTATTAACATTATAACTGCGTGAGTCTAGGTGTAATTCAGTGAACATACAAAATCGCAATGAACAAAGAAAACTTTGATGAAATTTGTTTTTTATTAGAGTAACATCACATTAAGTCTAATTGCAAGAGACTTATAAGAGCACGCACCCAAGTTAGTTGATTATTAATTAGAGCTATAAACGATATATGTACATATGTACATATATGTATACGTATACAAATATGTTTTAAATTTCACTTATATTATTCATTAGTTAGTTATTCTCTTTTATTTGTTAAATCAACATTTTTTAAATGTAAATTTATTGCCGCTCACTCTTTTTAATTTTTCTCAGGTTAATTAGTACGCGATATGCGGTCATAATTACTTTGTTTTTCATTTATTTATTTAATTATGAGAACCCTTTCTAAGAAATTGTAAACTTTTGCAAATAACGATAAAAATATGATATGATAAAAAAATATGATAAAAGAAAAACCTTCTCGCTGATTATTTATGCTCTTGTACTCTTCAACAAAAATAACATGAATTAAATTAAACTAAATCGTTTCCAAGACATTCTGTGGCACTTCGAACAAATACAAGAAAACTATATTCACCTTTAAGTGAATCTTAGATACCCAACAGTTGAAGTGCATTTTGAAAGAAACCTTCATGCTATTATTTATAAAATTATTCTACAAAAAAAAGAAAAAGAGAAACTAATAAGCGTTAAAATCGATCTTAAACGGTTTTCGTATTGAGACAAACATTTCTTCAATTTTGACTTCTTAATGCATCTGTCTGCCTGTAAGGTATGCCAGTAAAACGTTGCTTCATAAAGCTTGAAAAGACTCATAATTGTTTTTTTTTTTATGTTTCTTATGGCCATTAAACCGCCGCAGAGTTCAAGCTCAATGTGCAACTCAATGCGGTTTTACTGAGACATAGTTTTCTATCTTAATTTCCTTTCCTTCGATACAGGCTAACTAACCTCTCTAGCTAAGTAGTCTCACGCCAACCAACTCACTTTTTTTTTTGTTTAAGAAATATGACAAGAAATATGACAAAATTAGTAAACTTCTCTTCTGAAGTGGAAGACATATAAAAATATATCTCAAAGATACAATTTAACTGTTTATCTATATAACTATTGTATGTCTGCCAAATGGATTAATGCATAACATATCCATAACATGAAAAAGTCGTCTCTACAACATACGCTTACATGTTACACATGTTCATATATACAAAACATGAAAAATAACAAAATGCACATACAGTCAGTCTGGACTTGTTATACTACACACACTCACGTCTTCGAAGTACTATGTTTAGCAAAACAATAAGTAATAAACCTAGTGGAAGTATAAGACCAAGAATTAATGTAACCAAGTTGTAGCCTGAGGTTTATAATTTATAAAAAAAAAAAAAGAAAAAAAAATTTAAAATTACAACCAGAAAGAAATTATGCTTGACTTATGCCGATGTCTCTGGTATCTATTACCACAACACAGTTCCTTCAAAACCTACAAAATTATATTCTAAGAAAAATGTATATAAGTTATGTTAAAGACAAACGTTTGCCATCAAAACGTAGACATGGTATTCGACAACTTCAACGTAATTTATGCTTTCTCAAGTAAAGATCAAAAACACGCAACAAGCGTGACGTATGCAAAGTATAGCTTATATATAAACACCCATTGTAACGTATAAAACCAGTACGATATTACCGCGACGTATCTTGACATATTTAAAGGTAGTAGTGGTAGTAGTAGTAGTAGTAGTATTAACAAGTCACATAATAATCTAATGGAAGGTTCTTGTATTAGAAATGGCACGAGGTGCATATCTAAATTTCTTACCAAGTGGGCGGACGTATAGACTTTACTTACTTACTTATTAATCAGTGAAAATGCTTATTATTGCACACAAATCTTTCAAAGTCGTTGTAGAGATTTCAAGACCGAATAGAATGCAGGAAGTGATTGCTCTATTTCCACTTATGCGCATAATAACAGAAGTACCCGATGTGACAAAAAAGATAAACACAAAATTTTGTGAACAAAAGACTCATTTTAGCTCTAAGCATTTTTACCAACGATTTTCAATATCTTCGATTTCAACAATATCTAGGCATAGTGGAAAGAGTTGAAAATCATTATTACGCTCAAGTGCCTTGTTACTCTTCATTGCAATCAAATCTCCTTCCAACGAGTCCTTTTTTCATGTTTGAAAAAAGAAAATAACCCATGGCGAATCCTTTTAATACGAACCATTTTTCCAAGTTTGATGAGGATGAATAGGATCCGTTAGAAAACTAAGCGAAGCTTACCTTGACCATTTTCATCGTTCCTATAATGGACATATGGGTTGATGCTTTGTTTTTCTTTTTCGCCCAAATGTGGATATTTTTTTTTTAACATCATTGTTCTTAACCTATATGTAGTCCTGTTTTGTGTGTTTCTGAAGATAATCAAGGGAAAATTATTCTACCCGCATCCCAAACAAAAACTGATATCATAATTTTGCCAGAGGATTGAACCTTCGTTGGCTTCTTTGGAGACGATTCTGCTCTCTCAGTTCATTGCTTTAACTATTTCTTCGTCTCAGGTATAAGATGAAAGATCCATGTTTCATCGTTATGAACCGATGTTTTTTTCACAGTGAGCAAATGCGGCGGAAAACAATTCCGTAAGAGCTTTCTCATGCTGAAATTTTCAGTCTTTATATGATATAGAGTACCTTACCTACGATATCTGCTAGCTTGTGCGCTTTCAATATCATTTTGTGGATTCATCATTGCTAGCGCGATCACTGCATTTAGCCGACTATGTTCAATGTTCCCCTTTGACCTCGTCTAAGATCGGGCGGTATTTTGTTGTTGCAAATGAAAAGTCCAAACTCTACTTGAAGAGTACAATCTGATGTTGTTCGAAGACTCTCTGTCACACAACTCCCGGGAATTTCTCTTTTCTTTTACAAGTTCATTCAAATTGCAATTGATTCACTTTTCTGTAGCGTAGCGTCTCCGAACTTTAAACTTAAGTTTTGTAATATATGCTGATACCCTTACCTACAGTAATTTTTGTCAAAGAACCACCCGCCTCTTTACGACAGATCATGTGTTTCCCGATTAAGCCCCCTCTTAAGTATTCGAATAATTTTTGAATTCACGAACGAGCGTAATGCATAAATTAAAAGGTGTCCTACCATAAAATACAAATGAGCGGTATATGTATAAGTGAATATAAGCCATTTTGAACGTAGGTAAGAAGCCCCATTCGTTCCACATTCAATTTTGGTAGTTAACGGATGCGCTAGGTTTGCGTTTCTACTTCTAACGTATCGATGTAGAGTTAACAGTTTGTAAAGTATTTATATCACTGAACAATGAAGGGGTTTTTCTCAGTTCGGGCATACGTCCATCTGAACGTCTGTCGATCGGTTGACAGACCGAGCATTGTCGGAACGCTAACACTGCAAGAGCTTATGAGGATATGGTGACCGTACGCTAAAATGATGGCCGAAATTTATTGCTTACAAATCGTTATCAAACATTAAGAATTTCGGTGCAATTACTAGTGCGTTTTTGGAACAACTACACACAAACGTGTGCGCGTACATTCATATATATATACATACATACATGTCTACATACATACGTAACATACATCCATATATACGTACATACATACATACATACATACATACATACATACATACATACATACATACATACATACATACATACATACATACATACATACATACATACATANTACATACATACATACATACATACATACATACATACATACATACATACATACATACATACATACATACACACATACATACATACATACATACACATCCATGGATACATAAATACATACATACACACATGCATTCATACACATAAACCAAGAAGAAAAGACTTTAAATTTTGAATACGAAATCATGTAAGGGATCTCCTTAATGAGAAGCTGTAATTAACGATAAGCTTTTCTAACTTTCATTGCCGACATATCTTTGTTGACATCATCATCGCATATGATTGACAATCACATAAAACAAGTGAGAATGATTGAATTTAAAACCGACAAAGCCGCAATTGTTAGCAGCAGTACTTATAAGAGTTGTGTCAGTCAATATCAGATTCGAGAAAGCAAGCAGCATACTTGCAAACTTAAAGTTGACATTTTGTACGGAGTTTTTCAAGAGTATAAACGTAAACGTGTGTGTATGTGTAAATATGAAAAAATACATATTTTCTTTTTAGGCAAATCAATGCATGGATTCGTCAAACATAAACAGAAAAAATTCACTTCAATTTATTGTCAAATGTCAAGATTTTCCGCTTGAAATTGATGATAAATTATATGAATAACTTATTACACTTCACACGCACACACGCACACACTTTCTTTTCATACTTCTTTCATTCATACAAAAACAATGCTTTAAATCTGTATAAAGGAAAGTATTGAAATTGTACTCTAATACTTTGAATCGACAAATGCATGGAGATATAATCTACAATTCCAGGCATAGATGTCGAGATATCGCATTTACATATGTATGTATGGATGTATTCAAATGACAAATTGACTTTCCAATCGTAATTTCTCAAATGGTTAGTTTGGTTAACATGAATATTTATACATCATGTACTCGTTTGCCAAGCAAGCACATCCTCAAACATTGATGTAAAATTCAATTTGTCACTTTTCATTTACTTTAAAAATTTCTTTAATATTTTTTTTTTTGTGTTTTTTTTCGTTATATACAAAACCATACTTTCTAATTTAGTTTTAAAAAAATTTTTCTCATTAACGTCTGTTTTTTTTTATCTCTGCTTATTATATATTGTATTACATTTCTTTATATTGGTTTCAAAAAATTGTTTAAATTACTTTTGAAAAAATTTAAAAAAAAAAATCGAAAAATAAATCAAAAAATTATATTATTACATCTCAAAGCAATACTAAGAAAAAATTGAAAAATATTTGATTAATTGTAGGCGTTTGAATGGATCGATTCGTGGCTGTATATAGAACATACTTTAGATTCTGAAATGTTTACATGAAATTTTGTTTCTGAAAATTTGCAAGTCGGCGCTGTATGGTCAAATTAATTTTTCGAGGTTTTTGAAAAGGATATTCGAATGCGAACTTATGCAATAAGTCATAGAAAGAGCGTGACATTGGTAACCCAAGTTTACGGTATTTTTATACCCACCACCGAAGGATGGGTTGTATTCTTTTTTTGTCTTTTTGTGTACAACAACAGCGAGAAAGAAGCTTTAGTGACCTTACGAAATTACATACATTCTTGATCAGATTTATTATCGATTTAAGCATGTCCGTCTGTCTGTGCATCCTTCTTTCTAATATCTATGGCAAACTTTCTTCTCAACGCAAAAATCAAGATATCGGCTTCATGATTAGCATTAAATTTAGCATTAGGTTTAAACCTGTTCATCAGTGCATTTGGGTGATGTCTGCAGTAGACATTTTCCTGGTGACATAAATGAATTTAAAATTTGGCAGAAACACATTGGAAGTTCTTGCACGTGCTTCGGTGGTATTTGGAAAATCGTCGAATGGACATACCTTCAATATAACATGAAGTAAAAACACCTCTACCTTCATAGTATTTTGCTTATCATTGATATTAACTATACAAAAAAAGTTTCCACGGTATTCTGTGAAAAGATCAACCACGCCTACCTCATCCTATGGAGCATCGAAATTTCGAACAGTTTTTTTCAACTCTCTTTTTTAGCCCAAAACGAAAACTGTTAACACATTATCTTGACTTTTGGGTTACTTTGACGTGATCTTTTTGGTCTTAGTTCACCTTTTGCGCGATATTCGTTCGATTCCCGGTTCTTTCCGCACCGTATGTGGAGATCTAAATCTCATCTTCCATATCTACCATTTTATGACCGATCTTACATTAAAATCTCGTCTTCCGTAATAATGAGTTTCATGACCGATCGTTAGCGAGATCTCATTACTACTTTTTACGATTTCTGTGAAGCATAATCTTGTAAGTAAAACATATGTTCTTTTAACTGTTTCTTTTAATAACACAGTCATCACACGAACGTAAAGAAAGGTACAATTTTTTCTTTTCTTGTATTTTTCTGAAATGGTTTTCGTTGTTGTCTTTGCATGTCGTTTACATATCGCTACACTGTTTTTTTTTTTGTTTTGGAACCACTAATAACACCTGTACAAACATAAAAATTATATGATTTTTTTATTCATAGACATGCAATTGCGCATAAAATTTGCAAACATATACTTCTCTTTCTACATATATAAACCATCGTACGTACGTTGTTAAAAGCGATTGCCATTAACGTGCATAGTAAACATAACCCGGTGCTACGTTTTCACATTTAAAGACCACGTAGCGCTTGTCATATATATTGTATTTTTAAACATTAATACTTAAAATATTGCATTTTTGCCGGTTGGTTCCCTTAATAAACCTCCTCACTGTATATACTTTCGCAGTTATTTCCTATTCGTATATAAACGTCATTTTTTCTTTTTGGCTTTTTTGCTTCAATAACGGAATTTATAACAATTTTTCTTTTTAAAATTTTTATATTTTTATTCTGTTATGTTGACATTTGCATTGTTGTTGTTGGTCTTTATCCGCGTGCGATGTTCATTAACTAAAGTAGTCCGTTGTGGCCGGAAGCATTATGTGAAATTTATATTCGCGGACAATATAATAATTTCTTTTGATATGAGAAAAAAAAAAAACTCAAAGAAAGGAAAAATTGAAAATGAAATAATCTTTCAATCGTGTGGCACATATAAGTTATAACAATTAAGTTAAATGTAAAGAATTTAAAAATTTAGTCATCACGTAGGGACTTCATGTTCATATATTGTGTTTAAAACCTCGTTGAGAAAGATGCTTTTGGACCCCTTAGTAACTTAGGAAGACCTTACTTAAAAGCTTGTTGACGAACCTGCCTTTGGACCTTCTAATAACTTGGTAATTTATTATCCCTGACTTCCCTCCGGACTGAATATCGGCCGCTGGTCTGGTAAACTCAACTCGGGAAAACCTAACTAAGACCTTATTGAGAAACCCGCCCTTGGACTCCCTAGTACCCCTACTACCATGTGAAGATAGATAACTATTAATATCATTACACTCTCTGAAGAAACGTCAGTTCATACTTGGGATTTGATCCTTGATAGAATTGGTCAATTGGTCGTTGACTCGAAAGCTCTTTTGAGTGAAATCTACATGAGTGCTTCTGTTTGATCCTCTAGAAGTTATCAGTTGCTACAACTTAGTCAACATAGAAGCAATTATGAATTATTCAATCCACTTTTTTTTATCTGTTAGACAATGTACTAAAGGTGAATAAGACTTGCCACCTTTATGAAGCATAACAAGCAGGGTGTGCCCGAATTCAAGAGTATTAAAATAGCATCCAAAAAATTATGGCTGCTATGTTCTTAGATGAAGATGAGAGCGAGCTGATCGCCACCATATCGAAGACCGAAAACGCTCTTAGTGAATATTGCTTAAAAAAATTCTGTGCACTAGTTGTTCAGTTATTTACTTACTGAGTTAATGAGTTATTTGGTTATTTGGTTACTTAGTTGTTAAGTTGTTTAGTTATTTAATTATTAAGTTAATGAGTTAATTGGTTATTTGGTTATTTAATTGTTAAGTTTTTTAGTTATTGAGTTATTTAGTTATTAAGTTATTTAGTCGTTTAGTTATTTAAAAAAAAACTTTGAGAAAATAAAATTCTTAATCCTTACACAGGAGTTTATCCTTCAGAATGTATATGAGATTCCTGTAAAAATAATCTTAACTTTAAAATCGTCATTTACTTGGAATTCTAACTCAATGCGAAGAAGACCAATCAGATAAATAAACAGATAGAGTTCTTCTATTGAAATATATAGAATTTAGAGAGTTTCAAACGGTAACCGCATATTTGAACCTGCTGTGGGTACCTAAATCTCTCAAATATACCCAAACCCCTAATTATTTTGATCTGGAGAAAACTTAATACGCATTGAAACCTTCTAAAATTACTTATCGTCCGCCTGCTTCGCTATAAAGAAACATTCAATAGTCAGAGTTCATATAAGATATTCTTTAGGGACATAAATTAAATTTCCAAAGCTTTACTTGGTGACTAGAAGGATTTCTGATTACTTTGTTTTTTTCTCTAACTTCTATTTACCTTCAATGCCCACACAATTTTTAGTTCTCTTTTTTGCATAGAGAATTATATATAATAAGAATAGTTGGCTTATAAAGCTTAGCGTGTGATGATGTTGTTAACTTGTAAATGTCGAAACATCGTGTAAGTATGTGAAAAGCTTATCCATCTTATAGTTTGATGACCTTTTGTTGTTGAATTTACTGTTTTTTTCTCGTTATTTAATTTTTCTGATGGCTTCTCTATGGGTTACATTTTCTGATGCGTCTAATGCTTTAACGCTCCTTTATTTCTTCTTCTTCCTACACACTCATTTTTCCCTTTCATCGTATTACAAAATATTTAATTCATGGTATGAATGTTGTGTTCATTATTATTGTTGTTGTAGTAGTTATAACCATTCTTATAACCCAAGGCGTCATGCAGTTTTACTTCCACTACAGCATAAGCATTAACTTTATTGGACTGCATTCCAATAAAAAAAAAAATTGTAAAAATCATCAGCAACAGCAAAAAGAAGAAGAAAAACGATAACAAAAGTAATAACATGAATTGTGCCGCTACTCTTGGCTCTATTTGAAAAAATAGTAATCGCGCTGATGGCAGATTTTCAAGCCTTTTACTTATTTTATAACTACTTCGGGGGTAGAATATTACATACGCACACGCTACATATAGACAACATGAATCGCATGTTCATTCGTAAATGACCTCTACCGACAAATAAAGGACTTACTATTTTGATATTATGGGTCGTAAGTCGCAAAGTTTTTAACGTAAATACTGCTCGTGAATATGATAACGAGTAAGGTATCTGCCTACTCATGAAAAGCAAACTATGGATTAAAATTCTTAACCCACATCAGATTGATTTTGTTTTATGCTTATTTAATCACAAATTCATACGAAATCATCCGCTATTATCGAGTATCTTATGCATCTAAGTTACGTACCAGAGGTACTATTTTTCGTTGGTAGTATAGACACGTTTTCTTTACGTTGCTTTACGTTATTGTCTCCTAAGCCCTAAGAGTAAAATTGTAATTAATATGTAAAAATACTAATCGCTGGGGTTGACGTACTTCACTGTCTACGCTTTTATAACCAAAACTTATTTTTGACTTTTTATTTGTCTACACAGTAGAGTTTATTCTTTTATTTTGCGTTTATCCTCTAGGCATTTAAATCTAGTCTTATTCTCTAGGCACTAAATCAGTGCATATGTTTTGGGTACAATCCCCAATCCGGTATAAATTTTTTTCCAGTATAGTGCATGACAAAGACATCTTACAAAGTTTAGATAATTTAAAGTCGATTGCCCGACTACTGAGATTTAAGACAAACTGGAGCGAAAACTTTAAATTTTCACAGATTGCCTTATCAAAAGAAAAAAAAAAATAATAATTTAGTATTTGTTTTGATAATATGTTGTGGCTGTGAGTTGTTTATATTACAATATATGTTTTCCAGAGACGTTATGCCAGCCATATGCATATCATATTGATAACAAAAGGGATCAAGGGATTCGTTTGAAGCTTGATTTGATTTGATTCCTCTTTTTTTCAATCGTTCATTCTTCCTATCATTTTTTCGCACTTTACTCAACAAAGACTTTCTGTTCGATTTGCACTTTACGTTTTTAATTTTTTACTGCAATTATCATAATTACATACTTGCCGCAAAGTATGGGTTTCTTTTCTCTGTTTTAAAAATCAATAAATTCTTAAACATAAAAATATTTAAAGAAAGCATTGAAGCAAAGAAGAAAAAATGATTTCTGTTCAGCATCTTTGCTCTTTAAATTTTCTTTTCATTTATAATGTTGTTTAACTCTCAAATTAATAATAACTAAATAACTAAGTAACTAAATAACTAAGTAATTAAATAACTAAATTACTAAATAACTGAATAACTAACTAACTAAATAAATAAATAATTAAATAACTAAATGACTGAATAACTGAATAACTAAATATCTGAATAACTAAATAAATAAATAGATAGCTAAATAAATAGCTAAATAATTAAATGAATAAACAATTAAATTTAAACTATGCATTTGGTTGCGTAACTTTAGACATCTGGCTTAAAAAAAAATTTAAAAATCAATCTAATTACGTGGAATTTAATTATATTAAAATTTCCCGTATTCTATTATTCTATTAAATCCACATTTTCAAGATAAGCAACTAACTTGTTAGGATCTAGATAGGAAAATCGTCGCATTTTAGATCCTTCTTTAAGAAAAGTTTTTTTTTTGGTAAATGATGAAATTAAGGTGTGAAACGTAACATATTCTAGCAGCGCCTTTCCTCTTCTCTAGTTCAACTAACTGTCCCATCCAATATGCTAATAACAGTACGTAACCCATAATATATTCTCAGTTTAGACTCAAATATCAAAGGAGATGCTTCAAAAAGTTTGAAATCCACACAAATCTTACACTTAAACAGTAGATGATTAACAAACCGACGACTTCATAAAGTGTTCAGATTTCACCTGGTCTCAAATTTGACTATTTTTGCGATGCCGTCAACATATCGATTTTCAAACATTTATTGAAAGGAGTTGACTAAAGAAACTGGTTAATTTTTTATATAATTTTAAAGATCGTTGAATATAAATTCACATGGTGTTTACAAAAGTCTCCTAGGTACGTTAATTTAGACGGGCTAGGCTTCCAAATGAAACAAAGCTTGACGCTAATTGCTGTACAGATCCATGTTAATCTTCTTACAGAGCTCTGTTAATGATATTGGTAAATGTCTTTGCTACTTAAATTCGAATTTATCTTTGCAATCTTGATTTCACAGAGTTCTTGATGAAAGAAAAGAAAAAAAATATTTGTGACAAAATACGGATTTCAAAGTATCAGTAAAATCATATCAAAAATTATAAGTTTTTCTTTTTCGAGTTTACTTCAAGACATTAAGACATTTTGGCTACAGTTGCCAATGGATCTTGGTGCGTTTGCTATTTCAAGAATAGAGCATTAGGGTTAGATCAACTTAGGAAAGTTAAATTATTTATATATATTTGATACAAATTTCTCTGTGTTACAAACGGTTAGCAAAATCAGTATACCTTACCTTTTTGGTGAGGAATAAAACACAAAAATAGAAAAATGTCTGTTGTTGTCAAATTGTAACACATTTCAAGACAAAAAATTCAAAGGAAATATGCGGCATGTTGCTGAAGTAAAATTTTGACGCATTTTTCTTAATAAGAAAAAAAAAAAATTTTTGTTTGAGAAAGAAAAAAAACAGAAAAAAAAACGGACGCGCGTTCAAATATTTTAAAAGAAATTTCCGACAGCTTACCTGTCATGAAAGACGAGAGTGCACTTGAATTTATAAAATCCCTGCAATACTTACTCAGTGTTATATGAACAATAAAAAATTATTTTTTGGAGTTTTTGCTTTAAAGGAAAATTGTTTACGAAGAAAATAGTTAAAACGGAAAAATCAATAACAAATATTCGTTTACAGAAAAAAGAATATATTTAATATGGTGGCGGTCTACAAGACACGAACTCCAAGTCTGTGAACATTATTGCTGAGGACATCATTAGACATAATAGATAATCACACGTGTTTTCGAACTCGAAGACAAACCATGTGTTTGCATTTATATCTTCAAAGACCTCAGAGCGAAGGCAAATTGAAAAATCCCTGTTTTTAGATGAATGTTAACGAACATGTCTGGTTACTTTCTGAAAATATTGATACGAGATTTGACGCTGACGTATGTAAACTCACTGTAAGCCGAAACAAAGGAAGCTTCTCAATAGGGTAAGCTGATCCAATTTAAATAGAACCGCTTACTTCCTTTTTAATCTTAAAATTGATGAATTATTCATAAGTTTAAGTCTGACAAACTTAACTTGCAATTTATCCTCACTATTTGAGATGATCTTTATAATTTTTTTTAATTATGGGTTTTTGGGCTCTTTAACAGTTCCGCTGTTCGGCGATATAGCTTCTTTTTGAAAATAAGCTGAGATGGCGTACTTGACTTGGCCAAGTTAGTGAACAAATTACAGCCTGACATCAATCAAATTTTCTTACTTGCTTTTCATTCTTTTCTTTTTCTTGTTCTTTTCTTTTTTCTCTTATCTATTACATTATTACAGTTATTGCTTTATTTGCTATGTCATGAGTCATAAACTATCCGTTTAACTGCCAATAGAGGTGGATGTGTGGCAATCGTTACGATACTACGCAAATAATGCTTTGACCTACTTTTTGTTGGTAGAATTCCTGCTTATTCTTCTTGATTTTTTTTTATATTCAGTAGGCGGAAATAGGGAATACGTTAACTTTGTTATTTTATTTGTAACATATAAGAATATTTCTATATCGCTACAGTTTTATTATCTGCTTGTCCATAATTATTAGCATTATTAAAATTCATTTAGTCCAATGAAATGAATATTCGGACTAAAAGGAATTAAGGTAACTGCTAGCAACTGAGCCTATCAGATTAGCTAGTTAGAAGTTAGTCTTCTAACTGCCCCATGATTGGGAAAGAAGCGTAAAAAGTTGAAAACTTAAAGCGAATATCACGAACCCACTTAATATAAAGAAGGTTTCAGAACCTGTCACAAACTTTTTTTTCAATAAATTGTATAAATGTTTTCAAAAGTAAATTTTTCAAAATGGATTAGAGGTATTAAAAAACAAAAACAATAATTTAGTTTTAGGTTAAAGACATCATTTCCTAAATTTGCATCAGAGAAGATTTGTCGCAATGCCGCTTAAAAAGCATATTAATATTAAATTTTTCTGATAACTTGTAGTTAATTTTGAGTAGTCTTAAGTCCCTGAAAGCTTTTATGACATTGGACATTGGACATTGCCCTCTTTCAGAAACATTACCGCAACAATTATTTTTGAAAAACAAAAAATTTACATATTTACCCAAAACATTAAAAGGCGGTTTTCTGGAACTAAGAAAGGATGTATAAATTTTGGGAATCAAAATTTGACGTAAAATTAAGTAATGAGCTAAAACATTTTATCCAACTTTTACTCAGGAACCACAAAACTATACATGATTTCTAAAGATGTTATTATATAAAAATATATCTTCACTAATCCTCTCAAGGACTGAGGAAACCTACGAGAGTTTAATTAAAATAAAAAAAGACTAGTGGTTTGTAACGTGCGAGGAAAGTTTAACTTCCGACTAAACAACTCATCATAAGTGTATCGATTTTGTAATTAGATCCGTTACTGCCAACCATTGAATGTGCAAAGTGGTTGAGTTGCACGAATGGCTTGAATCATTTCAATTGCTTAAATCGCTTCAATCGCTGAATCGCTTAAATTCCTTGCATCACTTAAATCACCTAATCGCCTAAATCGTTTAAATTGTAGAAAATTTTGCAGAAGATTTGTTGTAGCAAAAAAAAAAAAACAAGCATGTCAATAAAATGCCGAAGAGGTCCAGTTAATTCACCTCACTTTAGTCGATCAATTACGAACGATAAAAATATCTACAAAAGCAAGATATTTTCATTAAATATAATAAGTCAAGCATAGTGACCTCAATTGATAACGATATATTATCTTTCTAGTTCATGCCTAAAATTCTAACTACGTCACTCCCATTTTATTATCGTGATGTGAAAATCGAGAGTTTTCTAAATATAATTTTGGCGAATAACCTTAGACAGATAATGCATAATGCTCGAATAACATTCTTTGTCAACAGTTGGGGTCGAAGATATCAAAAAGTAAGACCACTCTGAGTCGAATAAAGCTTCATCGTAGTACTTCTTCAGCACTATACTGCGTTTGGTTCTCTGGTTCCATGGACCTAAAAATCTTTTCACGTACTATACTAAGTGCCACGCTAAGTAAAACGGAAGCTGGAGGAAGTGCGTTAATTTTCTGCATTTTTCGGAATAAAGACACACGAAGGTGACGTATGAACCACTGATCTCTTTCGAGAACGGTCGTTGCAAAATTAGGTCCACCTCGCGGTAATGCAGAAGCGGTTTGTTGGGATAGTTTTACCCAAACATCGTAGAGCAATTAGTTGATAGTGCGCTCCCATTACTTCCACGAAAAGAAAAAAGTTCATTTGATTAGGAAAAGATTCGATTTAAAGCGAACATATCTCTCCTGTTATATTGAGCCAATGAAGTCACTTCCACTTCTTAAAATATCAAATATATTTGCAAAGTAGAATTGAATTGAAAAGAATAATAATTTACCTTTACATGAAACCCGGTTTGGTTGAAATTATTCGTATGACTGACTCTATTCATAATTTCATGTTGCGTGCCACTGCTGCCGTTCATATGCGGTTCTTATTAAAAAGCAACTTCAACGCATCTATTGTGCCTCATAGGGGCTGTTCTGTTCGAGGAAATTAGTGATGAATTTATCATATTTGTTGGTCAAAAGAAGAAGAACTTAACAGATATTTAACGATAGTTGTAATTAATTCAAGTGCTACATATTTCAAAGACTAAAGAATTTAAAATCAGAAGAGTTAATATTCAAGAATGAAATGAACAGAAGATCTTTTGGAATTTTTCTTCTATTCTTTTCGCTTAAGTTTTAAAATATTTTTTCCCTTATTCTTTATTTGAATGGAATTTTTTGAATGAATTTTTAAAGCAATTCAAGCACTTCTTTCGCATATACTGTAAACAATAGCATAAGGTTCTATTGTAATAAAAGGATGACTTTACTGACATTTAAAGGTTTTGTCATCTTAGAAGAACGTATAAAACAGAATTCTTTAAGAACTCGGTCTGCTATTGTTCTATCGTTTGTTGGTGTCTGTAGCAATTGATGTTTTGAATTCGTAGTGTTATTGTAGTTTTTCTTAACCATAAAAACACAGATAGAAACGCCTCAGAGATTATTCTTCAAGAAGAATTTTTCATTTTTGTTTTGTTTATTTTTAAAAAAAAAAATGGAAAACTTCTTGTCTAGTTGTGTCTGAGCTTATAGAGAAAATTAAAAATTCTAGTCAAACATAAACGTTTTTTTTCTACGTTTTTTAAGAAAGAAAAAACGGTTTTTTCAAACAAATTTAATTTTGGTTTTTATTTTTTTTTTTTTTTTTCTTATAAAGCAAAGACTTTTTTTTCAAGTTTTTATAATATTTTCTTTAATGAAGAATTTTAGTTTTATCGTAATTTTTATAGGTTTCGTTTTTTAAACAAATTTTAAGATAATCCTAACACACACACACACACTTAGCTAACAACCAACAATGCGTACTGGTTGTTGTTGACTGAATCATTGAAACTTGAGACAATTGCGAAAACAAGTTTGTTTTCGCTTTTTTTCGTTATGTGTTGGTGATGTTAGTGCTGAAATTTTTACGCTCTTTAAAGTGTCCATAAAGAAAACATTACCACAATATTTGTTACATTATTTGTAACTTTTGTATCTCTTCAATATGCCTTAAGACTCTTTGCTTATCGCTTTCTCTTTCCATTTAAATTCATTTTGTTGTCGTCACACATGTTGGCAAGCAACTCATACTCATTGCTTGTAAACAACAAAACAGCAAAAATTTCCCTCATTTCACAAATACAAAAGCAATAATAAAATAGATTTACATAGAGTTTTTCATTGCCTTGACCGTTATTTATTCATTTGGTTTTATGTAGACTATGAAGGGGATTTTAAATGCGTAAAGTATTTACTTCATGTATAGCAGAGTGCACTTGTTATTTATCAATTTGTTTGTGTAAATTGCGACTTGGTTTATAAGAAACAGTTTAGTCCCAATTATTGTTTCAATAAGTGTCTTGGTAAAAAAAACCGATAAATTTCCCTTTTCATATATTATAGGTTCCACAAATCTACAGTGTTTAACTAACAGTTTTAGTTTTATTATACCCACCACCGAAAATAAGGGGTGTTTTTCATTTTGTCATTTGGTTTGTAACTACCAGAAGGAAACTTCGGAGACCCCACAAAGTATGTATATATTCTTGATCAGCCTCAAATTCAGAATCGATTTAAGCATGTCCGTCTCTCAGAATGTCCGTCTGTCCATCTGTCCATCTGTCCATCTGTCCGTCTATCCGTCTGCGTAATGTCTGTGGTAAACATTCTCTTGGCCGCAACAATGGAAATATCGGCTTCAAATTTGTTAGAAACATTGGAAGTTCTGGCACGCAGGGTAGTCCAAATCGGTCAAAGGACACATCCATAATACGACGTAGACTAAGAACACTTCTGCTTTTCGAAGCGAAAAAAAAGTTGGATTTTTGCTCATTGCTCGTAGACCATAGCAAACAGAATTATAAGAATTTCCAAAAGTATTGCGCTAGTTACCCCTAGTCTCCGTGCAGGAAATCGAATACGCCCACTCGATATAATAGAATATTGAAATTTATTTTTTTTTGTGAAAATAAAAGAAAGATGCTTTTGGAAACACATATATTCTTGATCAGTATGGAATTCGGAATCCACCTAGATGTATCTATTAACTAGCGTCTATAGTAAACATTTTCCTGGCCGCAAAAATGGAAATGGAAGAAACACTCGATGTTCTCTCACATACGTTAAAATTGAAAATGGACCAAATTGATCGTAGGCCACGCCTACAGTGTAAACTGAAAGCACGTCTGTTTTCTGATTGTTTTGCTTCTGGTTGTTTTTCACGGTATACCATGGGTGGCTGTGTTCCGCGGTATCCCATAAAATTAGAAAAAAATCTGCCACGCCCAGCTATTAAAATTTAGTTTTACACCTTTTTTTAAGATAACGGTGGTGGGCATAAAAGATTCGGCTCAGTTGAATATTACTTACTTGTTTTTAAAAAATTTCTTAACACTAAATTTTCAGTTAAATGGATCCAATGACACCCTTATAGTATATACATGTATATATATATATATATATATATATATATATATATATATATATATATATATATATATATATATATATATATATCGAAATCGATTTTAGTCATTAAGATTCAGGGCAGAAATATAATTTTTCACTTACCACCGACAAAAACGGTATATATATATATATATGATAGAACATTTCGCTAGCAACATTTCCTTCCACAACAAAAAGATTAGAAAATAAATGACAGCTTTTTGTCTTCACAAATACTATGAAGCAGGCGAACGAAAGAAAAACAAAAACGCGCCTAACTACAGAACTTTCTACAACTTGTATATGCAAGCTACCCACGACGTACGTATGTGTACGATGGCAGAGTACATTGAATATAGAAGCATGCGCGGATGTATTAGCTCTCTAAACGAAATACGCCTGCGTACTTATGCGTACTTATTGCATGATATGTAAGCATAAGTAATAGATTTTGTATTTGTGATGTCAGAAAATAAAAATTTTGTAACTTTTGATTTGATTATGAAATTTTCAATATAAAATGTAATGTATTCTATTTTTCTTCTATTCCCATCCCCCTCCCCATCTCAATCGTTCCCAAATGTTTATCGGCACTATCTTAATTAGAATTAAACAGAAAAATTAAATTTTTGTTTTCGCAAATGAATTTTTATTTGCCAGAAAACATGACATTTTGACATGAAAAAAATTGTGTGGTGCTGACACAGAGTCTTGAGAATATACTTGAATGTTATGTTGTTATCATAAGTGACAAGACTTACGATATCACACGTTTTACTACTTGACTATTTCAACAAAACCTTCTGATGGGGCAGACTATTGTCAAACGGCGGGAACTTATTTGTACTGCTATTAATTCTGTTAATTTTCCCTAAAATGCGCGAATCGAATATTAAAAAATTACCTGATTCAACAAACACACCTGAAAAACCACAATTCAAAATTTAACAGAGCAAAAGTGAAAAATTTTGCAAAAAAGAAAGATAAGCAGATCCATTATATGCATTTGCTACAGTAATTATTAATTGAAAGATATATGAGCATTTTCCTAAAAAAATACAACAACAACAACAACAAAAAATGAACAACATGCTGGTTCGGTCGTCTGTCTAAATCAAGTTTTCCAAGTTTGTAAAATTACTTTAAATTTTATATACATTTAAACGGCTATGAGGACTTACACTTAACCAGTGCTTTTTTAGGCAAGTTGATCCGTTTTCAAAAATAACAAAAAAAAAAAAAAAATACGTAGATACGTATAAGCAAAAAAAAAAAAACAAAAAAAATACCAGCTGATGTTTGCTTGCTGTGGTATTATTTTCTTATTTTATCAACTTCCAGTTAAACTTCGCTTGCTTTTTAATATTCTCTGTCTGGGTGATGTCTGCGGAATCTACTCATACTCTTTATAATGCTAACTCGGTGTATTTACGCAAAGTTATTCCATTAAAATCACTCCTACTCAACGCACAATGATAGAAAGAAAGAAAAATATGAATGACATCGGATGATGACTATGACATGATGAGGGTTATAAATATTTACATACTTTTGAATTTCAAACTTATTGAGGATATATGAGAAAACTTTAATAATATGCTCAATTCCGAAAAATTATTAACTATTATTACACTTTTTAATTTTGTTTTTATTATTTTGTAACACAACAACTCTGTTATTGTGTAGTGATTCGTTTTGTGATTAATTTTTTCATTAACTTGAAGTCATCAGTGTATTTATCCGTATGTCTGTAGTTATACTCAAAATTGAATCAATGGAGACAGAAAATTAAAACTTTGGTATTCAAGATCCTATTTGAATTGCAACGATCCACTGGAATGGTCGCTAACTTGTGTGCCTGGGCTTTTTTCCTTCTGTTTTTTGATCGGTTAACTTATAGGTTAAGTGTTCAGATAATATGTTTTATATCACAGCTATTTTATATCGATTTGTAACCGATACGTCCCAGCGGATAATATTTGAACTAGATGGGAATTTTTCTGAAAACCTGGGACTTTTGGGCTTATTTGGGTTGTTGCGCAAGATCTTGCAAGTAAACGGTAAACCGTAAAATTTATTCGAAACTCTAAAGTTCTGAAAGACTGCTGTCAATTTTTTCGCAAAAAATATTTGAGGTCTGAGCGGAAGAAAATCAGAAGAAATTCGTGGCCATTTAACATCGCTGGAGTGGACAACGTCTTGTCCTTATATTACGGGTCCGTTCCTCCCAGTCCATGATATAGAGGCCACGGGCCTGCCGCACCCGTACCTCCCCTCCCACCATCTGGCATAGAAGTTATACGTACTTACCTTTTCCCACTGGTACGTGGGCCAACGGCATCCCAGTTCTGTACTTCCCACTATGCTAAAAAGCGAGATATTTTTATATGGGATTTTTAAATTTTTTTTTAATTTTTCAGCCTTGAAGCGTCGAATAATAAATATAAATAAAATGAATACAAAAATTAAACAAAAAGCTATCGTATATAAACATAAGTCAAAGACGAAATTACGTGTTATATTCACAAAAAAAAAAAAAAAATTATTATTGTTTATTATCGAATGTACGTCTATAGCTGGATAAAAGATGTGTGAAAAGCTATGAAAAAAACCTAATATTATTGTGATGTCAAGATTTCATCACCACATAAACCACGAACATGTGCCACCCATATAAACAGCGGTTATGTCTGTAAGACAGTAAACTAATTACAAAAAGTTCCCCACACCTGGCATGGTTAGCATTTTTCAAGATCTCAAACCACTGAAATGGGTTTATTCCTTTCAAAATTGATAGTAATCGTTTTTTAAATGAAATTAGTTTTTTTGAACGAAGTGTAATACTTAAGCTTTTCTTTGCGGGTGTGAGCGTGTATGTATTAATCCCTCTTTTGGATGAAGTATACACAAACCACACATATATAAACTGCCTTTAGTCCTGTATAAAATTGGCTCTGAACGTTGAGTGTAAAACAATTTTATTCATATATAAATACTATCGCATTTATATACCGTCGCGTAGCTAAATCTTATGGAAATCGTTGACAGTCGCACATTACATGCGGGCTGTAACCTTTGCTAATTTTTTAGGAACGTTATTAACGAGTTTGCTCGTGCGTTTGAAAAGACAAACACGGGCCATTAGCTTAGATATATGTCATCGTGCATATCGAGAAAACATCGCAAGAAAATTTCCATGAGGTTATTTTAAATTCCAAGGAAATCTTCATCTTGATTGATAAGTAGAATCAGAGCCTTCGTCGCTTCTGACCGGGATTCACAGAGATCGAACATAGACTCACCATTACGTAATCATACGTTTGAAGACATTTATTGTGGGGACTCAAAATCTTTCTTTGTTTTGACCACCTATATCCTTCCACTCGGATAGGAGGTGTTAAGATAAGCTAGAATTACAGTAGAGATACGTAGCAGTAAGTTAAATTTAAGTAAACACGACTGACGACGTTATTGGACCTGAAAATATATGTTTTCAACTAAGATCCGGAACGGTAGGCTGCGCCAATTTTAAAAGAAGTGTAAGATACAAAATTTCTGTCTTTACAACTTCTTGACATTGGTCGTAGCAGTGGGAGCTTTTCGTGTGCGTTATCGTCGAGCCAAGTCGTGCTGCAAGTCAGGTAGTTCAAAAAGCTATGTTAGTTACGTCCGAACTTCTTATAGAAAGCAACGAATATAAATCACAAACCAAAGGTAAAACATAACAACAGTGCTATTAAAAATCGTAGCCAAGTAATCAAAATTCCTAGTTATCCATAGTCTAAGCCAAAATCAAATTCAAAGTCGGGTGAAACTGAAATGGTTCGAATCAAAGATTAGAATATAAATGAAAATTAAAATTAAGTAGTAAAGTTAAGTAAGAAAAGAGTAAATGAGTACCCTTCCTCATGGCATTGAGAACTTATTTCAAGATATCAATCAGTCGCGTGCAATACAAAATTTCTTGTACGTGAGAGAAGTTGGAAGCCGGCGAACAACGTCGTAGCCTAAAGTCAAGCTTATATATTACATAAGTCTATCAAATGCTGAAATTGGAATTGGTGCACTTAACTAGCGTAATAGCGTATTTGAAAGATCGTTGTAAGAAGACGCGCTTATAATTAATTAAAATTTTGCTTATATCTCTCATAATTTAGAATACAGAATAATTTATAATTGTCAATTAATCATTGAATTTGAATTTTATTGAAAATATTTTAAATTTTGTTATTATTTTATCTCTCGCTATAATGGTCTACATAAATAGACTTTCAAAACCAGGTTTATGGAAATTTTTTTTATTTATTACTCATTTATTGTCTAGACTTACCTCTTAAACACGTACTGACCGTTATTGAAAGCATTTGCATGTGCATGCGAAAAAAGTTACAAAAGTTTCAAATGCAATAACAACAATATCGTCGTCGTTTTTATTGTTCACTTTATCATCATTTGCATTGCTCTCACTCACCACACAACGATGATAACTTAAAATGCCCGTCGAAAGTGTGAAATAAAATTATTACAATTTATGCGCTTTCATTACAAAATATTCAAGTAGTAGTCCTTACACACAGTAGGAAAGGTGAAAACCCTATTGTGAACAATTTTAATGAAGGTTTTCAAGTAGCGAGTCCTTAAATGTAAAATTATTTAATCCAAAATGCAAAAGGATTCTTCCATTACAAATGCATAAATAAATGAAAACAAAAAGAAAAAAAAGAAAACGAAAAAGAGAGACAGGAGATGGTACGACTTTACGGCAGAGTTTACGTTTTTAAAGGTGAAAAAAAAAAAATCTTGAACACAGCTCAAGTTACTATTGCATACCTTTAGGCAGTTAATGAAATTTGAAAACATAACATGAATGAAAACATGAAAACACAATTTTTTGAAAGCGTTTTGATGAAATTCAGCTCATACAAATGTTTTGGCCAAAGATGAAAAATTCTTTTGATAATGGGTTGGTTTGAACCTTTCTTGCGATTAGTCCACATATATAAAAAAGTTATTTGGAAAAGTTCTTATTCGAGAAAAATTTGCAATTTTTAATCCATTTTGTATTTTATCCTACTAAATGAATATAAGCAAGTAAGAAAATTATGTTCGGCTGTGCCGAATCTTTTATACTCATCACCGTTATCTTAAAAAAAGGGGAAAAACTAAATTTTAATACACGGACGTGGCAGATTTTTTCTAATTTTATGGCCTACCGTGGAACACACCCAGCCATGGAATATCGTGAAAAATATCCAGAGAAAAACAGTCGGAAAACGCACGTGCTTTCAGCTTACAGCTGTAGGCGGAACCCGTGATCAATTTAGCCCATTTTTACCCGTAACGAATGTGAAACAATATCGAACGTTTCTGCCGTTTCCATTTTTGAGGCCAAGAGAATGTTTACCACAGACATTACGCAGACGGATAGACGGACAGATGGACAGAAGGACATTCGGTCAGGGGGACATGCTTAAATCGATTCTAAATTTGATGATGATCAAGACCTTGCGGGGCTGCGAAGTTTCCTTTCGGTAGTTATAAGTCAAATAACAAAATGAAATATACTCCTCACCTTCAGTGGTGGGTATAAAAATCTATTCAGTCTGGGACCATATTGTGAATCGCACGACCACTTCATCTAATAATAACGAAGAGTATATATAATATATTTGAAGAGCTCAACTTATAAAATGATACTAACTTTTTAACCAATTACAATAACAACAAATTATTATATTGTAGTTAATTTTCTGCGAACTCAAGAACAAATTCAGTTAAGTTTCCAGCTTTAGTTGTTAGTAAAGGAAACGAATAAGTTACACCTTCAAGGCAAAACCTTGAAATTAGGTAAATGGATTTGATCAGTTTAGAATCAGCAGTATACTTCTCTCTCTAAGCCTTGTTTGTTTGTGACGCACCTGAAGGGTTCTCTCTAGAGTGAGCGGAAACTAAATAAAATTCTAAGAAATATTGAACAGAATAACCTTAAAAAAAACAAACAAAAAATATAATTAGAAGAAAATAAACAAAACTTGATTAATTTTATTTTTTTCAGACTCTATTTGCTTATTTAATTTTTGTATATACATTTGCGGAAATACATACATTTGTGCTGCTAATGTTTACTTATTATTATTAGATTTACTACAGTTTCCACCTTTCAAATTAGGTTAACGATACTATTTACGTATGATGTAATTCAGATAAAATTAATGTTTACAAAAATTATTTTTTCTTTTTTGTTTTGTTTTGACTTTGTTTACATTTCATAGTTGGTTGTGCAATTAACTTGCATTTGCAACAAATAGTTGCATTTGGAATTTTTAAGAAAAAACCAAATATTTTATTGTATTTATTGTATACAAAGTTGACGATTTGATTCGAACAATAATACTATGAATGACTCACATTTGAGAACTTTTAAAGTAACTTGATCAGATTTAATTCTTTATTTAGTTTTCTTACATTTCTAGTTTTCTCAAATTAAGTTTTACCGAATTTTTCATTTCATTTTATCATCGTATTAACGTTTAATACTTCTGCCCCCAAATACTTATAAAATAAATATTAGTTGTTGTGCACAAGATTTTTTTAAAAAAGTTTACAAACAGGTAGGTAGGTAACAGCATCAATAGAATTTAAACTTAAACTTAAGCTAAAAATTTTCTTTCATACAAAAAAAAGGGAAGAAGAAAATTCTAATTTTATAATTGAACTCTTAGTAAAACGGATCGAATAAATAATTTGTAAACTTTTTCGAATTACGAAAGGAAGATAAACGAAATTTTTGAAGTTAAAAATTCCTTAGTTTTGCATAACGCAAGGGTACATTAACGTAAGTTATCGCCATGGATCTATAAGTAGAAATGACCAGGATTCTAGTTGTTTTCGTAGCGAAAAATATAAAGTAATGGAACAGTTTTTTTTTTCGATATTTCCATTAAATTTGGTGAAGTAAATTTCACACAAATTTGTTAAGTTCTCTAACGTGCGAATGCACGAACAGGCGGACGCACTGGCAGGCGGACGAACGGACAGACGGACGCACGGACAGACGGACGCATGGACAGACAGACGCACGGACAAACGGACGCACGGACAGACGGACGCACGGACAAGACGGACGCACGGACAGACGGACGCACCGACAGACAGACGCACGGACAGACGGACGCAGAGACATACGGGCACGCTTAAATCGATTCTAAATTTGATACTGATCAAGATTGTATATACTTTGTGGGGTCTCTAAAGCTTCCTTTTGGGTGTTGCAAACTAAATGACCAAATGAATATTTCCTGTTCCTTCGGTGGTTATTATCCAAATTTTTTTCAAAAACATATCATTACAAGCCCAAATTGTTTTTCCTTTTTTTGTGCTGACCATTAGGAGCATGCGAAAGCTGTCAAGCTGTCAGACATATGCATTAGACAGTTAAGGTAAGCAGATTTTTGAATAGAATGAATGGTGAAGCTGATTTAGACATGTCTATTTATCCTTCTGTCATGATTACGCCCTCAATAAAGAGTAAGAAGAAAATATTTGATTTCAAATTTTTTCATATCTCCCTAAATTAATTCAAAAAAGTCAGGTTAAAGGTTTATGAATTCGTCTACAATTATCAGAAAAAATGTTCCCTTTTTGTTGTTCTTTAATAAGTTTCTTGACCAAAAACTTGATAAACTACAGCGAGTATTAATCCACAATATTGAAAAAATTATATATTTAATAAGGCAGAGTACGTTATCACGGAATTTACTTAAGCAATTACTTGGACAAAGCTTCCGGATTATATATAAATTCGATATGTATCATATAAAGGGAATAGACAAAATAATATGAACACCTGAGATTATAAGATGTTTCGTGATTGCTGTCCTTTCGAGAATGTTAGTTTCATGCAACTTAAGCCCTAATATTTTTGTCAAAACATGCTGTTTACTCAAGTGAGTGTAGAGTTGTGTTCTTATTTTTGCAACTTTGGTTTTATGTTGTTGCCTAACCACAATTCTGGTACTATATTCCATAGTGTTCATGTTATTTTGTCTATCCCCTGTATACGATGCATCGATGTATCGTTTTCAAGTAAACTAAATATAATTTCTTTCTTGGTTTTTATACTCCAAAACATCGTTTAATACTAACTAAGCCAAAAGAACATGAAACTACAACTTAAAATTTATTAAAATGGTTCCGTATCGTTCAACGTTTATTGCACTTCCCTTTATTTCAAGTCTTTATTGGTATCCATAGTAGTTGCATATTGTTAAAGTATATAGAACCTTTGTGAGGTCGTAATAAATTTTGCTGCAATTTATTAAAAACGATAATATTACAAAATAGAAACTGCAGTTTACAATTTGCAATACAAATAAAGCACTTTTTTTCTCCTGCTGCATCGTTATTTGACGTAAGTGAAATCCTTGCACCGAGTACATAAGGGAAGATACAATGGGGATGATTATAATACAGCACACAACTCCTGAGGATTACACAAATAACCCCCAAAATTTACACCCTCTTTCAGAAGACTTAAAAAAGAGTAATATTTATGACGAACTTACAGTTTATGCAACTCTTGGTACAACATTACATGCACTTAATATGCACTCAGTTACGAAAAGCATTACATTGTTAGCTAAAGATTGCAATTTACTAAAATTTATTTGATCGAAAAATTAAAACATTTTTGCGAATTTATTGAATTGAAAATTTTCAAAAAAAAGGAACAAACTCTCATTAAGTTACTCTTAAAATACCAGGTGAATTATACTACAGTAAAGCCAAGAATTTAAAAAATATTTTAGCAAAACTATAGAGGAGAATCTTTTAATTCCTGATTGCATTTTTAAATGCTTTTCTCTTTATTTTATAATTTTTTCTTATCATTTTCGATTTCGCTTTATTCTCTAATTGAATCATTTTTTCGTTTATCAAAGCCATTAACAAGGAATATTACTTGAGGAATACTACTTGTGTGCGTCGTTTAAGTGAAAATAATTCGTCGGAATTAGTGGCAAATAATTCTTTTGTTTTTGAACTAAAATAATGACTGATTCTTCTCATAGTGCATCGGTTCTCTGTGTCATTTAAAATTTCGAAGTTTGAACAATCAAGCTACATCGGCATTCTGATTAAATTTGTCGACTAAAAAGTAAGAGATTTTTAAACATAAATTGTGATTATAAATTTTGTAAATGAAATTAGTCTGAGTACTGAGATTCATTCTTATTTGCTTGGATACGCGAAACTGTCGTGTCTAGGGCTCCGAAAATACAAATCGAACGATTTCTTCATCCACAGGGACTGTGAGAGTGATTTTTTGGTGCGATGTTCAGTCTACCGTTATCTTTGGACAATATTCTTTGGAGTATTGTGCTCTTTCAACCGGGAGATCGAATGAACCATTTTGTCGAAACACGTTATATCTTGCGAGTCTTCGATGCATATTTTTACAAACATTTGGCGAATCTAATAAAACCCCAGTCGGTTTTTTCACGACTTGCAGAAGGGAGTGGTAGTTATTCATATTAAGTGGTAGGTATTCATGTTAATTATTTTGAGAGTGTTGATTACTTATTTTTAAATCCTGAGGGAATTTTACGTGTTCATATTGCCACCATCAACTTTAAAAGATTGATTGGTCTGTCTCTTGAAAAGAAATTCGTGAAAATGACCCATAATTTCTTGTTTATAAGGTGGCATTATTTCACTCCCATGCATACAATTAAAGCTCCCCTAAAACTACACCTTCAGTACAAGTTTTATAATATGCCGAAAAGTATGCTTTCATTTTTTATTTCCTCTGTATTTCGTTCATTTTTGCACAATTTCTAATGCATAGAAATTGAGGCCTTTTTCATTATTTTAGGATATTTTCATAATTTCTGTACTTCTCTCTCATAATATTAAAGGGGAAGAAGAAGGGCAGCCTAAATGTAAAATGCATTTACGAGACGTAAGGTAAAACCAAGTGAAATCAAATAAAATCAGCCAAGTGTAAATAAGCTTAATTAGTTTACAATTGGTTTTAGTAGATTTTCCATTACAAAAATACCAACAAAAGATTACCGCTCCTTAAAGCTGTGTAACCAATTAGCTTTGCCAACTTTACTGGTTATTAGAAAATGAAATTTAATCTAAACATTCATTGATATCCCACCCATATAATGATGAATACATTATTCAATATATATATCTGTGTTAACGATAAAAATACTGATTGAAAAAATTTTAATTTAATTTTTGATTTATTAAAGAAACAAAAAATCATTAATTCGACCAAAATTATCCTTTAAAAAATGTTTTCTTTTTTCACATGTTTTTTATTCCACTACCTCTTGAGGCAATTCTTGATGGTTGCGTTTTAAATGTAAACATTAATTTAGCTTTTTATCTTCATCACCCTCAAAAGATATAAATTAAACTTTCAGATCTAACTTTGAATTGTGGTTTCAGTGCGAAACATTATTGAAAAGATTGTATTGAATATTTCTCATTATAATTTTCTTTCCCTATGCAAGGACTTAATCGTTTTCTTGATGTTCTTATTTTTTTTAAATTGTATGATAATATTTCATTTCAGTTTTTTAATTAGTTGAGGTTTTTTTGTGCAAAAGAAAACATTGCTCCCCCTACCATTGTATTGATTGATTGCCATTTTATGAAATTGCAATTGCAATTGCGTAGGAAATTATTTCTGCTTATAATTACAGTCAATTTTGCTGCAATGAAAAGAATAAATATTTTTTTTTATTTTTATATTTTGTCTTTCTCTTTACAAGTAATAAGAGAATGATTTATAAAAATCTTTTCGAAGCATAACAAGAACAAAAATTACGAACAATTAAAAGTTAAAAAGTAAATTGTAAATACCATGAACATTCTGAAAAAATAATGCCTAAAATAGAGTAAGCTTATATATGGATATATATATGTATATACATATGCACGTATACGTTGCAGAGAAGACGGTGGTAAACATCGATGTTGTTTGCTCCCTAAAGACATCTGTAAATTACGGGTAGTATTTGAAAAAAATTACTAATGATTCCTGGAATGCTTTTTAAAGTCGATGGAATTTAGTAGGCGGCACTTTAAAACATGTATCCACTTGACACTTCTCTACATTGTTCAAATGTGCAGAAGATTTTGATGATCGCAATCTCCTGGGAAGAACATTCAGGTAAATGTATTTACAATGTACGGTTATCCATTGATTGAGACGGATTTGGCAACTTTGTTTCAGTAACATCTGCAAAACATAACTAATATCCAGGAGATCGCATACTTAGTGTAATGTTTGCCATTTTATAATATAGATTGTTTAACAACCCCTTCACATACTAAAATAGTACAAATTTTCTACAAAAACGCTAAATCGGTAGATACGTTTAAATGTTAATTGTTATAATCGTCTATCTGAGCGCCCTATAGGGCTGAAAAAGCTTAAAGGAACTGGGTATGTAATAACCTTGTTAAGGCCATACATCAGCAAAAAGCTCCATCGAAAATATTGGTGCTGTTAATGAAAGTGTTAAAGTAGATCCAAATTTAATGATTATACGGCGCGCAGCATTCTGATCGCTACGGCCACATCGTTACCAATTGTTTTTTTAATCTGAAATTGAAAATATGGATGCTGAAGATATGTAGTTTCAGTACGACAAAGCCATAAGCTACACAACACGGTCCTGTGAGATATTTCCTGAAATTTATCAATTCTAATACTTGAGTTGAATTATACAACGATTCTGCATTTATTTATTCATTTAGTTGATCAACCAACTTAAATTCGATCGACAAAATGAAGTATAAATTTATATCAACTTCAGCAACTGGCTACACACATTTATAGTTATAGCTAGTAGTTACACTAAATAAATTATATGTTTATAAGTAATTTAATCGTAATCTCTAAGGTTTTAAGGTTCATTGCCTTTTTTACATTGAGTTGAGATACTTAACTGAAAGACATTTGCAGTTAAGCTATGAATAAATAAATAAAAATAAATATTCATTCTAATCCTCCTCTTTACAAGTTCAATATCATTGTAAAAAGCATCAGTATACGGAAACCTTCCGTCATTTAAGATTGATAGCAAAAGAAAACTAAAATGTAAATGAAATAAAAAAAAAAACGTATTGTGCTTGATTGACAGCAGGTTTAATTGAGACTTGTTAGCTTTGAAATAATCTAAAATTCATCGCAAAACACCGACGAAAACAATAACTACAAGCAGACTTCATATAACAATAAGCCGCTGTAACTGTCACTCATGCAGCCTTAACAAGAGCTAACTCGAGTGTAAGATAATTTAGAAAAAACTTCAATCTTCAACACTTTTATAATACACACACACACACATACATCTATTGTTAATTCTGACTGTTCTGTTGACTCTTCCTGCTGATAGATTTAAATGATATAAAAAAGTAAGCTTTTCTTTGATTTATTTAAATGCAGTTGATTTCTGAGTTCTTTATCATCGCATTAGTAAGTTACATTAAGTTGTATTAAAATTAGTAATTTTTTCATACCCAGCCAGAGATGTGTATATATGTGTTAAGTCTTCCTGCATTTTTACTTGAGACTAATTTAAATATTTCTTTATTTTTATCTTAAATTTCACTTAAAGCAAACTCCATAAAAAAGTTGTTTTTTTCTTTACCCTTCTAATTGAAATGTAAATTAATAATAAGTTGAATTAGGTCTAATCGCTTAGTTAGTCTAAAAGTTATTCCAAATCTGTGTAACTATATCCACCACGAAAAGACGAAGATATATTCGTGTAGCAAAAGCGTACATCACTCCCATAGGCAAGGTTCAGAGACCCATATTCAGTTATTGCTTAAGACCAGATGCTAATTCGACTTTAGCGATGTGTCTAAACCCGTCTGTGTAATGTTTCGTGACCGCAAAAGTTGGAAAATCAATTTCATATCGACGGAAATATTGGACATTCTTGAAGGAGAGTTAATATTGAAAGTGACCGAAATCGATCGCGTACAGTACGAGTCAAACTAAGAATGCAATGTCCTCGATTTTAAAAGTAGAGAATTTGCATTTTTTGCTCGTTAGTTATAAATTACAACAAATACAACAATAGGAACTTTTCTGCTTATTCGAACGTTGCAGTAGAAAAACTGAACAAATCGGCTGCACCCACATAAAATTATGGGATACCGAGACTTCAGTTTTTTAAGATGGAGGTGGGGAGGGTACGATATATTCATCCACGGCCAAATATATATATTTTTTAAAATAATGACACGTAACATTCAGTGGAACTACATTAAGTGCTGGGAATAGGCATCGGCAAGATACTTAGAACGCGTGGAATCAAAAAGCTTCGTGCCAGTCTTAGAAATCTGGTTCAAAATACGAGCACATTTCCTCAGAACTGATATAATATCTTTCTTAACAACGTTATGAGCTTAAAAAGTGTCGTCGAACAATTGTTGCCGAAGGAGCTCGCCCAAAAAATATTTTCGAATAAATTTTGAACTCATTTCATATGACTTTGCTCGCCTTTACTGCATTCGAAAATTTTTTACGTCAAGAGTAAGCATAAAAAAATTTACTGAAGCACTTGAAAGGCGTATACAGCTTAAAAGAAATTTGTGAATAGTTCGCCCTTGTAAGTGCAATGCAGCCGATTGGTCTCAATATGAAAACTATGATGTTAAATTTGATGAACAAATATTTATTTTGCTTTTTAATTTATTTAAGTTTTTTTATTTTTTTTACAATTTCCTTTCGTTCTGAATTTAAATTCAGAATGTGAAAAAAATTCTTTTTCCTGTATTTTCATCGTTTTAAAAACGATCACAATAACAAATAATAAATTTTAATTAATTTGAGCAGCGCTAAAAATATTCAAATGAAATGTTCTGAGTAAATGTTGTCAACAAAATATTTAAAGAATGTAATCACTGATGTTGAAACTACTTTTAATGCCCGTTTTTTTCGCTTAATTTGTGCTGTAAACAGACACAGCACGTAGCTGAAGTGATGTTTGTAAACGCACAGAAAAAAAGCAGAGAATTAAGCTAATTCCACAAAATGATGATGAAAGCTCTGGTTGAAGAATTGAAAAAGCTTCGACACTGCATATCGATATCTTTTTTTTTTAGGTTAATCGTTTAATGCTCACTGTTCAACATGTTTTCATATCCACTATGCGGTGTTCGCACTAGATTTGCTATATGTTTGTAATGCATAGAAATGGGCGTGGTATACCGTAAAAAATGAATGTCTATTTCTAATCATCAGAATTAACTTAAACATATGTGTTTGCCAGGCTGTTCGTCCTAAGAAGTTATGGTCAGTGTCCTTACGATTATATTTAGAGAATAAAATTTTGTTTGATTCTTATGATCATAAAATAGATCCATTTTTTTTTTGTTATTATACCGATTGATCCGAAATCAGTTTATGATTTATGCCTGTTTATCAGTCTATCTGTCCTATGTCAGTTCAAGTAAAACAGCTCGCAATTTTTTATATATTTTGACGAAGTTTGCTACACTTTGGCCCAAGAAACAGAGCTGTCCAAAATGGAACCGATCAGACTATTCGTACGACCTTTATATGCAAAAGATTGCAATATCTAATACTTTTCGACCAAAATCGGTATGAACTATAAAATGGATTCGATCAGATCACTTTTACGACCACTGCCTATATAACGTTCCATTTAAAAAAATTCAAACAAGAACAAAAATCCTGAGGAACTATTATTTTAACATATAAAAGAGCCATAAAAATGTTTAGCATAGGCATTACGCAAACAAACGGACAGACATGGGGACATGCTTAAATCTATTCTAAATTTAGCGCTGATCAATAATATATATACTTCGTGGGTTCTCTGAATTTTCCTTTTGGTAGTTACAAACCAAATGACAAAATGAAAGATACTTACCTTCGGTGGTGAGTATAAAAAATACTAAATTTGGACTAGATAGATCTGTTTTTTTTGGCTACCATTCCATGTAAGTATTCTTGCGAAAATTAAGGCTTAATATAACAAAGAGAAGAATAGTATCTTTTTGACAAAAACATTAAATTTATTTAAAGGGAAAAGGAAAGGTACAATTTTGGATATTTTATCGTGAAAGTAAATAACGAAAAATATAAAAAATTAACTTTTTTAAATTTTGATCTGTTAGGTTTACGTATTAGACCATCTTTCCTTTAAGGGCTGCCATCAAAGGTATTCTTTAACAAGGAAACAAGGTGTAGCTTGTGGTGTTTCATCAAATTAAATGAAAAATTACATTACGCAAGGGATTAGGGTAGATCGGATTTATCCAATTTATTTATTTTACCTGTTTATTACCTGTTTATTAAGTAAATAAATTAGATAATCGGAAATTGAACAAATCTCCCACAATTACCGAGCAGTCATCTACAAAAATGGTCGACTAGGTAAAAATCATTTTTATTATCAAGATCGAGTTTATATTTATTATTTTCTTTCAAAAATCTGTAGAGCACTACTTAGTATTATAGTTTAATAACTCGAAATATGTAAGATTTATGTTTATGCGATACGATAACTTTGTGAACAAATCTACGATATGTTTTGCAATTCAACGTCATTCACCTAGTAATGGTTCACATTAACAGATTCAACGCGAACTGAAAGCAAATTCCTTCGTACTTTTTACTAAATTAAATTCAAAAGCAATTTTTAAGCCCAACCTTTTTGTATTTTACAGCTTTACGTTTAATCAATAATATTGAAATCTTGTGTATTGAAGAATAATTTGGTCTTTATGTTAACCACATTGTTTACTTTAAGGCATTAGCTTTCAAAAGTCTTTCTAGAAATTCTTGTCCAACCGAAATTTCACAAAATGTAAATTTTTTGTACTAAATAAATATTATTTCTCTAAGTGTGCGTAATTCCTTAGTGTCTATGCAAAAACCAAAAATCCTATTATCATGTAGTTGCTCTGCTAAGGTACGCATTCTGTTTTTATTGAAATTTGCTTACGACAAAAGGATTAGATTCGTAAAAACATTTACAGAAGTTTAAAAGCGTTTCTGAAACCTTGTATCGGTGTTTGGAGTGTTATGCAAATAAAAATTATTGTTTTGCCGTCTTAAATTGTGCAACAAATTGTGGCAAAAATTGTTAAAACCCCTTAAGGGTGGGGATTATTGAAACTGAGAATTTTATGGTTTAGCAATTTGCATATATAATGATCTGCTTGAATAAAAGAAATTCAAGAAAGCAATGTAGAGAATGTAGACAATAATGTAGAAATCCCCCTGAAATCGATTTTTTAGCAAAATTTTGAAATATAATTTTTCCACATATATAAGCAATATTTTTTAGATTACTTTTTAGTAAAATGAAAATATATTACTCTTTAAAGGCACTATTTGAATTTTTGTGAATTTTGTAATGAAAGACGAGATATCCGATGGATACACTGATACATGGTAGATGCTAAATCGATTTGCTTAAGGGGCAGTAGCTAAATGAAGTTTAATGTAATAGTTGTTAGTCTCAGGGTCATCGATGCGCCTAGACCTTAATCTGCTATCCTAGGTGTAGCAGTTGTCGGTGCCTATTTACCCAATAGTACGCGTTAGCGACCTTTTTACGAAGGCTAATGCTAATCTATTGAGAAACTATGTTTCTTTATTTATTGTTTGCATGCAATTTAAACAAAAAGATTTCTTTAACAAAATGTTTTTATGACTTTCTGTTTTTACAAATTTCTATCTTTTTACAATTCTCTATGTTTTTACAAACTTCTATCTTTTTACAAATTTCCATGTTTTTACAATTTTCTATGTTCTTACAAATTTCAACGTTTTACAAATTTCGATGTTTTTACAAATTTCGATGTTTTTAGAAATTTCGATGTTTTTACAAATTTCTATATTTTTACAAATTTCTATGTTTTACAAATTTCTACGTTTTTACAAATTTCAACGTTTTACAAATTTCGATGTTTTTAGAAATTTCGATGTTTTTACAAATTTCTACATTTTTACAAATTTCTACATTTTTACAAATTTCTATGTTTTACAAATTTCTATGTTTTACAAATTTCTATGTTTTACAAATTTCTATGTTTTTACAAATTTCTATGTTTTTACAAATTTCCATGTTTTTACAAAATTTCTGTTTTTACAAATTTCGATGTTTTTATAAATATATAGTAATTTTAGGTATTTACGCCCGCTCCGCTTTCAGATGAGAATTTCTATATAAAAATTCGTACATATGGCTTCTTTTAGTCTCAGTCGCTTAGCTTATTCTATTTTTGTCTAAGAGTTTAATTCTTCAATTCTGAATAAATTATAATAACAATATTAAATTTAAAACGTAACACAATCACTACATAAAACATGAAATACATTCTATTTGGATAAGGCAGACTATTATATAAGTAAACATCATATACAATGATTATCTCGAAAATATTACTTCAACAATCATTGCAGTGTGGATAATATAAACAATACCCTTATCAATCGCAACTAACACAGAAGATATAAAAGGCAGCAGAGATTCTCGTTTAAATCCAGATAATATTAACAATACCCGTATAAGTTGACTAAATAGTATAAATAATCATTGCATCGATATAAATAAAACGAACGATATTTGCATCGTTTATCAACACAAATTAACCCAATACATCCGCACTTCAAACGAATTCGTCCGCTATTGCAAAGCAATTTAGACTAAAACTAAAGCATTTCTTCAGCTATACATTAAACGGTAACTGTTACACTACTTCATGTCGTATATCTCTCTCATCACGTTAAGTTAATCATTGTAAAAGTAAATTCAATAAAATGAAATAATTTCAAAACATATTTTTTTTAACCAAATCTTCGCGCAAATGATTAATATATATCCTATATATAATAAATATCAAAATAAATAATAAAAATTATATCTTGTTCCCATGTAATTTGCTTTCCATAAGAAGCCTTCTACAAAAAAACTGAAGGTGTATTATTTCTTACAAATTTTTTATGTCGATTTAAGTGTTCCGTGTATATGTGTTCCGTACGTATGTGGACACTTTTAACTATGATATGCCCTACTTTGGATCATGATGTTAGGTTTTTCTGAGAGCTTTTCAAAGCCTTTAAGATATATCGAAAAACTGGAGGTGTATTATTTCTTAAAAAATTTTTATAACGTGATTTGTACATTGTAGTTTTCGTCCAACTACAAGCGCACCATTCATGATGAATAATATTAATAACTCTTTTTTTAAATTTTTTATATAATAAGGCATGGTATAGTTTTTCATTAATGTTTATATTTTCTATTTTTGTGCACTTTTTGTGAGCATTTTGTTGATTTTTCCAAGCCGCTTCATTATCACTTACCTTAGTAGACATTTTTAGCAAAGACACAACCCCAAAAAATGTAAGGGGCTAATTTCACATCTGTTGTTATTTGATCTCTATCCTAAAAGGGATTAATTTTTTGGTACTTGAAATTGGAGAAGTAATTTCTGCAAAAAATACAGCACATCCGCTGAACATTTACCACGACCGGAAAGAAAATTTTTATCTACTATCTTACTTACTACGTATTTTTACGGTGTAAATCATTTTACACCACACCACTTTTGGTATAGGTTTTTCGCGAATGTATGTAACACCCGGAAAAACTTAGGATAGATCCAGCTTTGATCATACTTTTCTAAGCTTCTTTGTCTGTGTAATGTCTGTCCACGTATTTATGTGTTGATGGATGTACAGATTACAGTTTTTGACATGTTTCAACCTACGGTATACTGAAACATTTTGAGTCAAGCATGTCCTCTTATGAAAATGGATTTAATTGGACCTTTTTTACGATCACTCCTCTAATGAAACAGTATTTTAAAAAAGGTGTTATATGAAAAAAATTTGAAAATATCAAAATTGTTCGACAAAAATCGCGTCATAATGGTGTTTTAGCATATCAATTTGATGCCAAAAATTTTGAATAAGCTGGAACCATTTTTTGAACCTACTCCCACATACGACGATACCTACAAAAAGGAAGCGTTCATTTGGCAACCAAATTTTATCTGTATTGTTTAAAAAATTTGTAAATTTTTGTAAAATTTGACATAAACTTTAATTCTACCAAATTTGGGCCATATAAGTCTATCATGTGCACGCCGTTCTCATTAAAACTAAAAAAAAATAATGATTAATATTTAATATTTCGCCATGAAAATAAACGAGTAACTGGATTACGCCAAGTATTATAAGGTATTTTACGGCCCCTTTTATTTGACTACAATATTTTTATTTGTTTTTATAGAGCATTTTTAATGTATTTCAATTTTGTTCTTCTGAGTCCCTGATCTCAATATTTTCTTTCGTTCATTTTTCTTCACTAATTACTTACGCTTATGCAACGTAGTGAACGGTACGTATGTACGTATCTTTTGTAATAGACTCAAATATTTATGTATGTTTATGAATATTCTTACTTCAATAGCACACATATACGCCACATAAACGAAAACTTGAAAACATATATTTGCTGATGTTCGCGCACATACCACAAGCTTTTGTTAATTGTTACTAAAAAAAGGCTTGCTTTGAAACGTTTGTTAGAAGCACAATATACTAATGTAGGAGGCATCTATAGTTGTAACGGCTTATACACAATGACCATAATATGACAAAAACTTTCTTATACGAGTGGATGTGTACGCCTCTTTCTGTGTTACTTCTGTGTTTTTATTAAAGTTTTTATCAAAACTAAACAAATATTTGCAATTGTTCCACTTATAGAACGTTTTTATATCCATCAGTGAAGGCACATTTTACCATGACTTCAATAATTATGTAAATATATGTAAGTACATATATACATATAAATTATTCATAACAAATTTATGGTTAATGGTTTAGGAAAGTGGGTTTTGTCACCACAGTTGAATTATTAGAATGGAAAACGCAAAATATTTATATCACGTAATGTATGTCCTTAGAATGATAAATAAATATCAAAATTACAATAGAATAAATGAAGCAAATGAAGTAAACTCTGAAAGCAAACTCTAAGATATATTGATCCGATGTACACTGAAACCACCACTACTATTGACAGCTTAATAAAATTATTTTTACTCATAATTGTCTCCACTAGTGAGCGTTCAAAAGTCGACTCAAAGGCGAAGAAAATCTGATTTTCTGGTTATTATTATTTGTTACTTGAATTCGCATTTCTCGCTTTGCCTCAACTCTATAGTGTACAAACATTTACTATTCAACGAAGTTTTTGCAGAACTTTTTTTTTATTTTGTTTTACTATTGTCGCGCTACTTGCATGATTGGGCTACAAATATTTTCTTGCAGAATTCATCAACCAAAGTAACCATTTGTTTTGGAAATTTATACGCAAGAAGTGATTCTATACAAATGAATGAGCTAAAAAGAAAGAAATTGTACTGACTTGAATGAAAACGCCGCACGTATGTTGCTTTGTTTGTGTTTTTGAGAGCTCGTTTCAAAAACAAAAGTAGTACGTTTCATTAAAAATATATATAAAGTAGAAGACAATAAATCAAAGGAACCAGGCTATGGATTCGTAAGCGTCTTTTTTCTAGTATACTACACAAATTACATGAAGTATTTTATTTCAATTAGGCCGCTACTGGAAACAAGCCTAAGTTATAAGATCGCTTCACTATATGGGGAGTAAAAATTAGTTAGTTCCGAATAGATGACTTTATGTGTGTATAGTAGCAGAAATGTGTAGTGTAGTAGAAATAAACAAGCAAGAGCTTGAGCCTTTGACAAGATAGCCCCATTGAAACAATATAAGGTTATGCTTGATTGAAAATGTCAGTTTACAAACGAAATTCTCTTCGTTTACTATAAACTGTACTTTTGTCGATTAATTCGAAAGATGGTGCATCTATATTCTACGACCGATGAATAATTGCTGCGTTACGGTATCCAAAGCATAAATAATCTTGATACAGACTAGACGTACCATTGACAGGGATGATGAAGATTAACTATGCTTGGCAGATTCATTTGGGCACTTAGTAGGATGTAATATATGTTATGAAACTATCGGTAGGGCACAGTACCAATAACAAGCCTTTTTATTGGGATGAAAAACAGGGGCAATATGCCAAATATCGCGATAAAGTGATGAGGTTCGGTTTCAATTCAGTCACAAACTCGCTGGAAACGTTATCAGCGTTAACTTGGAATATGCTAACGTTTCCGCTGTTATCAGTAGGGACTGCTCCTGCTGATTGTAACAGGTTAGAATCGATAACTTTTTGTCTGTTCAAATGAGGCTTCCATTCTTATAGCGATGCTCAAAAAGAACGTCTTTTGTTGCACAGTCCCCAAGGTGCCAGTAGTTTTTCCCTTACGGAATTCATATTTCATCTAAAAGAAGGTAGTAGCCAGCGAAAGACAATCGACAGCTTGTTGTGCGAGGAGTCCATTTTTTAACGATTCCCAAATATAAGCGTCTTTTTGAGTAGCCTCAAAACGTCAGTTGTCTTTCCCGCTCGGAATTCTTGTTTTGTTTAAAAAATGAGGTAAGTACTGTCAAGTACTATGGGTAATATTTTGATGAAACTATTTTTTGCGTTTCTCTTGAAATTTTCAATTTTCCGTTTGAAAAAAAAAACTCCAGAAATTTAGTTCCTTCTGTAGCATGATCTATTCAATAGCAGAGAGATTTGTTATCTGGTTTATTGAAGGGTACGTTCTTTCCCAGTATGAATTTTTCATTTGACATAATATGAGAAAAATTTTTTCTTGCTTTCCATATATAACACGCTTGTAATGAGCCAAAATTATAGAAATATTTGCTATTAAACAAAAGATGCAAAATTTTGAAAATATTTCATTTCAATAGAAACTCTATTTCATGAAAATAATTTACCAAATTATGCGAATTATTTTTCGAGAAAGGACACAGACTCAGGATTTTTTAGAGTTAACTTATGCATGAAAAAATACCGAAAAAATATTTTATGGCAATTATTTATGCCAGCGAAAGAATATTTTTAGCTAAGATTCGACTAGAAAGGAACTAAAAAAAAAGTAGGAAAATATCGTTTTCTCTTTATTATATATTTTTTGTACTTTATGGCTGTAAGGCAAAAACATTAAGTTAAGCTTCAGCAATAACAAACTGCACATTATTTCCACAAAATCATTATATTAATGATACTTAAAAAATACTCTTCACGCGCGGAAAGTAACATGAAATGGAGAATAGAGAAAAAAAGGAAACAAAAGTAATAAGAACATAAATGATTTTAGACGAATTTCTATTACTCTATCCTTAATTACATCTACATTAATTGTATGCTTTAACATATCAGTAACTATTATGTAGCATGCGGCGAAGTTTAGAAAATGAAACCTGCAAGGCCTAGCCCGTTCAATACCTTACATCAGCCATTACTACATGCAGTTCTTTACTTATTTTCATGATAAATGATCAAAATTGCAAAAATTGTTCCCGCGTAAAGGCATATGTTCCAAAGGCCCTTAGAGGGGTACGAGCGAAGAATGTCAGCTGAGATTTAGAAAATATAATTTTTCGTCATATGTCTTATTATGCCTCACTTAGTTTGATCATATAACTACGTCTATAGTCGTATGGTTCTAGCTTTGCTTCAATATAATAGCGCACTACTCATGAGAACGCTTCAATGTAGCGAAGTCCAAAAAATACCTCTACGTGGTTCGTATTCGGTACAGTTCACCTTTGTGGCAATTAACTATAAAAATTAACTTCTAAAAATCTTCTTTCGTATGGATGACTGTACACGAAGGAGACACAAAAAATTTTTCCATCTTGCCGAAGTACTATTATTAAGCGATCTTTGTCGACAAATTTTGAAAATTTACTATTTTTCTCATATAACAACTTTTTCGAAATAAGATCATATATGAGGGATGATCGAAAAAATGGTCCGATCGAATTCATTTTCAATAGTGTTCATCCTTGGCCTATAAGATGTCTCGCAAAATCTCAAAAATTACGAACTTCCGGTTCACCACAAACATAGATGAGCAAATATCAATTAATTAAGACGGATGGACAAACTGAAATCGTTTATTCACAAGATGATTCCAAATCCATCGGTATAATAAATATAGATGAAGTTATGCAAAGTCACACGTTCGTTGTGTTACATACACCCGCACAAGCTTAATGTATCACCGATATGATGTAGGGTATAATTTTATTTAAAGGCTTACGTTAACTTTTTTAAAACACAAAAGTTTTATTCGTCCTTTTCATTCTATGTATGGGAATAAAATCTCACCTTATTTCCCGTAGTGTTACTCTACACATACTTTCAACACTTGCTCTGCATTCTTAGTCGAGTTATAAATTTTTTTAAATATTCTTCCTTTCAAAAGAGTTTGCAAAGAAATCTCATAATTTTGCGCAAAAAAAATATTTTTTTTTTACACATTTCTTTTAACTGCTTCTTAGTCAACAAAAGTCATAAAGTTAAGGAATACGTTACATGAAAGGTCGTTTATATTTTGAAAAGAAAACTATTTAAAGAATCCCCTCAGCTTAAGAAAATACTTGAAAAGTGAATTATTGAACTACTTTCGAAAAATGAAAAGTAACATCTGCGCCACGTACATTTTGCAAGCAATAAATTCGGAAAAAAAATTTTTAAAATCATATTTAGGTTGTGGCGAATTATAACCACCCAACACTACTGTGGAAGCAAATATATGTAAAAATTATAACTAATTTTAAGGCCATCGATATGCTCTCCCGTTGGTGGTGGTAGTAATAAATTTTCATCAATCAACAGCTAAGTTGGTTACAAGTCATTAATAAAATATTTTCCTTTTATTTATTAAAGTTTTCCACATTTACGTAGCTCAAGTGGTCGTGATCTGTATCACTCACAAGTCTGTCTATACATCGAATTTATTTACTAAAAGCTTTTAATAAACACATGAGGGAATGTATGGACGAGCATGACTAAATTCAATTAAACCTTATGCTGTAATGAAGATTGAATGCAACACATCTTTCCAAGTGTTGCAAAGGCTAAGACAAAATGAATACATTTCGCATCTCTTGCTGATGTGAATATAAATACAACATAAATTTTAAAATAATACAGAATAGCCTTAACAGTCTTCGAAAGGCTATCTATTGTTCTGGACTGGAAAAAATTACCAGTAGTATCCACATGATATAAATGGATGATAATGATGATTTTCTCCTCATGTAAAACTTTTCTTCTTTGAATATTTGTAGTGCATTTATAGAAAGAAACACCTGATGTTATTTGTGTGGTAACGATATGGTTTACGTAGTTAGCCCACCTTCCCCCAAACATTCGTTATTGCATCGTCTTCTTCACAAAATACATTGTCTCGACTATGTCTGCATAGTTTGCTTACACTTTTTGCTTTTTTTTTGGTATTTATCCGATGTATTCACTTAAAGTTATTCCATTAAAATCACTCACAGTCAGTGGTCAGAAAAGTAGAAAAATGATGATATATTGGATAGGAGATGATAATATGTTACATATGATGAGCTTATTGAAGTGATAATAGTTTCAAGATAAAAAATATTTTGAAATGTAAAGAATATAAAACGTTACACAGCCTGGCAAGAACGACTATTAATATACCACTATAACGTTTCGTTTATTATAATCTAAAGTGAAGAATTTGTTAAAAAATTTCATATAGGACTACGTGGCCCGTTAAATACTTTAAGTTCTTAACGAACAATTATTCTTTTACACCTTTTTGTAATTATTACGCATCATTAAGTTTCATAAAGACACATACACAGAAGATGTGATGATGCTAAATTTGGACCAGCGTTACCCAAATTTAATCTTTTTTTTTAAAGAACTCTCTTTATGAAAAATTTTTATGGGAAGAAGTTCGAAAAATGCACCAAATTTAAGTCAATAAGTTTATGAAACACAACACTTTTTCGGATCAGTTGCACAGTATTAAATGTGGAATTATTTGTTCTTATAGAAAGTCTTTCAAAAAAAAAAAGCTTTCCACTGGGAGTGGCCGTAACATAGGTAGTGAACAACCCGCTTGACAATATGCAGAACTTCATGAAAATATCCCGAAAACTCTTGTTTAAGCACTTGTTTTTATTTTTAAATTTCAATTCAAATAAAATTTTTAAATTATGTTTCCCATAATTGAGTTTTTATAAATTTTTTTTTTTGAAACGATAACTTATCTTGCTAGTATTCAATTTTTCTCTTTGTTTTTTCTAAGAATATATTTCATTAGTTTTAAAAATTCTAATAATACAATTAATATTTTTATGTTTAGTTTATAGAATTATAATAATAGTATTTTTTTTTTGTACATGATTTCATGATGAGCAGCATTTTCTTCCGCTTTAGCTTCTCCATTCAACACCTTCTTTCTTTGCTTTTGAAGAGTCTTCTTAATGTACGTTTTCTTTCTTTCTTTCATTGGCATGTTCCTTTTTTATTCTTATTTCATAAGTCATACAGCAAATGCCGTTTTCCTTGGTATATCAATATGTCAAATAAAAGGTATGAAATCTTTTAGCGGTTAGCGTCAGATGGCATTTAAAATTTATTTAAGTATTATTTGTTAAAAAACAAAAGTTAGTAAAAAAGCGAACATCTTAGTGAAATATTTGATTAGATAGAGAAATGAGTTCATTTTGCCAGTCATTCGATAACGTTTCATTTTCTATGTGTTAAATCACTGTTTTTGTCATTTAAGGTTCTTCTTATAGCAGTTCAGAAAGTGAAAAACAAAAATAATTAAAAACCGAAACGAAATGACATAACCAAATTCATCAACTTCTTATTATGAACTACGCTTTATTCTCCAAGACTGAAAACTAGAAGCTTAAAAACTACAAAGAAAAAGCAAAGAGAGTCAATGAGAGTAATTAATGTAAGCAATCAATTTAACAGAGTAGTATAACATATGAGACTCTTAATATGTTAACCTAACATTATATTAAAACTAATTTCATATCTGTTAATAGAAATTCACTTATGCTGTTTTTGAGTGAATACCCAGTTTTAATACAAAGTGTTTCTTCTTTCTTTTACTTCTCAATGGTCTACGTTTTTAATAAGAACTCTTTGAGGTTTGAAATGTTCTTTAGCTTAAGAAACGAGGAAAAAACCTCTATTTTTTCTTTTTTTTTTTTTGAGATTCTGTACTTTCCGGATTTTCTTTGATTAAGCTTTAGGTCGGATTTGGTTTTTTAGTTTAAAGAAAAATAACCACAAACCACAAAAGTCTTTTGAAGCTTTGCCAACAGAAATCAGAAAGAAATGTTAAATAATGAGCAAAAAAAAAAAAAATTATTTAAGCAAAGTCTTAATCGAGGAAACCTGTTTAAAGAACGAAAACGAAGATTATGTAAGAAAATCTAAAAAATTGATAAGAAAATCAGTGGAATTTGTTTACTAATTGTTAATTAAAAAGGCCGCCCAGTTAAGGTAAAATAGCAATATTGCTTGAAATAAAAGCAGTAGAAAAATCAAATAACTGTTAATATTTAACAAAAAAAAGGAGTGAAGCGAATTAACCGAATAAGAAAAAAACACCTCAAATTGTTCTCCTTCACTAATTGAAATGTTACCCTTTGGTCGGTTGATCACAGTTTGGTAAAGTGAGAAATATTTCTCCAAAAACCCGTTTGAAGCGAAATATTGTATATAATTTCAATAATTAATATGCTTTTATATTTGATGAAAATTACTTATTGGAGAGCAAGAAAAAAATTTTAAAATTTTAATTAAAAATAAACATAAAGTGCGTTTTGAGTTTTTCAAGTTTTTTCTGACAGTGCTGTCTTGAGATAATAAAAAATTGCATTGAATGCCATATCGTTAAAATTACTTTTAGCTTTTACTTTCTATTTTTCTTCTATTTGCTTAAGCAAAAACTGGAAACAATTTTGAATTTCAAAATCTATGATTTTTGCTTCTTTATATTAAAAAATTACCTTAAAATAAACAAAGACTTTTTTTCGGATAAAGCCGACTATTAAATGCACCAGTTTGTCTCTTGCAATCCAAATTTATGATTTTAATAAATAAATTGTTATTGTTATACTAAGATTTTCTTTGCGAAAAAAAAAACCTTGTAGAGAGAGGATATAGGAAATAGATCTCCGTAGACCTTAATTTTTTCGTCACAAAGTGGTTTTCTTTATATACTTTCGTAATTAATATTAAAAAACTAGAACGTTTTGCTATCTATCGATTTAGTTTCATGAAGCATAGCGGGAAATACGAAAAACAGACCTACGTGGTCCAAATTTAGTCCGTGGATTATCTATTTTCCAGTATGAAAAATTAGGTCTTTTTATCGCATAAACTTTTTTTTCGGAGTAAGAGAACATATTTCAAATGTAATTATTAAATATTTTCATTTATGTTTTTGGTAATATTTAAATCTCATCAACATCACAAGAAATTTTTGAAAGTTTGTAAAATCTCGTACATGTACAAAAAAACTTTTTAATTTAAATTTACTTTTAAATTTCTTCATGCTTGCTGTCTGCTGTTACACACCAATCTCAATCAAAAAAAAAGAAAAAAAAACTGAAAATATTTTGATGAATTTTGTTTATGACGAAAGGAAGAACTTAAGTGTAAATTACATTTTGTTTGTTTTCCATTAAACTACTCTACACGTATTCGATTTAAATGGAAAAAAATTGTTTTAAAGTAAATTTCAAACGAAGTTCACCTCTACCTACTCCAACCTATTAACGTAATGTCTTTTTTTATATATTTTTTCCCTAATATAACTTTTGTTTCTTCATTATTTTCATACTCTTGCCCAGACCCTAGCTATGCTTACATTACCAAGATTTTTTGAAATCATTCTTTCGGTTAAGTTTAGGACTGCTTCTGTTGAAATTATGACACTTTATAGTTCGCTTAAGGGCATCATTAACACTTGCGACACGAATAGATGAAAGAAAACTTTACTTTGGCTAAAAACCAAAAGATGCGGAAATGACAATCAAACAAAAAGGAATTCTGCCGACACAGAAGATGTGTTATGTATAACACAATTCATGTAGAGAAAAAATTGAAATTTTTTTTTAAATTTCATAAAAAATTCTACGCATTCCATATGCAATGAAAGATGCGTGCGAATTATGTAGCAGATATATATACATTCCTTTCGATCCTTAGTATCACTCCTTTACTATACTCCTTTTGGACTTCAGGAAATTTAATTTCATAAAATCGGAGAATCCAAAGGAAGTCCAGGCACACCTGCAAACGGAAGGCGCGTTTATCTATTTACCTTCTTTACGATCGAAAGCACTAACATTGTCTCTAAATTTGTCATTATTGCCTCTCTTTGCGTGTGTTACCGAAGTCACAAGTCTTTTGCAGCGTTCTTCCTGTCTCCCAGGTTATAGCAGAACATATGTTTCTTTTCTTGCTTGATCCTAGGGCTATTGATTGTCTCTTACCTGCATAACATATTTATGTCGGTGTCTTAAATTAAAATGACCTTTCACTCTGTGTAATCAACAAACCCCAAAATAAAGGAGAAGTGCTTAAAACAGTTTCTACACAGTTTGATCTCATATCCCAAAATGTCTATTATTATTATCATAATTTTTTTAGACGAAAGAAATAAATTCTAGCACTAAACTAGGATTAGCAGTAGCAATTAAGACTATCGGCTCTATTTTTCGAAACAAATCAATTAGGTTGTTAGTCTACGCATGTTAATAACATTAAATATCTTGCTAATATTATGCTTTCCTGATACTTTTAATATGTCCCACAAGTGTTGTTACGATAAGTTACGGGAGTAGTCTCCGAGATAGCAGACCTGACATATGGATACCGGTCTTCAGGAAAGTTACCATCCAACAGTTTAAAGCTAAAATTTTGATTTTTCAGAGCCTGCATTGTGTTCAAAAAAAAAAATCGGGTCATTTTTGTGTGACGCAATACATTGATTAGGAAGGTCTCAACTCTACGAATAGCCAAGCCGAACTAGATTCTACTCGAGCGGGGTCTTTCACTTCATTTACAACAATAATGTCTTCGGGGGGAGATGGAAGATCTCAGCTCCACGAACATCCAAGTCCAATGTCTTCCGAGAGAGATTCAAGGTCACAACTCTACGAACACCCAAGCCGAACTAATGTTTGCTCGAGCGGTGTCTTTTACTTTATTTGAAACAATAATGTCTTCCGTGAGAGATTTTAAAGAAGATTGTACCAGCTGCCAAGATGAGAGGACCATGCCAGAAATAGCAAAAAAAGCCAATAAACTTGTATTTGGATGGCAATCATATAAAAGTGCCCAAGCAAACAGTTATGGTAAAAAAATGAGTGGTACATTGACTGAAAATTTGAATATAAGGAAGTTGTGCAATATTGGTAGCGATTTGAGTGGATTCAGCGATGTTTCATAGCATTTCAGATGAGTTGCCGCTTTGTAACTATAAATGAAATATGAGTCTATCCATTGCTTCACAACTGAGAAGAAGCAACAGTCGGAACAATAAATTGAAATGCGAAAGTATGTCCCAAAGAATGCAACGATAGTTTCATCTCTGAACAAAGTCAGGTCGAGATAATTTCTATTGATTGTCTTCAAAAAGAAAAGACAAAATATTGTACGAACCTGCAGCAACACTTGAGGAATAAGACAAAAGAAAAAGAGAAAGCGTTGTTTCATCAAGACAGCGGACTGGTTCACATATCCGCTATCGTGCTGACCAATAACACAGAGTCAAACCTCGAGTTTTGTACTCACCTACCGTGTTCGCTAGGTTTTCTCGGATTAGTTCCTTTTCTCTAACTTGAAGAAAAGAACCCGTGAATGAGCTGACTATTTTGAGAACTTCTGCAACTCTTCCTTAAGCCTTCCTTATCAGTTCCAGCATTTCCGGAATTACTTTGCTGTTATATGGCTTTTTGAACAGTCTTTCGATATTCAAAATTGTGTTATATTTTAAACAATTTACTCCTAATTACCAGTGAAATCATTCCTCATCCTCTTCAATGTGTCAAAACTTCATTTTTGGCATTTTCACTTACGTTTAAAAAGATCCCTCAACACAGCAATTGACATGAAAAATTGGGAGGTGCTACCTCCACTGACATAAAAGTATCAGAAAAAGATGTGTAAGCGCTCATCTAAACGAGAATATATTTTGCGTTTTGATGATAATCGAAGAAAAAAGAAATTTCAATTTTTTGATTCACATATGAAAAATTCTATGGGCACATACATCTTGCTATTTTCCTATGGTTTATAAAATTTTTAGAAAGTTTTTTTTTTCTTCTTTTAAAATTAAATCTAATTATCTTGTATTGAACTGCAAACTAGTTTACAATTTTCCTTTTAAGCGATGTTTTAAAGTTTTTTTTTTTTTATAAGTAAGTAAAAAGAAACAAAAAAGTATTTTGGAAATATTTTCAAAATATGTGAAATAATATTTTCAAACCTAACCAAGAACGTAACCAAGCATATGCAAAAATGTTGCACTTTAGTGAAAAGAGTAAAAATACGAATAAGTAAGAAAATCATATTCGGCTGTGCCGAATCTTTTATACCCATCACCTTTGTCTTAAAAAAAGGGGAAAAAAACCAAATTTTAAGGGATGGGCATGGCAGATTTTTTCTATTATTTATGAGAGGGACATACTTAAATCGCTGTTCAAGAATATATATGCTTAGCGGAGTCTCCGAAATTTCCTTCTAGTCGTTACAAACAAAATGACAAAATGATATATACCACCTCACCTTCGGTGTTGGGTATAAAAAAAAATTGGGAAAACTTTACAATTCCGTCATGCCAAGCATACGTAACGTATGAGTGTTGTGCGAAGCGAAAATGTATGCATTCCTAGTAACTGAAAGAATAACAACAAAGTAGTTTATAATGCATTCGTATAACTTTAGACACCTTAAGGTGAGAGAGAGTAAAAATGTGTGTGTAAACAAAGGAAAATTCTTATCATCAGACAGAAAGCACGTACGGCTTACATTAGATTGTGTATATGTTTGCATAAAGACAAAAGTTTTTTGATAAAATATCAAAAATTCCAACAAATGTTAGCGAATGAAGCTTTTCAGACAAAAATTATTTTCTCAAGAAATGGCGAAGTGAAGGTGTTTCTTATATTATTACGATATAAAGACATAATTCCAAGACAAATACAGGATTTTCGAAGAGCATTTACTGTAGAATAAGTTTCAGTGTTTGAAGAGATTTGCAAAGAAGATCTCGCTTTACTTAGAAAAAAAAAATTCATGTGTGCTTTCTTTTCACGTAGCAGTAAAACCATTTTAGATCGTTTTCGACAAGAATTCTGCGAGCGTTGCTTGAAAATAAATAAATATTTCTCTGCAAATTCCTTTGATTACTTTCCTAAATTTTTATCGCACCGGATATTACTAAGTAGACTAGGATGGTCTGAATGCGAAAGCGCCTTATGCGGGAGAACATTGCACTAAATTTCTTGGTTACAAGATTTTTTAAAAGGCAATGCGTTCGTATAAGAATTTACTTACTCTTACAAAATCTTTTTTACCTTTGCTTTAGTCGAGATAGGACTCAGCGTTTAGCGGGGCTCATCACTGTAATATTTATTTTGACTTTTTTTTTCATATACCAAATGAGTGCATTAATAATGGGGAATGATTGATGACGATAACAAGGATTTGGTACCTCCATTGATGGACTCATGGTTGTATCTCATGGGATGTTATTGAGAAATTTGCAAATGCTAGCGCAATGAATTCGTAACATATGAGATATCTCACTTACCTTAACTACAAGTTGCGTAAACTATGTTTTCAGGAAGGCAGAACATAAATGTACCGAATCTTCTACCTCTACGTGTTCCCATCTCTAAACGTCATGAGTTAATTGCATGTGAACATATGACCCCTAAAAGAATATTAAGGTTCCAACCAACGAAGCCCGGCGACGGGTTTTTCGGATTGTAGGAGAATAGCTCCGGAGTTGCTTCTATTTTAGATGACTTCTTTTCCCAATAGTTCTCTGCCATTGAGGTGATAATACCGCTGGTTAGCCCAATAGTTATCTATGACTGCTCAAGGTGGTAGTTGAACTGAGAGCACTATGAAACGCATCTGGTAGTGTCGATGTCGTTCCACAATAATCCTTAAAATTAGTTGAGGGATATTCACTTTAGTGTACTACAGAAAACCTAAAGTGAATAATTAAATCTTCGGTGATCAGTTGCTCAAATGAGGTAGCTCTTTGAACTATGCTGGCTACGTTAACAAGCTTAGAGAATGCCTTGTTGCCTGAGCACTGGTGCGGCCTTTCGGGGAGTATCGAAGTGGCTGTTGGTAAATGAGCTGGATTAATAGCTCTCTGACTAGATTGAAATTCTGGACTGCACCCAGCGAGTGTTTGTTCTGGTGCATTGAGAATTGCGGAAATCCATTGAGATTACTCCAAAACCTGAAGGGCGTAGATTATCTGATTGCTGAGAATAGTGCAGTGCTAAGAACACCGTAAGATTGAGGTTTAAAATAGGTGCTCACGTAAATAGAAATATAGATCTACCTTAACTACAAATCAGACAAATTATGCTGTGGGGATAGCAGATATAAATGTACGGAAACATCTGTCTTTATGTCCCAGCTATGAACGTACGGCATGGCTTAAAAGCCAAAAGGCTACAAGTCGGATTGCAAAAAATGCCTGAAGAACTAAGGGAAGCTTTGACAGATTGGCATTTCAAGCAATATAGCCTACTCTAATGGCAACAATATTATTTTTCAATAAATAAACTGTTCCTTTTTTTTTTTTTTTTTTTTTTTTTTTTTTTTTTTTGCTCTAATTATGTGAGTTATAATATTACAAAAATTTTTTGCAATGCACGTGATTGTTAAAAAAAAAATTCATCGATAAGCAAACAGACAGAAATGTGGACATGACTCATTCGAGTTCCTATTTGCAACGTATAAATAAATGTAGATTCTGATGCATTTTTCCACGTGTATCTAGATAGAAAGTTATAGATAATATTTACTTTTCGTTTTAAATGAAAATCTTTGCTTGACGTTTTACAAATAAATGACAAAATACACGCATTTCGATTTAAATCGAAAATTTAATTAAATAACAGATTTAATCAAAGCATAGTCACGTTTAATTCATAACAATACATACATCGAACGAAGTAAATAGTTTTGCTTCATATTTATATAAGAGTGTTAATATAAAACTCAATATTCATGCACAAAGAATCACTTCTTGCACGTACGTATTTATATAGAATTCGTTTTGTTTTTTTTTTTTTTTTGTACACAAAATATTTCTCTTTTTCAGCATGATTAACTTCAATGACGTTTTCAGAAAGTAGTTTATACTGTTGTGAATTTTTTTTCCTTTTTTCATTCTTCTGTTGCTTTCGCTTATAACAACGCGTTAACTCATAAGCAACTTTTCCAAAAAAAATTCTAAATGAATTTTCTTTTTAATGCTCTTACTAGATCTGTTTAAATGTATGGCTCTCAAAATTGATGAGGGTACATGAGTATATCATATAATATTTTAGTTTAGGATATTAAGGTGAACTCAAATTCGAACGAGCTCTACTGGGTTATTACATCTTTTTTTTAAACAAAATTTCGATCGGAAATGAAATATAAAAGATTTCTTTATTTTATCTTTAACCCTCTAACCTGTAAGCTACATCCTACAATGCACGCCTCTTTTTGCATAAGACAGAGTTCTGCATTAGTTTTACAAGAAAAGCAGAACTATCTTCTCATAGGGGGGAAGTAAAGATTAGACTCCATTAAATTTATTAATAATTTATGTAATAAATTTCAATAATTTAGAAAAAGACCAAGCGAGCATACATTTTTTACTTAAAACTTTGTATACGATTCGCTACTGAGGTCTAAAGACAAAGGTTTACATTTTTCTTTGCGCTGAAATTTCAACATAATAATTCATCATCACTTAAGAAGTTCCTTTTACTATGTTTTGAACAAAAACTTTACCAATTGTAGCTTAGATCATAAAAAGCTTTATGAATCGTGATCTTGATAGGGTAGCCTAAGCCTAAGTAGCCCGGGCTTAGTTTTTCTTTAGATTGGCAGCACCTTAGCGAACGTTTGACTTAAATTTCATGTCCATATCTCAGTAATTAATAAGATGCGACAGGATTTTCGTTCATTTGGTTCTCATTATCTCTTCAACGCAGAGTTGAATCGATGTACAGGCGTTGGTTTCCCGTTTTAAGTGAGCGTATATTCATGCTTCTAAGCTGAGGTTTATTCGCCGGGAGCAATAGCTCAATTTTGTTCACTTGTATTAATCATACGCACATAATTTTAATAAACTTTAATCAATCAATTCACCTTTAATTATGAGTGATGAATGACCACGCAGGGCCTTCCAATTCGTACTTTTCCGGTTTCGATTTTCATGCATTTACGGCCTTAAGATCTAATCTAGGTTATGTTCTTTTTTGTATTTTATGACCATGTGTGGTCCTTAACATTTGTACTTGTTCTCTTTCCTTTACTAAGCTCACTAAATTTCCTTATAACCATGTTGTCTTGAACGTTTTGAATTATCCTAAAATATTTTCATATCATAGCTAAGCGGCTTCTCGTAATTAGGTGAAGTATTACAAATGAACGAATGCTGGGAGAACGTCGGTCTTGTCTATCTGATGCTCTTTATCCCAGAAACATTGTTAAGTTTTACTATCCCTTATACTCAATTACACGTGCGGATATTGATGATGAACGGATGAACCTGGCATAAATAAGGCATTTAACGCGAGAGTAATATTTTTAACACGAACGGCTGACTCTAGCTTTTGTCAAAAAAGAAAAAAAATGAAGACGCAAACGATGTACTACAAATCTATGGTCAATTAGGCCCGTGTTTCCAATCAGCTAAACTCGCATTCAAAGTCACCTGATAAGACGTTGAATATACTATCCTGCCTCCTTTTATTAACACTTCTTACAAGTAACTCATCTTACCGTACTTAAGTATTTTTAAGTAGTTTTAATACTAAGTGTGGGACTAAAACGAGCTTAACACTTTGGTCCTCACAAACTTTTGCTTCTATCACTACTTCATTTTCATGCAAAAAATGTCGCACCCAACTTACTCGCATTTATAAATTAAATTTTTCTTTTTCTGTTTTTTCTGTTTTATTTGACCTTAAAAGTTTTTGTAATAGAAAAGCTTAAAAAAATATTTTCATCCAAAATATAATCCAATCATAATATCCAACCTGGATTACGAAAAACAGAAAATGAAGTGAAGCGGGAGCAGTTAACCGCAAATCTAATTAATTAATGTAATGATTTTATGAGAGATTATATCGCAAAAGCGTAAGGGGACCGAATTGCTGTTATAATCAAAATCATTGAAAGCTGCTTTAAGTCGAATTAATTAAAAAATTCAAAAAAAAAAAAATGTTCTAAAGCTAGCAAATGTAAAGTAGTACATTTTAAAGGATCCTCGACATCTTCAGAAGTGGTGGTCATTAGTGTAATTAATATTAAATAACAGGTGGGCTGAAAAGTTTGTAGGATGACACATACATGACCCTACTAATATTAAATCTATATGAGTTTTAGTTAGCCCTGAGCTTCAAAAGACACGTGTATAAATTTGACAGCTGTTGCACTATTAGTATCTGAGTTATAGCATTTTCAGTGAAGCAACTTTTGTTAGTTTGAAAAAATACATAAAAAGCAATTTCGTGTGTTAATAAAGCATTGCATTTTGGCGAAAAAAGATACTATTGAGGCTAAAACTTGGCTTGATACAAATCATTCGGATTTTGCACCAGTAAAATCAACCGAAGAGAAGTGGTTTGCTAAATTTAAACGAGGCGAAACGAGCATCGAGGACGATGCACCCAGTGGACGCCCCAAAGAGGCTGTTACCGAAGAAAACATCAAAAAAGTCCACAAAATAATTTCGGATAACCGTAAAGTGAAGTTGAAGATAGCTGAGACCATAAAGATATCAAACGAACATGTTGGACATATCGTGAACGAATATTTGGATATGCGAAAGCTTTGTTTGGATCTATTCAATCGTAATAAACCCGAATTTTTGCATCGATATGTGACAATGGATGAAACATGGCTACAACATTTCACACCGGAGTCCAATCGACAGTCAGCCGAGTGGACTACACGTGATGAACCGACTCCAAAACGTGAAAAGACGCAAAAGTCAGCTGGCAAGGTTATTGTATCAATATTTTGGGATACGCATACTATAATATTAATTGACTGTCTTTAAAAAAGGTGAAACCATAAACAGCGCCAATTACGTATTGTTGAAAAATGAACTCATTTGAAGAAGAAGAAAGTTCTGTTTCATCAAGACAATGCACCGCGTTACAGAAATTTCGCGCCGATGACGAGGTAATCGCCGAAACTGACGCCAATTTTGAGGCTAAAGACAAATCGCAGTATAAAAATGGCATCGAATTTATTGTATGACCGCTATGATTGTTGTATCGCCCTCCAAGGCAATTATATTGAATAATAAAATCAAATTCTATAAAAAAAAAAAATTTTTTCTATGTTAGTCTACGAACTTTTCAGTCCAACTTCTATTTATATACATTTATTATATTATTTATTATATTATATTTTGTATGCATTTATTATATTTTGAAAACGATAGGTTTAGAATGTGAAATCGTTTCAGTCTTCTTATCTCTTTACCATTGTCTAGTAATCCTATCGCGAGCGTGTTCGAATCATGGCTAAGCCGATCCACGTTCCATTCGTACGTTCCATTTCTTTAGCTTTATAGGGATATATACCAGTAAGGTGCATTTGAACAAAGTTAGAAGCTTCGTCTTTGCGGTCTTGCAATTATAGCCGTACCACCGGTATATTGGGCGACAGTGACGTTTTTGATTAGTGGCATATGCGACAAGAAGATGCTTGGGATACCCACATTAATTTTACAAACAAGTGAAATTTTTTTTTTATCTTAACAAAAAAGCAACGATTTACTAAGTAAAAACGAAGAATCAGATAAAAGGAAGCAAGAAGATTCTTTTTCAATTTAAAATTTGGACACCAAACTCTGTCGAAAGTTGTCTTAACGTCCAAGAGTGCTACTGAACGAAATTCTTTATTTTCTAATGTACTTCTTATATTTTTACATACACTGTAGCTATCCACAATGTCATAATTTAATGAAGATTTCGTCAGAAATGTGGAACCACCATGGGCCCTTTCATCGCGATAATTACATGAAACGATGTCATATCCATTTTAATCTGAAAGTGATTTCGTTCAGTGAAATGGGTTTCCGAAATTACAAGAATGTCAAAATGATGGAAACATAAAAAAAATTTTCAATATCTCTTGTATGAGTTGAAAGTCCGTTGGTAGTTCATTTCGTAATCCTATTC
>KK351032.1:818112-845285 GCA_000671755.1 Glossina brevipalpis
CCTGCTACTGTCAAGGCAGCTTGTATTTATAAACTGGATTATATGAACGCATTTTTCTCGTTTATGCAATAAATTATGAGGCGTTCCAAACGTATAAGAAATATTATTCCCAATGTATGTATGTATTGGGGTCCTTTTTGCGTATGTAGATGATACCCTTCTGCGTTATGGAGATAAGACAAAGAGTTTTCATTCATTCGAAGACGATATTAACGAGCGTTTAGGAATCGTTAACTCTGGCTGATTGATAACATGCGTTGCATTAACTTAGAGACCTTATCCCCTCCTTCGTCTATGCTTTTTTAAAATTATTCTTTCCTGTTTATAAGAAATTCTAAAAGTTTTCTAGCTCATGTGTCGAAAGGTCACTTACTGTTACGTTATCAATGAGTTTGAAATTCTTCGATGGCCCTTTGAAAACATTTATAAGATAACCGGCCACACATCTTAGCTTGTAAAAACTGATAATTAGGGACTTCTTAGAGCAAAATGATTACCTGATTACCTGACTACCCATCCAGTTGACTTATAAATTCTCTTTTCACATGAATTGTATCCAGCTCATAGGCCTTGGGCTTTATAGTTACTTAAATTTTTTATTATTCACAAACCAAGGAGCATTTGTGATTAGTGGTAAGTTTTTGGACTGATATCTCTGTAATATTTCCACATTAGAAGTGCTGTGTATTCCTCATAGCTAAATCCCATACGCCCATAGTGATATAAATTGCTTTGAATAACTTTTTTTGTAAGCAGCACGTTAAAATGGAAAAGGATGTCGTAAAATCGGTTTAACCTTAAAGTTTCATTTCTGAAAATCTTCAAGCTTGGCTCAAAACATGTTTAGTGAACCAAATTTAATTAAAAAATCTTGTAAGTTGTGTATCTAAGTTGAGCGGAATAAAGGTTAACATACAGATCGACCACGCTTCGTTCGCCTTCGAAAATTATCCAAATTGACTAGTTTAAGAAGAAATTGATTTAGCTTAAGCTCTTCCGTTTATTGCGTACATTCGCATAAAGTTAAACACCTACCCTTGCCATAAGTGCTATTTTTATTTATTAAATATTTTTTTACTGAAAATTGTGAACAAAAATAAATCTTTTTTTTTTTACTAATTAAACAAAGATTTAAAAAATATATTTTATAACCATAAATCTCAAAGGAGCATGCTAGAGTTCCTAAATGTTTTTTAACGTGTGTGGAGTTACCACACACGTACAATTGAAACTGGAATTTTTGTATAGCAAATGCACGTTTATTGTACGAAAATAATTAAAAACATTTTGTTTGAAGTATTTCGCATCGCTAACTGTACATTTTGCCGATCTGTCTTAATATTTATGGATCAAACGTCAAGAAAAAGACTGTTCCTCTTTTCAGGAAAACCAGTCATGGAGCCATTTACTCGCATATTTTCATAGGAAGTGAAGCTCTCCTCACTTTACCATCGCGACAAATAAATGATAATCAAAAGGACTCGGTTGTGGTAAGGAAGCCCTATAAATCAGGATTTCCCAGTTGAGTACTTCCAACAAGTCGTTAACATTAGAGTTTTAGAGCTACCATATGAGTAGATGGATAGTCTTGTGTTGTCTTTTATATATTCTGATCGTTTTTTGAAAAGAGAATAGTTTAAATCGGTTATTTGATGTTTGTGTTATTTTAGTATTAACCTTTTCACCAGACTTTAACAATTGATCACAAATTGCACTTTTCTGATCCCACAGTGTGTCGCCTTCGTACTAAAGCGAATCGTTCTAGTGATCTAAATGGATGGTACGTCTGGTCTTAACCATGAATTTTAGCGCCTTTAATTCTCAAAATAAATCCACTGCTCATTCCATGTAAAAGCTAAAATCCAAAAACGAATATATTTTGTATCATTCAAGCAAAAAATTAATACTGCCCACGTATGCTGTTTGCTTGATACAACGCTCGACATTTTCAACGCTATTACAAACTGTGCTGTTGTATGGAACTGATGTAGTTAAGGTTCGAAAATCAGTTTTAGATATCAAGGAAAGAAAATTTAGTTAACATAACGAGAGCGTTGAGGAATTATGTGAGAAAACTGAGTTTTTTTAGGAAATATTTTGAAATTATAATTTTGATTTAAACAGACAAACGATCATTTGCCTTGATTCGAATAAGTTCGTTTCTATAGGAAAATTTTTGAAGTAGTAACTTTGGAATTATTGGATTTTGTTTCCCTAGAAAAAATTTTGATATATAATTTTAATTGAAATAGACAGATGGACAGATAAGCAGTTACATTGATTCCACATTTCCCTTTAATCAGGAATACACTCATGGTTAATTCATGGTTAAGTCTTTCAATTTTTTAAATAATAAGCACGTAATAATATTCAGTTTAACTTGTGTGTCTTTCTTTGTCCTCTACATACGTACACTTAAAAATTCCCAAATATTTGTGTTATAAGGATGCTCCGGTCATTTCTGTTTTTATGTCCATTTAATACCATTTTGTTATGCTTAAGAGCATCCAATTTAATGTTATTGCTAGCAATGCTTATATTATTATGTTATTCTTTCACTATGATGTTAAGAACAATGGCGCTGCATACTAATCCTTTCGATTATGAGACATTTATTGATAATAATAAGTTGCATATACGTTAAGCTGCTAACAAGCTTTGCGGTATGTGGTAAACATAAAGGAGAAGTAAGCATTTTTTAAAGCTATCGATTAGAACATTTTTTCTATTCCGACGTAAATAGCATCGATGTGTCCTTTATAAGTCATGAATAATAAGCAAAGAGCAATTTTCTATTTGGGCTTTTGAAAAAATAGAAGTGTTCTCAGTTTATGTTGTACTACAGTCGCATCTCTTGATCCATTTGGTCTGGAGATGTGAAAGGTCCATAGCTTTTTGAAAATGATGGCGGTATAACACTGATTGCTACAGGCACATGATTAGCAATTTATTTAGAGATGAAATTAAAGATAAGGCTGTCGGAGGCATGTAATTTAAACACGACAGTTCCACAAACCACACAACACACCTTGTTTCGAGATTGTTGCGCAAGTAATTTCCAGGACATGTAATTTCACGGTTTTGTAAATTAAACGCCAAGAACGTGAGATTTCTCATCGCTGGATTTGTTTTTTGTGAAATCACGCAAATAAACGCGTTTATGCGAATTATCCTCAGCACCCTTGGCGCATCACAAGCGAATATTTGTCAAGTTACGGCCAAGCTATTGTCCGCTATGTGCAGATAACTCATCAAAAATTGGCTTAAAAGGATCCCAACCAGTGGAGATCGTCATTGTTTGTTTAAAGCAAAAACGTAAAAGATTAGATCATCCAATATCTTTGTTAATATCAAAGATAAGTTTTAGAATAATGCAAGAACAAATACCACCAAATCAAAAATTTTTGACTTTCGCCAAAGGTAAACGTACCTTGTCTGATTCTAACATAAGACAAAACTGCGTTTGATCATACATGTGCATGGAAAAGAATAAATTTAAAATGTTATTGCGAAGGATTGAGGGAAAGAGAGAGGATATTACATCACAGCAACAGCGACTGATTTCCTTTCAGCATTCAGAAGAATCATTCACTTGCTTTTGCATTTACTTACCTTAACTCTCGCGTAAACTAGCTAACAGCTAACGAGAATTCCAACACACTCAACTTGACACATTTAAGTGCAAGTAAAACGAAGTTTATATATGACTTGAACAAAAAGTGCCGGTGTAGCGCTCTCAGCTTTAGAAAAATTTAAGCTAAACAACCTGAATTGAGTTATGTTTATTTGTATTTTCGTTCAAGGACTCGTAACCAACTGAAAAGTCGGCAAAATGAGTGTTCACGTTTCTGACGATACTTGATGTGCAAAAGAAGAAAACAATTGATAATAGTCGGGCGATTTTGAATAAGTATAGCGCCGTAAGGGACACAAAAATTCAACTTTCAAGCGACGACTTTTCGTCAACAGTCGCCGAAAATCGAATACGTCAAGTTGACATTTGAAAAGAAAAAGAAAAATCACTTTCGAAAAGTGCTGCACACCTTGACAATCGTAAACGAGAGAAGTTATTATTAATTCGTGCATAATAAAAAAATTCGGCTAAATAAGTTCTTTCGTCACTGTACGTATTCATTACATACATTTATTATATATTATATTTGTATATTATATTATATATAATATTATATATTATATTAAATATAATATCATATATTATATTATATATAATATTATATATTATATTATATATTATATTTTATATATATATCATTACCATTCTCCAGAAGATGATTGCACGCGACTCAATCGTTTGACGTTACGTTATATTTGCAATCGAAAGTCACGACATGAACAACAATGAACAATGAAGAGGTATAGCGACAGCAGAACGAATCCCTATCCAATCTTTAGACTGGCATGTGTTGGAATAACATCCTTCGTTTGTTAGCTTTTGTGGGCGCTTAGAATCTGTCACGTACGTTAATTAAATGTCAATAATTCAGCGACAAATAAATTTTCGTCATCAATGCATGTACTGCGAGTTAACGAATATTGTATGCTAGACAGCAGCAGGTGAAAATGTGTGTGCTACTGTTGAGATTCACTTTTCCTATTGATTTTTGAATATTTGATTTGAAATGCAAATACAAAATAAAACATAAAATAACACTTCTTTTAAAGATTGATTCTGTACCAATAAAAAAAGTACAAAAAAATTTATTTCTTTTTTTTTTTTTGCAATTTACTGCTCTAGCAACTGTGTTGACTTAGGGGTAAGGGAGAAGTGCGGAAGTTGTTTAGACACATGCACAAAAATCCATAAGAAAAATATTTTAAGGGAAATAATATGCAGAGCTATAGCTTAAGTTAAGCAATTTTTTCTTGGATTAAATTTGTAATGGCTTTTGATACATAAAGGAGTTTATTTGCAACCCAGATTGCTAAGGGAGGTGTTATTGCTTTAAATAAAATATTGAAACTATTGAAATTCAGAAAATCTATATACAGATTTAAACATGTTATTAAGATCATAACCAATACTGACAGTCCTTATATCGTTAATAAATATATGAACTAAATTGTTTCCAAATTTATTAGCATGAGTGCATGTGGAATAATAATACCCTTTGCTAATTTGGTTGCGATCTATAGAAAGGGCTTGTTTGACTTTTACTTAATTTTTCTTAAACTTTAGCTTTAAATAAAAATCCATTCGAAGATGACAAAAGAAACACGTCGTATAAAAAAAAATCTTGAATAGATTTAAAAATTTATCTCTTTATCAATCATTCAAGTTATTTCTATAACCAGCAAGATTTTAAAATTTGGTTCACCGTGTTTAAATCTGACCTTCCTATTTATTAAATATTTTCATCCATTGCTGCGGCCTATTGTTGAGAAATATTTCAGGAGTACATTTCGACATCTTATAACTAGAGAAAATTTGCATACGATCTGGTGAGTTGATATTAAATTGACGTTAGAACTATTAAAAACGCAAAAATTAAGACGGGAATTTCCCGTTATAAAAGAAAAAAAATGTTTTTTTTTTACATTTATCTATACGTATGCGATATGTTCTCGCTGATTTTTGTCGCTACATTTTTTTTTTATTTACGTATTCAGATAACAAATGAAAATGGTTGACTGTATTTAAAAAATCATATTTTCATTTATGAAATTTCGTAGCAATAACAATTTTGTATAGACAATCTGAAAATAATCCGAAATTTAAAACGATATTTTTCGTTAACAGAAACCGTATACATATGCTCTTAGTAAGTGCAAATAATTATATCTAGCGGATTTATCGAGCACCTTGTTTCTAGAGGAGCACGTTTCTTTTGATAGTTACAGTCTTCGGTCAAATTCAGCTTAAAAACTTGCGAAATGGTTGGGGTCTATCCATAGCAAATAATCAGAAATATTTTACTTTTTCTCAGGTTAAGATAGCCACATCTTATACAATAGTAAAAATTCCTAAAATCTTTTAGAAGCAATGTGTGATACTCAGTTAACTCAGACTAAGATGTTAAATATACAAATTATATTTCTATATTAATAGGTTCAGGCTCCTTCTTTAATTTGGCTTTCAGTGCTGAAAACCTCTTCGAAGCCAAAGACCTAAATTTTTTTTTTTTTTTTTTTGGTAGTTAAAATATACGTTGATTGATCCTAGAGCCTATCACGATCATTTTCCAAATGGCCCTTTGGCCCCAAAATAAGCCATATTGAATCAATAGGCTACAGCATATACTAGCAGAAAAAAAACGTATAACTATAAGTAGGCATATCCATATTCATTTCACCGTGCGGTAGGCAATGCTTTAATCAGCGTAAGTGCATGCAGTGCTCAATCGGTGAAGTCCTAATGCTTACAGATTGGGCACACATCTTTCACGTTGCGGCTATCCACTTCTCTTTCCCCCTCTCTTTCTCTCTTTCTCCCTACTTTTTTAAACATCATTGTGTCGCACGTGTAGAGGACAAATCCTGCAAGACTGGTCATATTTTAACAAATAAATAAATTAATAAAATAAAATACAAAAAATAAAGTAAAGTTGTTTTAACGGCTTATGCTACATATTTTCGCCTATTTCAGACGCGAATCTGCGTCTATCATATTAATTTTCAGACCGAATTTACGGCTTTCCCTAATATTTACGGTCGCGAGTGTTCGAACATCAGCAGACATCATCATTAGCATGTCACGCTGATCAAGTTTATCGGGTTTCTGATTTATCTCCCAAAGAGTAAAGTAGATCAGATACAGACTCATTCTTCTTTGGTAGTTAAGTATAAAAGCAGCTGTTAGTAAGTTAAAGAAAGCGTTTGTATTTACAGTCAAACCAAATGATCAGGTGAATCCCCCGAGCTGATATAGTTCAAAGAATTGATTACAAGAATAGTTTCGTTCATTGTCTCATATTTTTATTAATGAAAATTCAAAAAATTTTTGTACATGTCAGTTGAGAATTTTTCTGTAGAGAAAACATTAATCTTTCGAAGCCACCACCAGCCCCCCTCCCTCCCTCGATTGTCGGTTAGTTATCCAATTAAAAAGACTGTCATTTAAATTAGTATTATTTACATAAGAAAAACCTATCATCAGCTTTATTTGGAAAACTAATGAAATATAGGTGTAAATCGGTATAAAGTTAGCCTTTGTATTTGCATGAATCTTGCTTTGTGTTTTTTGCATGAAAATTTTTATTAATATTGACAGCATATGAACTTAGGGACAGGTGACGATATGTAGTGGCGTATACTCTTGCATTATGACTACAAAATATCAAGTTTCATTTTACCAATTGAGCTTGAGCTCTAATGCTAATTGACATCTCTTACAGGTGCTATTAAGAATTGTGGTTTTTTCGGTTTCATCTCGAGTTGTTTGCTTACAGTATGCGGTTAATTGTTGTTTGTCATATATGAACATCAATATACAATATTAGGTATGTTATTACAAACGTTAAAGTTCTGCGTAGAATTCGAAAGAATAGAATTTGAAGATGTAAGAGTATATAGCGAATAAAGCTCATAAAATACTTTACATTGTAACATATTTAACAATACTTATATATAAGCAATACTTGCCGTTTTTATGGATTTCGTTGTCTATGCTCGTAACTATCTTTAATCATTCTTTCTGTTCTGCTCTTTCGTTAAAATTTTCAAAATTTTTTTTACAGAGTATCAAATTTCTTCTATAGCTTCCAAACATGTTTTCTTCGGTTTTATTTAGATTGCGGTGTATTTTTCTCTTTTTTTTTTCTTTTGTTCCTTTTAGTAAAAATGCTAACTGTGGGCTATGAGTTGTTAAACGAAACGAACAGTAAGCTCATAAATTGTAGTTAAGACCAAGTTTTATACTACAAAATATGATTTTACTTCATAACTACGTAACAAGTTCTCTCAAAGAATATTCTTTATTTTTCTTTGTGTCTACACTGAAAAATGTGCTTTATTTAGATGTAATCGGTACGTATTGCGAACAAAATTCGAATATAGACATAAACAAGTTAATAATCATAGATGTGAGACTAACTATTAGTCTACTATTCCTCCTATTAAAAGTTATATTTTAATCTTCTTCAGTTTTTTAAATTAGGCGACATTTATTTTTCGGGCTAATTTAAGAGTCTGGATCGCAGAACGCAATTTCACTGTTTATGATTTATGGTTTGTTCTGCTGCTGAATTTTTTGCATCGAATTATTTGCTACGAAAATAGCAAAATTCTCTACACATTGTAACGAGCTATTCTCAACAATCATACTTATTTGTTTAGTATAGGACAACAGCGAACGATTTTAGCTTACCGTCGTTTATTAAATATCGCGTTATTGTGCAGCACGGACTTTGAACCCTTTTACGTTAAACTGTGTACGGGTTTCGATGGATCCATCCTCTGCCTGGCTGTCTATTTCATCGTAAGGGATAACAAGAACTTTCCGTCGTCAATCCTATTGGCTCTCCCATGTTCTTTATACGAGCACACCCTATCTAATATGCTAAATTCATTGACTTATTTCAAATTACCAATGCAAGGCAAACGTGGACGAGGCAGTCGATTCGAGGTTTTACTCAAAATGAGGGCTCCGATGTGTGACCTTCAGTCGTATCTGATACAATCTCTAGCTGTGTGGCGAATCAATGTTAAAGTATAAGTTCAAGTTCATTCATTCCATTTCATTTCTTACAGTGGTATCTTACATATAAGGAGAACTATAGTTAGATAGAGAAGAAAATTCTTAACGTAAGTTTTCCATTCTTAAGACTATCGCATCCAAAAAAGGAATTGTCAAAAAAGAGGTTTACGAATCAATGCGCAGACTGGGGTTTTTATATCATTTGAACCAGGATTGACTATACTTAGGGTTACCCATTCAACTTTTGCTGTTAGATATTTTTAATTCTAAATGCCTATAAAATCGCTAATATAATCATTAAAAAAACAATGTTCATAAATATTCAAATGTTTGAGGAAGAGAAATGAATACTGTAATGGACAAAGGAAATAACAAATGTAACTAAGATACCAATTAATCTCTTAGTACGTAGATTTCTTTAATGTCGATATGATTTTAATGCAAAATGGACATTGCGGTCCTATCTGGTACGTCGGCCGTATGTCTCCCGGTCCCGGATTTCATATGGCCCCGGTCCTATCTGTTACTGCGTCCAAAGGGCCCCATAGGTCTCCCGGTCCCGGATTTCCTGGTCCTATCTGGTACGGGGTTCAAAGGGCCCCATAAGTCTCCGGGTCAGGGATTTCGTAGAACCGCTCAAACAAATTTCCGCTCAAACAAATTTCCGGTCAAACATTTCCCCCTCAAACATTTTTCCGCTCACACACTATTCCGCTCAAACATTTTGCCGCTCAAACATTTTCCGCTCAAACAAATTTCCGTTCAAACATTTTTCGTCTCTCAAATTACTCTCAAATTACTCTCTCAAATTACTCTCTCAAATTACTCTCTTAAATTACTCTCTTAAATTACTCTCCTAAATTACTCTCTCAAATTACTCTTTCAAATCTGTTTATGCATGATTTATGCATATTCCTTTCTTCCGATTCGTACGCATGCATATTTGGTGTTCGAAGAGAATAGAAATAAGTGACAATAGAATAAAGGGATTCATAAGCAAGAGCAATCGAGCAATCTTTTTTTGTAGCATTATACGTAATGCAAATAAAATCCGCCAATGACTGTAATGATTGATAAGATGTCGTCGATCGTCATATCAATTACTATCATTCATTTTTTTTTCTTAAGAAATAGAGCAATCATCTTCTAATGCGTCTATAATTAAATTTCAAAAGGTCTTGCAGTATTGATTGTCAACAAAAAAGAAAAACCAAAAATTGTATAAAATAAATTTTATTTGAAGTATTGTCCAGCGTTACCTACAGCATACTTTCGTTATCCGTCACAGATGTTTTTGATGAAATATGAAGTTCATGTGGCAAGAATTCCATAACCTTTTGAACTCGTCGTTACATTGCGTCATATCGTTCTTTAACAATAAAAGAAAAAGCGCTGCTTACTTAGGAGGCTAAATGGTGCATATTGGCACTTTTCACTATGATGTCCCCTACTTTGGATCATGAATTTAGATTTTTCTGATAGCTTTTCGAACCCTTTAAGATATACCAAAAAACTGGAAATGTATTATTTCTTAAAAATATTTCTTTGTAATTTTTGTCAAACTATATTAAATATAGTATAGTATAAATATAATAATTAATTTTTATATTTTTTATAACATAAGGCATGATTTTGTTTTTCATTTATGTTTATATTTTCTATTTTTGTTTAGTTTTCGTAAGTATTTTGTTTATTTTTCCATCCTGCTTTATTATCAATTATCTTAGCAAAGTCATTTTTAGCAAAGACGCAAACGTCAAAAATTTTTTGGGGGCTAACTTCACACCAGTAACTTATCGGTTTGAAAAATAAACCTCCACATGCTTTTCATTTATATTTTTTTCATAACATATGCGAAAAAAAATATTTTTGAAAATGAAGTAATTAATACACAAATTTTATTAAGTAATTAAAAGCATGCCATACCAGCTAAGTCATATATAAAGGAATTAATATCTAACAGGCATACATGTGCTTGTAGATTTACGTAGTTATAGTAAAAGAAAGCTCAGGTTGATGTATTAACTGATTGAATCACCGGAGAACTGATCGTGCAATTGTTTAGTGATACTGGTGGTGAGTTCGTAGTAAACTGTAATAATATTATTAAATAAGTTGTTAAAGCCCCGCTGATCTGTGTGGAAGAAAGGTTAAGAAAAAAAAAATGTTTTTTTTTTTAAGTATTTCATATTTCTATACCGTAAAATATAAAGAACGATCTATATTGAACAAGCCAGCAGCGGTAAAATGGATTTTTAGATGCAATAACTGCATAGAAAATTGTTGTAATTTCTCTTTAATGTCAGGTGTCTTCGCTTTATTTAAGAGAGCATGAACAATGCTACCGGTTTTTTCGCTCTGCAAATAAAATTAAATTTAAGTTAAAATTTAATCTTTTCTTTTCTTTAGCCAATAAAATGTAATTCTTCTTTATTTACCTTTTTAATGGCGCGATTGCTGCCCTCCACTATAGAGATGATAGCAATTAAATATAATATCATTTGACATGAGAAAAATGTCACAAATTCTATGGTCTTAAATTTGCTTTCACGTTTCGATTTTCCCAACAATGTTTCCAAAACATAATAAGCATCAAACACAATTATTAGAAACGCTATCGATATTATGGTTAATAACTGATATGTAAAATATTTATTAGCCGTTGAGGCAGCCTCGCATATAAGCTGATGAATTTCCATAGATTCTTGTATAATCTCGCAAGGATTTTTCGAAGCAATTGTGTACATCGAGAAGGAATCTAAGCATTGTAAAGACTTTTGTTTATGACTAATAGTTTTAATGCTACGCGTTTCCCATTGATGACGGAGATTCTTAAGGACCTTAAGGATGAAATGAAAAAGAAGATATCAAATTTTTATTATTTTTGAAGATATTCAAGTAAATATCAATAACACCAACTAGCAAATACTGTAAGCATTTCAAAATGAATTCAGCAAAACCAATTATAAGTAAATTGTGTATCCATCCAGGTCTCGTTATACGTTATCTTAGAAACGAGATCGATATGCAAAAAATACTTTACCTTGTTTATTAAATCGTAATGTTGAGTAAAACGCATGATGAATGCAACATTTAATATGACTACACTTAATAAAAAGATATGTGGTACAAAAAATGCTACAATAGCTTGAAATGTTGGCCAAACATTGTTATGAAATAACATCCAAAAGCTTCCGCTGACGTAAATTGTGCAAATGCTGATGATAAACATTAACTTGGAATGACGAAATTTCATAATGAAACGATAATTAAATTCAACTCCTACATCCAGAAATTTATTATCGATTTTCGCCACCACATGATACAATTCAATTAAATCGTTACTTTTATATAAACTAACACCGAATAAGATTATCATGCCGCTCATGCCAATAAATTTTTGCAACACATCACCAACTTGAGAAATTTCAGTTTTGAAAAAATATCCAACAATCGATTCATCCAATAAAAAGGAATGAATAAAAGAATACAAAAAGAAAATGACTTGAAAAACACTAATAATATAACCGATCCGCGAGATATAAATGATTCGTTCACCATTATGATCGGGTGACGATATTCGTATTGGAGTTAGACCAGTTAAAAAGGTTACCCAAAGTAAAGTTTGTTCAGCTGCATAGGAATCTATCGGTTTAATAAAATCACGCCAAAAAGTCATTTATTAACCAAACAACGATGCAATACTTAGCAATCAATAAAGCTTGCTTCGGGAATGAAAGTGTTTTTATAACCTTTGTTTGCGTAACTGTGATATTGTGAAATGAAAAGTATATGATTGTCAGCTTATTAAAGTTTTTTCATAATTTTAAATTAATTTTTTAAAAGACAATCGACAGGTTATTATCGTCAGAAAATTATACAAACATAATGAAAAAATATTGCAATTTATGGGAAGTCATTGCTCCTCCCCATTTACTGACGCATGGAAAAGCGGGCGGCAATCAGGTCAATAAAGTATGAAATCATTTTTAACGATGATTGTACTACTATCCGACGGTAAACAAACATGATCTGTACGAAAGAATTTTTGAATCAAATTTTTGCAGAGACTTACGAGCTCTATCAGATATAAGAACATTGCTGATAATATTGCTTTACCTTGTTTTACAATAATACTAGAATAGGCTCAGGACAAGAACGTCTCTAAATTTGGGAAATGTGAGCATAATCAGCAGTCTGACTATATTGCGAGGATAATTGTAATTAGCGAGACGTAAGGGAAGACATGTAAGCATAAGAAAATCCGGCGCTAATCAGTTCAGAAAAGTATGAAAACGTTACTCTTACTTTTGTGATACGGCCTACGACGAACTTAAGGCGAACGTGCACCATCGAAAACAGTTTGTGAAGATTGACTTCAACGCTTCAGTAGAAGCGATTTCGACACTGCTGATAAAAAGCACTTCCAAGGATCGAGGGCGCCGGTCTGTAAGCGTTATTGGAGTAAGTTGATGCAAGATTAGCTAGCGGAGGTATTAAATAGGACCTGTGAAAATTTTTCCGAACGTGTACATACAGGCCATAAAAAAAATTCAAAGGAGAAGAAAATGCCTACTGTATGAGTCGACTGAGTGTCGGATGAAAAATCGAAGAGTATCTTCCGAACCGCTCTTGCGATACAAAAACATTGTTGCAATGAATTGTTACTGAACATCGTTCGACAAAGGATCAGAATGTTATACGAGAAACAAACGAGTGATGTTATAAAGTGATAAGGATACATGTCATCTATGGCACATCGATATCATCAAAACGTTAAAATGGGACCTGGCACGTCTGAGGTGGCCCGCGACTTTGCCGTCTCGATTATATTAAGCAGAGCTACACTTGGCTGCACAGTTTCAATGAAGTGTATAATTGATTAGAAGGAAGATCTTTTTTTCGCAGCTATGTTCACGTATTGCCCGAGAGATGTGAAAATTGTACGGCTAGTGAGCGACGACCCACTGATCAAAAAGAAAACCGAAAACTTAATTGCGCATTAAATATACATGGACTGAGAAGCATCTTTTACAAGTAATTTGAATACGCTGTGAGTAGGTGCAAACTTTCACGTTTCACGGTATTTCACCGTGGGCGGAATATAGTTCGGGTAGGAGTTTGTACTTACTTAAAATGTGTGTGTGTGTGTGTGTGTTCTCAAAAGATCTTCTCACTTTTGCTCTGTGCAATTAAAAGCATACTCTGTCCAATTAATAGTGTACCCTGTGCAATTAATAGTGTGCTAATGTGAGCGCTAATGTGATAGAGAAGTTTTAAAGAGCGATACGTTTGCTTACCTTATTAAGGATAACCAAGCGACGTTCAAAACTGCGAGCCACAAAGCAAAATAAACAAATTGCTAAAAACAATACGGAATGTTGTAGAAAAAATGTAACACACACCGTAAACGATGGCGTAATATTCATTGACATTAGGAGGCGATAAACACCCATAAAGTAAACACCAATCACAAGACTTTTAAATGTTAACATAACAATCGAAAAACGATAAATTCGCGAATATTTCACTTTAATACCGATATTAGCGAAATTCTTATCTAAATTATGTAAAGTCTCGATAACGCGTAACATTTTGCAGCGTTGAGTCACGGCCGAAATGTAGATAACTGTGCCTGTTATCAAACCATTACAAATTTGCATTGTGTTCCCGACATCGGAGATTTTGTTACGAAAAAAGTAACCGGCAACCGATTCCTCTCGTAGCAACGAGATTATATAACAGCTGCCATACAAGAGAATATAGAGAGCGATATTTATGAATCCGAATAATGACATTTTTATGTTTTTTTCCCCTCCTTTATTTGTTGTTACGCGAAATGGTGTTAACCCGTAAAGAAAAGTGATGAAAAAGAGAGGCTGCAAGGCTTCAAATACTTGATGTGAGATAAAATGCTGACGCAAACGTAGAAATTTTGTAGACATATTATTACCAAATAGTTTTTAATAAATTAGCGAAAATCCTTGAAACGTTTTCGATCTTATTCACCGTAACAGAAAAGTTATACTAAATCTATTCACAAAAGAATTATCATCATGTGTTGGCTTTCTTTCTTTCAATTATTGGAATCAGTTTATTGTTGTAGCAACAGGATGTAGTATTGAACTTTTTTTTCCTCCTGCTACTATTTGTTTATATTTATTTAATAGATTTTTAATTTCAAGACACATTACTTACTGTAAATCAATAACGGCATCGTTTCAAATTTCGCCTTGACATTGTGCATTGTTCCTGCTTGTTCCTGCTTGTAGGGTTAAGCAGAAATATATATATATATATATATACGTAATGCATCAAAGTTTATTGAAGTCAATAAAGTATATTTCCGGTAAACGTTCATCTGCAGAAAAGACAGCTAATCATTTCATAATTTCGTATTAAATGTATGACTGAGAAAGTATTTTTTTATAAGAAACTTATGATTTCATAAAGGAAATAAATTTTTTCTGTCTACTCTAAAACTCGTCATGTTTGTTGCAGCCACAGAAGCAAAATTACGTGTAGAATTGATATGCTTTGGTGTCCTGACTGACCACTTATTTCACGCGCATTTATTTCACTTCAAACGTAGACAAGAATATTTTAAATAATTTCAAACCTTTAATTTAGTAGATTTTTCTCTTTCAATTATTAGGTGGAGATAAAAATAATAACAAGCATTTTAAATTTCATAGCGTTTAGATTTATAATTTATAAATTCTCATTTGATGTATTTTTTAAAGCCAATGACTTTAATTTGTTCAACCAAATCAAGGTACACAGTTACGCAAAAAATATTGAACGAAAACCTCGGTTCGCAGGATAGATTAGGAAGCTATTTACTGTTACTTTCTTTGCTTAAAGATCCTGAGATTTCTATGCAAGAGAGAGAGAGAGAGAGAGAGAGAGAGAGAGAGAGAGAGAGAAACAGCGAGAGAGGGGATAGAGAGACAGAAAGAGAAACAGAGAGAGAGAAAGGGAGACGGAGACAGAGAGAGAGAGAGAGAGAGAGAGAGAAAGACTGAGAGAAAAACAGAGAGAGGGACAGAGGTAGAAAGAGAGAGAGAGATACAGAGAAACAGAGAGCGGGAGAACGACAGAGAGAGAGAGGGCGGGAGAAAGAGACAGTGAGGTAGGGGGAGAGGAGGAGAGGGAGAGAGGGACAGACTAAGACAGAGAGCTAAGCTTTTGAGTTGTAGTAAAACTCTATTCTAAAGAGAGCGAATCATTTACTAAGAAATAAACATAAAGAAGAAGCGTAACGCGGTAATTACACTAAGAGTGATAGCATTAATTTCTTCAATAAATTCCACTTGCCATCGTAATTGCAATAAAAGAATATTTACAGTTATATGCTTAAAGCGTATACTTACAAAATTGAGAATAATTACGAAGTGAAAATAAACTATTGATCATCTGAGGATCAAATAACTTACGGTCACCCCGTGCTTTTCACTACACTTAGACTTTGTAAGTTGCATGCATAGCATTTTTATACAAACTTTTTTCTTATCGTCCATTCTCTGCTATAAGCGCTTTAATGTTCTTGTTCTTTTTTTTTAAAGAACGAGCAAACAAATGATATTGTGGCAGATGCGCGATTGCATTATCGACGACCAATTTCTTACATAAAACAGAGAACTTAACTCTGTTTCTATAAGCTGGATTTTAACATATTATTTTGCTGGAATTATGACTTTTTTTTTGCTGTTGATTGAATTTAATATTTTTTGCATCATGAAGTTTGGATTTTAGAAATGTCCGTGCGCATCGCATAATATCTCGACTCGTTCTTCTTTTTCGGCATTGCTGGACCAAATCTACTCGCAAATGGTCTTTTTCGCCGTTCCAGATGTTTTCAATTCCGAGTGAAATGTAGATAAACACTACTGGTTTTTTTCTTTCCCTTGTGGTAAAATTCCTGTATTGTCAAAAATGATTCCTATCAAAGGACGGACAATTTGAAGGTCCCTTTCTACTAAATATTGAAGATTAAAATAGCTTTCGAAAACACAATTTTTTCCTTTCTTTCTTTCATTAAACTTATATAAATACATATATATATAACTTTGTTACAAACACACAAATGTTCGCAGTTAAGAAAGAGTACATGGTGATAAGGCAGCAAATAGCGTTAAGAACTTTTTGTTCATTTCATTTTAATTGTATAGTATTTAGTGAAGTGAATGAATGAATGAAGGATAAATATTGTTTTGAAAAGTCAAGAATGCATATATTCCATAAAAACAGTAATAATAGCGAAAATGATTGTTTTTCATTTTTTTTGCATACTTACTATGACAACTTATGCAGTGACATAGACGCCAAGAGTTACAATAAAATTTGAAAATTTTCTGAAAGTGTCAAAAAGTTGCTCGTTGCTTATTTCTATTGTCGTTTTTTCTATTCCTAACTTTAGAGGTACAGTAGTTTTATCATTGTTTTTGTAACATCATAAAAAAATAGAACATATATTATATCATCATGCCTGGTATCTATAAACATTCTAGTGCCAGATCATGTTCGATATACTGTGGAAAATAAAATCTTCGAGGAAATATATAAGCTATTGAAACATATTGATGACAGCTTAGCGACTGATAATATATAATAATAACAAGAGATTATTTTGCCTCTTTGCATATTCCGTTCTATTCAAGTTCAAAAGTAGACTTTTGAAAGTTCTGAGAAGCTGACAATACATAGCATTGACATGAGGGCCAACCGAGAGAATAGAGAACTATTTTGGAGGTTTAAATATTTTGAAATCATGAATGTTCTCTTCAACGGCAACATGGTGAAATCTACGTATGTTATATTACACGAATATTATATTAACTTAAATCATATTATACGGTCAACTTTATCATTATAATACAGTGCGCAAAAAAGAAGTAGTTTTTCAATGTCTGTTCAACATCACACATCTAAAAATACAGTTCGAAATCTCCTCTAATCATTTCAAATTCTGAATTCGTCCCTACTTAAAGCATCTCATTTGTACTAAAGAAGATAGATGAAGATGTACTCCTTTTTTTGAGCAGCTCTTCACCTAATATTTCTTGCAATTTTCCGCAACCCAACTTTCTCCCCCGCTCTTTCTCTCTCTCTCTCTCTCTCTCTCTCTCTCTCTCTCTCTTTCTCTCTCTCTCTTTCTCTCTCTCTCTTTCTCTCTCCCTCCCTTTCTCTCTCTCTCTCTCTCAGCTGACCTGAGAGCTGTTGACTCTTATCCTAAACTGTCCCCAAATCATTTCACAAATGTTGAAGTCGTAAGTGATTTAATTATAATTGCAGTATCAGTTACGAAATTAAAATGTAAAATGCGATATCAACTCAATCGAAAGAAGTTTGTTGAAATGCACGATAATTAATCTGTTGAAAGCATTAAATAAATACTGAAGAATCGTGCGATTGAATTAAATTCTTTTTATTTCCCATGATAGGTACACAGAATTCGCCTCAAAAAGAATATCATGTTTATATAAGATACTTTCAATATTATGAGAAGCAACTAGAGACAGCACACAGAGCAGTTAAAGAGAACGATAAACATAATATGGTGTGTGTATAAACTGTCTAAAAATTTTACTGGCTCGTAAAATAATTGCAATTCTTAACTCGCAGTGTTTGTGTTTGTAGACATACATAGGCGTATGTGTAAAGTTTCATTTTAATTATATAAGGATAATCATACATTTGTACAAAGTTTTTCTTGTTGAAATGGAATTAAGATGATTTTTAACACATCATAAAGAAGCAAAATCGTCATGAACAAGTAAGAAATCGATATTCGGATGTACCAAATCTCTTACACCCAACAACTTTGACTTCAAAAACGGGTCGACAAAAGTAAATTTCGATACTCTCCATTTTTTATTGTGTATTTTATGAGTAATGAGCGAAACATATCGAAAACAGAAGTGGTTTCAGATTGTATTACACTGTAGGAGTGTCCATTCACCGATTTGGCCTATTTTGTGTACCAAAGTACGTGCAACAACTCTCAACGGTTTTGCTAAATTTGATTTACAAGTTTTAATTCTGGAGAAGAGGAATATGGTTACAGCAGACATTCCACAGATCATAAAATAGAGAGATAGACAGACGAACACAGTTGGATGGATTCTGAATTTGATACTGACTAAAAAATTATACTTTTTGTAAGGTCTCTGAAGCTTCTTTGTTGATGCAACAAACACATTTTCAAAAAAATGAATTTCAATACTGTATTATATCGACGTGGTCGATCCTTTTCTTTTTTTGTTAGCTTAATAAGTGTGCTACTTTTTAGTGCTATGGTTAATGAAACAGACGTGTTCTCGCTCGTCCTTTAAACGAATTGGCCCATTTTTAATTTTAATTTTAGCCTACATGCAAGAATTTCCAAAGTTTCTGCCGAATTGAAAACCAATATATTCTTTTTTGCGGTCAAAACGAAACACACACCTTACATAGACGTACGGACGGACATGCTTAAAGCGATTGTAAATTTAATGCTGATCAAAAATATATACACTTCTTGGGGTCTTTGAATTTTTTTTTTGGGGTGACAAACAAAATGACAAAATGAATATACATTCGATTTCTGAGAAGGGTATAAATAGGAGAAGTACAATAAGAAATTTTTATTTGCCTTTCATCCGGTTTTTGATCACTGTCGTCCTGTTTTAACTAAACTCTAGCATGCAAGTATTCAGTAGAGAGACAAAGAAATGGAGTTGATTGGTTGATGACAAATAAAACTTCTCGCGTAATTTGATGTAAACCTAAGTCCGGCTTTCCAAATGGACTACCGTTTTGGTTTTATAAAGAATTCATCGTATTTAGAAAATCGTGTTGACCAGTTTATCTTCTATTTATAAATTTTATGCAAAAAAGAAAGAATTTATAATTGCGAAGTGAAAACCTCAAAAAATGCACAAATTTTTGGTAGAATTTACCAGCATTTGAAAATATTTAAAACATCCTTTTATGTATTTATTATTAATAATCTAAAAAAGATGCTTTTGTTTAATAATTTCTTTTTGGAGCGGAGTTAAGTATGAAAGTAATTATATTTCTCTTCCTCTTAATTCCTTACGCAAAGAATTCGTGAGCTCACTTCAAACGTTCTTTAATATTACAGGTTTATTCATTTTGTGGTTCCGAAAATAAACGTAAATTAAGCCCATTTTTAATTGAAAATTGGACCAAGCTTTTTCTTCAGTATATTGCTTGAATTTTGCTATTATCTGCAAAATACAGTAGTATTTAAATGTCGTTCAGAGAATGTCCTTTTAAGGTCATTTTCAACGTAAGCACAAAGCGGACAATAGCTCATCTATAACCTGATGAATTTTCGCTTTGAAGATGTCAAGAATTTGAGATGAAAAGAAATGAGACACTTACATGCCAATAATTTTTATGGCCAACGTTGTATAACAAAAATGTTTCTTTTCACAAGGAATTCGTAAAAACTTGTCATTATATACATATTTTCTACGTTTTCGTAAAAATTTATCATTACGTACATATTTTCTACGTTTTATTTCTTCTGTAAAAAATTATTATTGACGTCGTGAAAGAAGTCAATTATTGGTCCTATCCGAGCCAATTTAGCGTATTGTACGAATGACAACACAATTTTTCGCGATTTTTCCGTTTTTTTTTTTTAACCCGTTTAACAGAAGAGTTCGCAGAGTCTTTAGTTTATTGATTATTTCTTGCTTCGCTTGTTTTCAGTTCGGAATGTTTGCGTTTGATTGCATTCATTCTATCTTTCTTTCGTTATTTCGTATCTCGAAACTTTTCATGGCAACAGCTCCTCCAATTGAAACGTAAGGCAAAAGTATTTACAGATCTCTGTGTTTATATTAAAATTAGAGTGGATTTATATCTTTTATGAATTAGTTTTATATTTTTTTTTATTATTACTACTGCTATATCAACCATTGTATATCATTGTGATCAGTAGTGAGTGATATAAATCAAAAATTTCTAATGCAAACAACATTTTTCGAATTGAATAATTCAAATTGCTAAGGGGACAATAAAACGTTTATTAGGTAATTGTTCTCAATTAAAACCAAACATGATTTCGATTCTTGCTAACATTATTAGACTCATAAGTATTCGATCTCATATGAGTTTCGCAATATTTTCTTTTTGCTACGCTCTCTAATACATTACATGTCAGTCGGTGAATTTTTTGTGTTTTTGTTATCAATTCCTGCCAGATACGAAATAGTAAAAATCGAATACATGTGCACGCAATAACTAGTCAAAAAGTTGTAGTCGTCTCGAACAGACTGAGGCGACACTTGGATACCTTTCACTCTAAGCGCTTAAGTGTTTTTTTTTCTTTTCTTTTTCTTTTTTAAGGAACTTCAGATCGATTCATGAATTAATTTAACTATTAGTTAAAATTTTCTTTTTCAATGTTTTTCATTTATATAACGTTTTACCAGGTACCAGGTTTTTTCCCTTTTGACGGGGGAATTGCATTAAACAACTAATAAAAAATTAAATATAATTTTAAATTAGTTTTAAACATAAACTTAAAACTAACGTTATCGTTAGTTACTTCAATTAACACATTATATAGTTTTTAGAAGAGCTTGTTTATAAGAGTAATCTGTATCAGTGCCACATGCGTTTGGTGATTGCATGCATACGAGGGTATTCATGAAAGTTAGCCTTTATAATAACATTATATAATCTCATTTTGAGTAGTTTTTGACGGAAATAGTTGAAGATTAATAAAATCTTGGACAGGAAACTCATCCTACGTTAGTTCACACTTTACGTGAAAAAAAAGGTTAATTTTTGGTGTAAAGTATTTAATGATACCAGTCTTCTCCTTGTTTTAGAATGACCATTTTTATTTTTAAATTTAAAAACTCTCGCATAAGCCGCTGACAAGTAAACGGATTCAACAATAGCATATTAAAGTAATTATCTAATATGAGCAATGCCACTCCCACGCAAAAGTACTCTTTCCCTTTTCGGACGTTTTCTAGTTATTACTCATAAGGTAAACAAGCCAGAATCTTGAAAATTATTCTCTGCATTTTTCATATGAATATATATTGTCTATCTAAAATTTCAAAATCTCCCTCGCCTTCACGAAGTTATAAGTGATGAAATTTTTGAAGTTATTTTTTTACGGTAGAGTAAAGTTGGTATAAGTATGACAAAATTACAGCTGAGTATATATAACTGCCTTACTTTTGTTTTTTTTTAGAATGACTCCGGTGTTGCCATTTTTTAATATTTTTCAAAAAATGGTTTTTATACCCACCACCGAAGGTGAAGGGTGTATTTGATTTTGTCCTTTGGTTTGTAACTACCAAAAGGAAACCTCGGAGATCCCACAAAATGTATATATTCTTGATCAGTATCAAATTTAGAATCGATTTACGCATGTCTGTCTGTCTGTCCGTCTGTCCATCTACCCACATATCCGTCTGTTTGTGCAATGTCTGTGGTAAACGTTCTCCTGGTTGCAAAAATGAAGGTATCGTCTACAAATTTGGCAGAAGCATAATAAGTTTTTCAATTGTCACGCCCACCTATGATAATTTAGTTTTTCACCCTTTTTTAAGATAAGGGTGATGGGTATAAAAGATTCGACACAGCCGTATTTAACTTTCTTACTTGTTCTTTTTAAAGTCGTAAAACGTCGAAAGTTATTATTCTATCTTTCTTAGGATTTGAAAAAAATCACCAAAAAACGTGCTCTTTTTAGGCCACAAATCAAATTGACACAAGTCTTCAAAAATCTACGCGCAGAACTGACACAAGGACTTCAGATCGTTTCTGAGATGATTTTCATCCATTTACTATAGTCGCGTGTACTAGGAGATGTCCTCCCAAAGCCTTTGCATTTCTTCTACTTGTGTTATTAATATATTGGCCGACACTTAGCAGTAATTTTTCTAATTATAATTTATTTCGTATCAGGATTTGTTTTTATTATAATTAATGATTCAAGTAATTTAGCCGGCTAATTATTGAATAAACTGTAAAATATTTTCATACATTTTCATTCCGTAAGTCTCCTCGCCCTCCTTACCAGAGTTGTTATGGTTTACAAGTTCATTATAACAATTTGTTTTTATTTATTTATTTACTTTTTTTTTTTATTTATAATACTTCAGTTGTTCCGCTTATACTTTATTGCTTATTCGACTTAAGTGCAGTTTAGGTTCAAATGGCGCCATGACGACATTCAAGTTTTTTTACTTTTTCTTTTTTCCTCATATGTGATAAGCAAGTGTGCTTGTGTGTTTGTATATAAGACTTTTCATGCACAATAACTGCAGAAGTCACGATTTCATTTCATGGTTGTTGGCAAAAGTTGTTGCTCTATCATCCACGAGAGATTAGGGCGTAATGCCCCCGCACTAAAATTTCATATAAGAGAAAAAAAAAACAACATAAATTTTCCCGTAAAGAGAGCATAAAAAGCATTTTTAAGCGAGAGCTTTAGAGAAATTGATCGATTTTATTTTCATGAATTTTTAAGTTAAATATTTCTTTTTCAACTGCAGAATATTTAAGAAAAAAATGTATAATCGAAGAAAGTAACAAGAAAAAACTTTTAATGAAGTATGACCAATAACTCAGGAAATTTTATTCAAATAAATCTTTTTATAGTCCGCTCATTATCAAAGTCATGATGTCATGATTGTATTCTACTTGTATTCATTTAATGTTTCTTTATATCTAATCTTACATATATATTTCCGATTATCCTGATTATATTATCCATGTTTATTGCAACATAATATTTTTAAACGTTTCCTTAATAGTTATATTCTAACGTCTCGGAAGGTTTGGCGCCTTAAATATAAATCGAATAAAAATAAAATAAATACGTTTTACTGTTATCGAAAGGACATAAAAATGCGATTTAATACTTAATAAGAAAAAACTTTACATATTCAAACACACAAGTGGGTTTTCTTGTCTATCATGAACTTGTGAGAAAAAAAACACATAAAAATCTTAACAATTTTTTGTGATTACGGGAGATAACAGGAAATAAGTCAAAATATAATGAAATAAAATACGAAAATAAAAACAAAGTGAAAAAACAATCGAAACTAACTTAAATACTTAAGACTCTTGCGGCATAGCACCATATCCAATTTCTTCATTTAGTTTGTAACTCGCAGAAGGAAAGTTGTGCGACCCCACAAACTATATATATTCGGTAGCAAATTTAGAATCGATTAAAGCATGTCCGTCTGCCCGTTGTGGTAAACATTCTCCTGGCTGCAAAAATGAAGACATCAGCTTTAAATTTAGCCGTATGATTGGAAGTTCTTTCACATACGTTGCTATTGAAAACGGGCCACATTTATCACAGGCCGCGCCTAGAGTATGAGCTGAAAGCTCATCTGTTTTTCACGGTATACCATAACTGTCTGTGTTCTACGGTATTTCTTAAAAACATCAAAAATCTGCCACGACCACCTATCAAAAATTTAGTTTTCCCCCGTTCTTTTAAAAAAAGGTTGGTGGATGCAAAATATTCGGCACAACCGAATTTTATTATTATTATTTATAATTGTAATATATTATATATTATAATATATATGATATTATATTTTGTAGTAACAAAATAATTAAAATTAACTTCCGATTGAGACATTGATCAAATTTTTTTTTAAAATATATTTTTCGGACTTTGCCATTATTTGTGGTATGCAATATCATTTAAATATCTCCCTCTTTTTGATTTTGCAGGATTGGACCCTTTTGAGTTAATTTTTGATGATTTGTCTGCGCAGATAGAAGGCAACAGTTCGGTCGTAACTTGTCTAACGACCCTTTTCAAAGTCTCAAGAGTTTGAGGACTGTTTGCATAGGCTCCATCCTTTGCGTGACCTTACAAAAACAAAAAGGTCCAACGATAAGAAATCTCCAAATTCACCAAACGTCAAATTACACAACTGAGAAATTTCCCGTACAACAATCCCAAACCAGGCGCATTGTATGACTTGTCACGCCGTCCTATTGAAACTATATAGTTTCAACATCCATTTTTAATTCCAAGACGAAAAAAATACAAAATTGACGGCCTTAGCAAGCTATGCGTTTTGTTTATATTGCGCTAAGTTGGACAATTGAGTCAACCATAATCTAGCCGTAAAGCATGGCGCGTAGCCACTACTATTATATTTTAATACGTTCTGCGATTGTTATATTTATTATATATATACTGTTTTATATATGTTACTGAAACAAGACTGCCAAGTCCGGAGCGTGAAATTGATGACCCTTTAGTATAGTGATGCCAATTTTTTCGGTATATGTAAATACTGCTGTGGAAAAAACGTGGACCATATTTTTTTTGAAATATCTACTCTATGATATCGATGTATATATTTTTTGGCAAGTTGGTATGACTTTGTGAAAAATTAACATTAATTTCGAGATACGTGCCCTCTTCGTTTAGTAATAGTATCGTGTCCTTGGTGTAAACCGCCTTCTTTTCAGCAATTTTTAGAATGGAAAAATTGCATTTTGTAACCTCAGCTTAGTATATAAAAACCACGACTATTAAATTGGCTTACCCAGGTTCAGTTCCCCGTGTGGCAGACCATACTTTCGATTACGATTGACGTATAGCCGCAGTTGAACTAAGTAGTCGTTGGCACGACAATCACCGATCACAGTCATACACCTTCTGAACTGCGATCGCATGCTTTCTCTTCTTCGATTACCATTTTTTCCTCTTGACCTTTGCCGTAGTTATACACATATAAGTGAGTGATCACTTATAAAGCAAAATTTTAAGGCGTAAAAGAAAACTAATTTGAAGGATTGAAGACTACTCACTAGTTCACCAATGCGGTATACGTAAATGTACTGATAGGTTAAGTGCAGGCGTAATTATATCGAAAATAGTTGAGAGAATGTTAAAGGCAAAGTAAATTTCGATAAAAAATTGAACTTGTATCGTAGAATGAAAAGAATAAAAATTAAGTTAAAAATAAACAAAAATAAAGAGTTCCCAAAATGGATTCGGGCGGTTTCATATGAAGGAAAACACACACACATGAGAATGTCTGATAGCCTGACTTGAAATTGCTTGCTAAACGTCCTTCTAAAAAATGATTGTAATAGAAACTTGGATCATTCGTTGTAATTTTGCCCAGTGGTTTATGGCACGTTTCTGAATCTGAATCGTATGATGTACGTCTTACTTTTTCATATAAGAAACGATTTCTCAGTATATTTCCCCTGAAAATTGCAATAAAATATATATATATTTTTTTATAATTTCAAATTTATTATGATACTGACTAATTAAGCGTGAGGATCCCTTAAGTATATTTTTCCGATAAAATGAAATGATATAAGCATTTTGGCAAGCTGTTATATTAATTGCGGATCAGTCAACTAAGTGATTATTGTATTAAATTATTTTTTAAATCAAGACCAGCTTGACAAATTTTGACCTATCAGTGGCGTGTTTTAAATGGTTCAATAAGTTGACTTTCCGAAAATAATTGTAGGACCGCATATAGTAGATGCAGCCTTCCCAAATTACAGATAAAATAAGTTTGTTCAACTTTAATGTTGTCCCGAGTGCTTTAAAGTTTTAACAGTATCCATAAAATTTTTCAGGAACTTCGAAGCTCTTGCTTTCTGATGTGAAGGCATGGATATTAATAAATATTTTCCTATTTCTTGAAATGAACTTATCTGTCTAACTTTAAACGTTTCCCCCCCATTAGTAACACATTATGATCGATTTTAAACATACATTAGGTGATTAAAGCTATGGATTCATAGAGTTTATTTTAAGTAAATGCTTAAGGTTTTTAAACGATGTGCAACAATTTCTTATCTTTTTTTTTATTAAATATTTGAAATTCTTATAAAAAAGTAGAATTTAAACTTATTTTCCCTAAATTCTAATATCACCGTTAATTTAATAGAAAAACAAAATAATATAAATAAATTTTAATGTTCGCTTACCTGCGAAAAACACCTTCAAAAAGTCTTGTATCGTAAGCAATTTGTTGATAGCACACGCTGGGCCATTTATAGCAAAGATTGATATGAAATGTCCTTTGCAGAGTTCATATATTTAGTTGTCTTCCTCTACTATAATTTTGAAAATCCGATTAATAGCGTTAGTCGTTTACACAAATGCAAATTCAAAGCTATTAAATCGCAATAAAAAGAAACAGCAAATATGAAAAGCTATTAAAAAAGTTATAGAAAATCTGTCTGCAGACGAATTTTTTATATCTTGATTTTGTTGTCTTTATTCCTTAGGAGATTGTTTAAGCGGAATGAAAACAACTCAAAATATTATGGTCCGGCAAACGCGACCATTAAACACCCTATACCACGATCGATAAGTTTTTTTTTAAAGCAAATTAAAGGGTGTGAAGTTATATTTAAATATAACTAGCAAAGTCACAAACCAAAACTGGTAACAGAGGTCTGTTAAGCCATTAACAGAATCCTGTTAACCAAAGTCTTGGAAGGATTTATATCAAATATAGTTAAAAAGGCA
>KK351032.1:856943-913722 GCA_000671755.1 Glossina brevipalpis
TTTCAGTTACAGTTTTAACGTGCTTTTGGAGTGATTAAAACTAATAGAAATGAAGAAATTAACTTCAATTTTAGTGCTGATATTAGTAGCGTTCGTGGCGTCATCATTAGCCCTAGAGCAATGTCTAGCACGCTTGAGTGAAATTTTGGGTAACGAATTCGCAAAAATATTCAAAATGTTGGGAATAGAACCATGGGTACAAATATCTCAATTGAAGGACTTTATATCTAACCTTGAGACTTCAATGAAAGCACCTAAGAATTAGAATTTAGGCGCAGATTATCAAGCTACGGAGTAACTTATGTAGACGCTACATTCGATTTTTTAAATCGCTATCTTAAAATATGAGAATATATGAATTATAATAATAAAATATGCATATATGAACATTAATATGAAAAACATTTATTTCATCTGTTGTCAGTAGACTATTCATCTATTGTTTAGCCGGCCTAGAGAAGTGCACTGAAAATGTGTATAGGTGGGCTGATAAAATATAATATAAACATTTCAAGTAAAGTTGAGATAACCAAGTCTACCTGTTATAAGTAATAATAAAAGACTAAAGGATCAAATTTAATCTGAAACACGTCTCAGAACCCGTCAGGTTGCATAAAAGTTACCTAAATCTACTCAGTTATTGCTTTGCCGGTTTTCTGAAGAGATACATATATATTGTTATACAATAATTTATGAGGCATTCTCAACCTATAAAAAGTATTATTATGTACTCCAAATTTAATGTTATTGCGTTTCATTACGAAAATCGTTTGATTATTAGCGCAATTAGTGCACGCAGTCCAAATTTAACAAATTGAGTGGCTTTGCCGAAAATCTTCTTATACTCTACTATTCCTGTCATAAGGTACTAAAAATTCGACTTTGTTGCCATATAAGGACATATTTTTAATAGATGGACAGACATTAGATGAGCAGCCAGACAGACAGACGGGCAGACGGATGGCCAAAGAGCAGAATGGCATAAAGTACAAAAGTATTAAAATATTGTGAATATTTGCCAGAAATAGTGAACTCTTATGTAAAGTTGCTGCGCTACGTTTGAAACTCACCTGTAAGATTATTCGTTAGCGACCACCAAACTGGAAATTTAGAATAAAAAAAAATATTCTATAAGTTAAGGACAATTCCAATAAAGAATGAAATCTAAACACGCTAACGAAATTGTTGATCATATTGAAAACTGAACTACTTAGTTTTCAATATTCTCCTAAAAGAATGTTGGTCATATTAAACTGACCAACTCAGCTTACAAATTCATTGGAGAAGTTCAATAACAATAACTTGAATAATTGAACTCAGGTTTCATTTTCAATAACAGTAAGTGTGGGAAAGAATGCATTCAGTTATCTGAAGTGCTGACTATAAATAGTTGGCAAATTCTATAATAAGTTAGATTTCAGAAATTACAGTTACCCTAAACAGTTCACAAAAAAATATTGTTAAACAAAGATAATTAATTTTATTAAAAAACCAAAAAAATAAAGTTTTATTCTTTAATAAATTAACTTATATACACGAAAGTACACCAATGCACTATTGTACTAAAAATTTTTTGTTGCAAACTTATTTCATTGCTTTATTTGGATGGGTACTGTATGTGTAACTATCATTTAATCCATTTATTCTTCTATGTATTTTCCGTGGTGGCATGGGCGTGAATAATTTTCTTACGTTCCTACAAACGATAGACATGCAGCCAAATGCTCTTAAAGGTAGAAGTAACAGAGTTTGTGCCCACTGTGCTGGAACAAGGGTACTAACAAAATTTCGCTTCGAGGCTATTTAGGAAATATGCAATTTTCAGAAAGTCAATATTAAGAATGCATTTTTTGTTGTAAAATACAAACTCATTACTGTATTAGATAACGTGTGTGACGTCCTGTCTTGCAGGAATGAAATATGGTCATAATAGATTTCCTTTAGCCTAAAAAAATAAATAAATCTGGCATTTAAAGATTATACTAAGAGTTTTTAACGATGACAGTTACTTCCAGCATATAATTTAAACTGAAGCTTTGCATTAAATTCTTATAATTTTTGATTTATTGTTAAAAGTATTTATGATCCGGCGACAGAGGATGGTTTTGTATTAGAAGATACTAATAATTCTTTCATACTGAGCGCCTATCGATTGCATAGCGTGATTGCCACAATTCGTACTGTACTCTCCAGTCGTTCATAGAACATAGGTTTCCTACATACCTGAACTTTTAATTAATTTCAACGACAATTTCAACCGCAAATTATTGTTGAGGACTATTAACTTTTACGAATCATTATCAATACTTTTAGAAGTGTGTCAAGGTCCTTTAATTTTATATAGGCCTAAAATGTAAAGCAAAATTTTACTTTGTGGATATGTCCGCAATAAAAATGATTAAAACGATTTGTATAATTTCAGCTGAAATGAACCTAAAATTCCGCTATGTAAAGATATTAAAAATCATAAAACAAAAAAGAAAATCATATTTTTTATACCCGTCGCTATTATCTTAAAAAAAGAGGAAAAAACTATATTTTAATAAGTGGGCGTTTCAGATCTTTTCTATTTTTATGGAATACCGTAGAATACTGCTAGCCAAGGAATACCGCAAGAAACAGCCAGAGCAAAAAAGTCAGAAAACAGGCATGCTTTCAACTTTTACTATAGGCGTGGCTTGTGATCGATTTAGCCCATTTTCAATAGCAATGTATGTGAAAGAACTTATAATGTTTGTACTAAATTCGAAGCTGATCTCTCCATTTTTGCGGTTTACCACAGGCAATACACAGTCGTCCAGACGGACAGACGGACAGACGGACATAATGAAATCGATTCTAATTTTGATGCTGATCAAGAATATATATGCTTCGCGGGGTCTTCGAAGTTTCCTTCAGGGAGTTACAAAACAAATGACAAAATGAAAATAAATTCAAGTGAAATGATCTGACGGAATTACAGAAATATCCTCAGAGTAAGTAAATTTGTATCATTTGCTAGTAATTTAGAAAATTTATTTAGGAACGGATGTCAGTAAAAAGCTTATTTATTTATTTAAAAAAGTACAACAAGACATTTAGTTTTTTAAACGAAAACTTCTTTCTTTGAAACAGATTGAATGGATTTCATATCCGATTGCTGCTGGGCCATACAAAATAGGCGAATATGACATTTGCGTGCATTCATTTTTTCTTCCTTTTGCTTGATTTTTACTTCATTTTGGTGTCATGTCATGTCCTTATATACGCGCGAATTTAAATTTTCTCCATTTCCTTACAATCACATAACGTATTAGTTCTAAGCCAATTATTTTATAACAAAATCCTTTTAACTTTTGCATCGTTTCGTCGTACGCAGTAATAGCACTACTTTCATATAATTTTATTATTTCATAATTCGTTGCACATCTATCGGTCGAGAGAAAAGGAGAAAAATTATCGTCATCAACTGTGAAGATTTTTCTTATTAAAAAACAAAAGTTAAACGAAAACAAGAAAAAAACAAACGATGAAAACAAAAGTTACTTGAAGCCGTTTTAAAAGCAAAACATACCAGAAAACGCGTGGAAGTACAAAAGGTAACTTCTTCAGCTGCTAAAATCTGTAATTGTGTACCTTTATTAACATTTTACCATACAAATATTCGACTCACATAATCTAAATAGAAATATTTGTGTTGCGATGAAATTCTTGCTCTTGTGCTTATGGTGTAAACCGCACGTACGAATACAAGCAACGGTTTGACTAAACAGCATTTTCAACATCAGTGCGCTGTTAAGTATTTCAACTCACAGCTTATTGTATTAACGATATGTTTCTTTTCGTTTTTACGTTTGTTGTAAATTCTACACGAAGCAATAAGCGATAATATGTTTAAAAAGAATAAAAATTTAAATTAAGAATATTCAAGCAAATAGGAGAAATAATTGATTAAACTAAAATAACAAAAAGACGCATTTTTGGATTGATATTAGCGTTAGTAAGGAAGACTGGGACGTTTTTTAAATGCAGTAAAACAATTAAAATAGTCTGATTCCTTGCCGCTTGCGTTTTTGTCTGAGAAGCCAAACGGCGATATTGTCGCAAAAACCTCTATATCATGACTTTTGTCATATTGTGCCCAGTTTTCGCGGAGATCGCAACCTTTCAGTACTTAGACTCATAAGAAAGCTAAATTCGCTGAGAACGAACGATAAATTCTTTTTGTAGCTGTCAGAATATCGAAGACGTAAGGGTGTGAGGTTAGATTTAAACTTAACTAGTAAAGTCACAAACCAAAAAACTTAACAAAGACCTGTTAAGAGTTTTTCTCTCAAATGTGAAATTGAAAATGTCGAATTTTTGATATTGCATGTATCTTTGGTCCATGCCCTTTCCAACGCTTAATTTTTTTTTTAAATTTAAATATAACTTTATATTTGCATGTAAATTCAAATTCAAATCTAAAGACGATATTTGCAAGTACTTGGTTTGGCCACAGTGGACTTCCGAACATTGCGTTCATTTTTATATATATTTTCTACCAAACTTTTTGCTGCGATTAATCTTCAAGATTTGAGTAATACTTTCTTGTGTTTCATGAAACTGCAAATCCTGGCTACATCCTAACCAAACTTTCACAAGAAGGCTTGTTGACGGTGTCCAAAAATTCGACCGAACTTTAGCTCAAATTGATCATTAGCTTTGAAAAAATCAAAAATCACCTATATTTCTCTAATTTTATATGAACTTCTGGCGAGGTTTCATGAGCTTATATCAACCTGAAGTATGGATAACGGACAGAAGTAGAACTAGAAGTTCTAGGCAAGTGGTAGAGGAAAACAATCGTTCGATTCTAAGAGCTTGAATGAGTTCGTGGGAATGCTGTTGCCAAAGCTCCCCGATTTATCTTCAAATATCTTGCGATACTGTGTCGTCATAAGTACTTCGATCAAAAAGAAGCAAAAAAAAAACCTATGGAAAGTCTTCTGGAGCTTAGTTGAGGCAAAGAGCATACCTATCACCTTTTTGTTAACTATAATGTATACATAGTACTTAGCACGTACATACGTACTTGTATCAACATTTTCAACTTGACAGGAATGTAGCGCCAGGCAGACGCAGCCGTCCGTGCTCTTGTTTCCTAAAACCCTTGCTTTATGTTTATAAGAAAAGAAACAAAATGCACCATGAGGGGTATATTTATTTATTTAGCTGCAAAATTTATTAAACTAAAATCAATTTACATATTTAAATGTCACTATAATTCAGATAAAATTTTGTGGTTGTAAATAATAAAGTGCGCTGTGATGCTGATATTGATAATTGCTAAGAATTACTGTCAAATGCACATTCACGCTTTGCGTACACCGCGCACTTGTTTGTCAGCTTTTTTAAGCGTAACAAAATTATTCAATTGTTTTACTCGCAATTTTGACCAGATCATGTAGTTGGAAAGACCTAATATTTGAGCAGCATTAAGTGCAGCAGCCTCTGGATATAAAACAGTGGCGCATCCCAAACCCGAGGGTAAATTTAAACTCGACCATACATCAATTTGCATGTTTTCAGCTTTTAAAGGAGGGCAATTGATAACGGGATAAGTTGTATTGCCGGACAATACCGGTCCGAGCCCATTCGAACGACCAGCTACTGTTACAAATACGAGATTATTCATAACGCTTTCATATTCACGTACAATACGCAACGATTCTTCCGGTCCCTTATGAGCTGATGTCACTCGAAGTTCTGTATTTAAACCTAAAGCTTTACAATGATCGGAAATTTTTCTACAATGATCCAAATCGGAAGCACTTCCCATCAATATTATGACTAAATGATTGTTTTTCGGGATTATGTCTTGCAATTGTTTACTGACCCAAACAAAATTACTTTTGACCACATCTAAATCGGCGCTAGTAACCGAGGTCAAATTACGATAGACCTGCTTGTCCACCATTAAACGTTTATCACCAGCAGGCCAAAGACGCCACGAATCTGAATCTATGATATCAGCCAAAACAATTTCACCTACAATGGAGATGATTTGAGAAAATGAACACTGGGTACACTTTTGCTTTTTTTATAGGGTAATCACCTTCTTCGTCGACACCAAACTCAACTTTCATATCGATCAAAGCACAGTTTCTAGTACTCCATGCTTTTTCAAGAATTTCAAAAACCAACGCAGTTGTTTTCTTCATTATGTCCACTTCGTCTTGTCCTGCCATTCAAACATGAAAGAAAGAATGATAGATTTCTAATTTCAACATTTACGCGCGTATGCTATCAACATACCAATTAGAAGTCCATTGAAATTGAATTTCGCTGAAATGATTTGCTCATCGGACCACTGAGGATCATGATTCGCATCATCCTTGAAAAACGTCTCCTGTTTTGGTGGCGAAAATCTGAAATTAAATAAAAATTTCAATTAAGAAATAATCGAGAAAAATAATTATTAACTGAAATTCGTTTTTCATTTTTTTTCTTTCAAAATTTTTGTTGCCTGATGATTACGAATTATTTCTGCTAATTTTATTTTGCAACATTTTGCTTTTAAAAGGTTCATCTGATTGATTCAAATCGCTATATGCTGACACTAATGTAATTAATATAAAATATTTACCCAATAACGGTTATTTGAATCAAATAATTTCCAAAATTTGGAATAATGCACACTATACTCCCTTTGTTTAGAACTTGGTTAACAACTTTGTTGTTTCACTCTTCTATATGGAAGTCGTCTAAGTTTCTTATTTGTTTCCGTGCGAAACCAAATTGCTTCCTATGAAGATCATTATTCTTAATCTTTTGATCCCTTTATATGTGATATAGGAAATGATTAACGCTAGTTTAAGAACGTTTTATCGAAAGTTTGTTGTTGGAGGCAGTGTGATTTAAAAATTCCAAATCTGTCAAGATTGACACAGAAATTTTTAAACGTTTTCTTTAAACACCTTTGAATTACGTGGAAACAATTTCATGTTTGAGTTCTTTCATATAAAACTTTTCGTTCGGTAAAAATGAATCCTGCTGATCCATGTCTATTAGATGAGCATCCCTCATTTGTAGCTCAAAATATATCGGAAAATGAAAATATTGGTTTTTTTTTTATAAAACGAATCGCATCTATTTTGGAAAAGAGTTTATAAATTTCGCTTAGAAAGATTTCATTTCATTCAATAGGTCTTTTACTGATTAAATAAGTAATCAACATCTAATTCAGACTGATAGGTAGAGAAATACGATAACAAGAATATGAATTTGAATTTTTTTTATTATAAAAAAATATTTGATTTTAATCTCAATTAAATCTTTCGGTTGCCATCGTCAGCGTATCGTACAATCGTACAAGACTTATCAGGCTACAGTTTCTTACAAAACACGTATGATTATTGATAAGGACGTGACCTTACAAATTTTCATTGAAAAAATTAGAAAAAAAAAATTTGAATACGTCACACGACATATGAATAAAAATCATCAAACTCGTTTACCGTGTGGACAGCATGCGGCTCTGCCAACGAAAAGTATGCAGTAACAATAATGATCGCTTTTCGCTCATATTCTGTATATTATTCTCGCTACTCATTAATATTATCAGCACATATTTGTAGCAGCCTACTTAGCTGCGCCATCATTCTTATATTGAATTTTGAGTTCCTTGGAATGTCCAACATATATTCACTCCATCCATTTTCATCTCTCTTTACGTTAATTACTTTTTTTACTCTATTTTTTAATTTTAGCCCTTTCATACTGATCCCTTGTCCCGTCTTTGGCGAATCCAAGTTATACTAAAACTAAATGAAATTCGCTGATGAACATCGAAATTTAAACAAAAAGAGGGAGGGTCTATAATATATATTAGGGGTGCGCAACTGGCAAATGCTTCCTTTGTCTTCGATCAGGAAATTTCGATTTTTACAGATGCGCTGCGCTCTAGAGTCAGAACAGAAAAATCGTAGAAGATCTACAGTGGACTAATAACGACTGAAGCTAAAATATGGAAGAAAGTTATTGATCCACATGGCATTTTATGTTAAATGCTTTAATTGGTTAATTTAAACTATAAAAAAAAACGCAAACAAGTTTTTCTTTTTCTTTGTGAGGACCAAAGTCGGACACTTGTTATTTTTGTCAATAATATCCGTGTAAATCCGTTTAGAAATGAGTTCCAAGAGCAGTTTAGGTCTAAACTCCGAAAGTTAGATAAAGGATCAGACTGAAAGACTATAACGTTTAGCAGAGTATGAATTCTTATAGCATTTACTTACAGTGAACTCTTTTCAAATAAAGACTGACATGGAATTGTAAATCAGAATAAAAGAAGCTGTTTCGTTATCGAAAGATCAATTAGACCCCTGGACAAAACTGACGAGACTATCCAGAACAAAGGAAACTAAGGGAAAGGACATTATTCCGAAGGGAAATAATTCCATTCTTCACACCTTCCATAGATAGATATAAAAGTTAGATGAAACTGTCCTTTTAATGTTAAACAAGAACTAACTCTTCAATTAGCGGTAATGGACTGCTTACGATCATATAAAAAAATTGTGAGTCAATGGGATTGGCTGACTATCAATTCAATTCAACTAACGACTTACAAAAATAATTAAGAAAATGCGAACTCAACTTCAATATAAATCCTGATCAAAAAAACTCTTAATGTTTGATTATATTAAAAAGATAAGGTATCTTGGTTCCTTTTAAATTATTTTCTAATTTAAGTCTCGCAACGTAGCGTCAACAAATGAAAGAACAAATTATGCCTATGCGTGTAGCAATAATCAAAGCAATCTAAGTGCATATGAAAAAGAAGAAATACTTACCGATAACCTTCTGGCACGCCCGTATTACGTTTTAAATAGGAACCTGTTGCTAATCGGCGTGTAACCCACTCAATGGGAATCATTTGACATTTTTTTGCAATAAAAGCCTTGGGTCCAGCTGGTTTTACGTAGGCAGTCTTCATACCTAAATGTTATTAAACATTGAGAGACTTACAATATATGAAACAATATGTGTGTGTGTGTGTGTGTGTGTAACCATTTTCATAAGTATTTCATATGATATTTACCAGCTTCATTTAATATTTGAAACACTTGGGCATTTGTTGTGTTTGAAATTTCAGACTTCCCTTGCAAGTCGTGGGCTTTGACGCCATCGCCGGCAGTAATGCGATCCTTACTCAACAGCAAACACAGACCAGGATTCTCTGGTAAATCATACACTTGTTTAGTTTTGCCTTCAATTAAAACTTTGCCAAGCTTATATTCATTGACTGTTTTTATTTAAAAGATAAAAGAAAAAGGGACTGTAAGCATTTCTTTTCATCATATATAACTACTACTTCTTATATACGCACTTGAGGTCATATTTATGCTTTTGACTTGAATTTCTAATATACGTAAGACTTTTATTGAATGCGAAAACAACTTTAATGTATTCAAACCGCACGCAGCAGTGGATGAAAGAAAACTGATCCCAAATCGTTTCATTAGCATTGATCGTGCATTGAGAGATTTCAATTTGCGCGCACTGTTGTGTTGAGAGTTTTTAACTCATTCTTAGATTTGTGGGTAGATATTAAAAGAGATTGTGTCTCTAAATCATTGACATACTTACCTTGAGAGTGTATTATGTTTATCCAGCGCTTGGAACGTGTCTATATATGTATTAACGTGTATATATATGTATTAAATCAACCAGGCCATGGCTAAAGCACTTGCAGTTCATATATCATATATCTATGATATCCTAAGGTTAAAAATCTCAAAACAAATCCACTTTTCTCTCTTGGATGTCAAAAAAAGAAAATCACACCAATGATACGATGTAACAGTAACTATATTGCAAGCTAAGCGGATCTATAGGCCAATTCCAGCTTCATATTTACTCTACTTAACTCAAAGACCGTTATTTTACTGAAGTTACGACAGTTATTTTACTGAAATATTTATCTAGGTATTTTATAAGGTGCTCATATAGCTTTAAGAGAAATCTCTTTAAAAAAGGTTTGTCTATTGCCAGTAGCTATTAAATCCGAAATCGTGCGAAAATTTCAAAAAGGTTAAAATTTAGTTAGTAAGTAAACCAAAGATAATTCTTCTTATTTTCCTTCTCTCTCTCGCTCTCTATCTCACTCTCTCTCTCTCTGTCTCTTTATTAAAATTTTTACTTCTCCTGAAGTCATAGTGACACTCAACGAGATAATATCAGTCAAAGAATTACTCGAATCAGTTTCTCTACAGACGACAGATTATTTGCGATTGAGTAAATGTGCTACAAGAGGAGTAAAAGAGTTTCTCTCTTAAATAGAAGACGAGTGAAACTATATTATAACAGTCTTATGTTATCACTAAGTAAAACCAACATTCGAGCACATTTAAAAACTGTTGGTTAACAGCATGTGTACCTGTCATACATACCTGTCTGAAATTATGTTTCTTTTCAATCAAGCAGATCCAATCATATCGCAACGCAAAAATATTTTTTCCAACAACGAAAAGTTCGATTTTTATACCGAATAAAAAGCATTTGCTGGTAATATTTTTCTTTTGCTCGAACGATATAAAAACAAATACTTTTTGCATCGTATAACTATTGAGATTGAAAAACCGAATCCAGGCCCGAAAGTACCTGAATGAGTATAGCCAGTCGTATCATTCGTATTAAATGCAAGAGCGAATCGCTTTGGCAGGAAGACGATTCGATGTGTTTGGTGGAACCAGAACTCATTATTATTAGCTGTCAATCCCTATTGGAGCAATAATTAATTCATATAAACTGTTCGCTGTTTAAAAAAAAACGACTACAATGTCAAAAAAACTATAAAACGTTTGGATTCAAGTTCTTTCGATTTCAAATTCATTACGTCGATGAGTTATGCACTTGCGCGAAGTACTTTTATAAATAAAATAAGCACTTAAATAGTTAGGAAATCGAAATACATGTGCACCCATTGTATTTTTATAAATTCGCGAGATGTCATCACCTTAGGTTCAATGATATTATTATATAAATTGAGTGAATATTTCCAGAATTTTCGTTTCGTTTCAAAATTTAAAATGTTACAAAAGTTACACGACTCTAAAGCTTACCACTACCGGGAAGAACGCTTCGAAGATTTTCGTCTATCTAACATTAGTGTAATAAAGTAAACTCTCCTTTGATTTTCTTACAATTGGAATGCATTACGAATTACAAAGCTTGTTGCTCGATTCTATTAGAGGAATATGTAAACCCACTGTTTATTTTTAAATGTTTGTAGCTATCACTGAGTATAGTGGAGGTGGACTAATAATCAACTAATTAATAAGTCTTCATTTCCATATCATCTACCAAATAACATTCAGAAAGAATCTTTAAAGATCCTATAAAGCATATACGTTCTTCAAGTACACGTTTTTCAGTACACCTTTAATGGCCGATATTTGCGACTGACTTTTTTTAAACAAAAATCGCATATTAACCATCAACAATTGATGTTATCAGCCAGATTTAGTATGGTATGGTCTCTAACTATTTATAAAAACTCATTTGCTGATATATGTAAAGCGTTGTGTCTTAGTACATATCATCCAAAAGCTGGGCGTAACTATTTGTTTGCTCGAACCTCTCTGCGGACAATGTAAAGCTTCTGCTTGACAAGCTTTTGCAAAAAAATCGTCCATTGTAGGCCTTTGTTCTCTATTCTCTGCATTCCAACGATTCAATTTTAAGAAATTTTTTAAATAACTCATAAACCCATTGATCCATTTTTGAAACAACTGATCATATAATTTATACACAAAAGTCGAAACCAACAGAATCAAATTGATCCGAGTCAATTTGTTGCCGTTTTCTTGTGAATGCATTTCTGTGCACATAATTTTTCATTTATAGTTATGATACATGAGTTTATTTTGTAAGTTCTTCGTTTACTTCACTTTTTTCTTTAAATTTCTTTACCATATATGATCGAAATAAATGCTCTCTACATAAAAATTGTTAATACCATCGTTACGCCGTATATATATGTATTCTGTTGCTTATTGTCTTGACTGTTCACTGTACGAATCCATGTAAATTAACATCACTCTAACAGCGGTAAACTAACATTACTCTAGCAGCCGCGTAAGCTATAACAGCACTCTCACAGCATAACAGTTCATCCAAGTTTTGAAAATTACTTCTTTGCAGACATAATTTTAATCACAAAGAAGCAAATTTCATACTCACCATCTTTGTCTTAAAAAAAAAAAAAAAACAAAATGTAAATAAATTTTAATAAGTGGATGTGGCAGATTTTCTCTCTTTTTATGGAATACCATAGACATTTTTGTTATATCCTCTATGAGCAGTAAGCAAAACATTTAGAAAACACAGGTGTTTTCAAATTATTTTATACATGTACAGGCGTGTCCTGTGACGGATTTGAACCTTTTTCAATATCAACTTACATTAAAGCACTTTCAATGTTTTTGCTTCATTTCGCCACAGATATCTTAATTTTTTTGACCGTGAAAATAGTTATTACAAACTTTACATAGACAAGCAGACAGGAAAATGGATGGGTGGACAGACGGACATATTTAAACAAAATAATAAAATGGTCTAAGAATTCCACAATGTTTCTTCCAAATTTGTAGCCAAGATCTTCATTTTTCGAGCTAGCAAAATGTTTATTGCAGACATTACACGGACAGACAGACAGACATACCGAAATCGATTTTACATTTGATGCTGATCAAGAATATATACACTTCGTGGGATCTCTGACAATTCCTTACGGGTGTTGCGAATAAACTGACAAAATTATATACGCTAAGTGATACCTTCCATTTGCTGGCTATGAAAAGTGAATCTACTACGAAAATCTGAAGCGCAAAAAGCCATGGGTTAGTCTAGCAGAGCCATCCACATCGACACCGAAGCGGAATACTCATGGCCAAAAACTCTTGCTGTGCGTATGGTTTTAGAACTGTTAATGCCGATGTCTAGCGACGCCAATTAAACAAATTGAACGATGTATTGTTGCAAAAAAGAGGGCATCAATAGCGGTTAATAGATGCAAAGTTATCTTATTGCATGACACCGCTCGGCCACACGTTACGGAAGGTGTTAAGCATTTAGCGTACTTATCAGACATAAAGCCTTCTCATTATCACTTCTTTAGTTGCATCCACCATGGCTTGGCTGGCAAGCAGAAGAATTGAGAAAATAGGTCGATGATTGGGTTGCTGCCGAATCGAAAACTTTCTTTCACATACAGTATCGTTATGTTGTCATGTTTCTATGTTAAGGCATGCTTTTCACGGAAGCTCTTATAGGAAAGGCAGCCAAAAGGATGGATAAATATGGTCCAAATTAAGCGAATTTCATTTTTCTGTCAAAGATGCTTTTATTCTTGTACTAATTCCGTTATAAAGTGCTAATGTCGAGAATTTGTTTTCATACGATAGCTTACTTTTCATTGCAACTATTTTATGTGGTCGACTCCAAAAAATAAAGCTACGTAGTCCAAAATGGATGCAGTTCTATTCTGTATCAAAAAGTAATAATAATTATGGACCAATTTTTAACATTAAATATTAACGATTAGATCTTTTATCATATAAAGGCTTATTTTTAATGGGAACCCTTAAATGGGATGTGATCCAAAAATTGACCTACGTGGCTTAAGTCTGGTGACGTTAATTTTTATGTCAAATTACTATTATAAGTTCATTTACATTATGAAATATTAAAAATTAGACGTTTTTATAATATAAAGATGATATTTTTTTATAACAATGTTCTTATTGAAAAAAAATTAGGAATTGAAATTTTTTTCATATGAAAACTCGTTTCAAATGAAGCCTTGTTGTTTGGGAAGTGACCGTAAAAATGGTTCGATCAAATCAAAAACACGCTAATATACCAAACTTCACCAAAATGTCTTAAAATTTTGATTTTGCGGATTGATTACACTAATCCATGAATAGATATAAAACGGATAGATGAGGTTAAATCGATTCAGAAAATAATTACTGCAAACACAGATTTACAAAGAGTAGAAAAACGAATTGAAAAGCTATCAATAACGGAGAAGTTTCTTAAAGCACTGCCATGAAACCCATAATCGAACAATTGAGGTAAAAGTGTCAGTGAAATACTAAATTGACGCTTTTTGCTATAAATCGCATTTTCGTGTACATAGTTGGTCAAGTTATGTATAAAAGCATTCGTTTCCAATCGACTAGTAAAATGAAAACGAATGAAACGAATAGGGAATCCATAAAGGGAAACTCAAAGGCTGTAAAGGGTCCGAACGCATTACAAGCTATTTACATAACAATATCTCTTACGCTTTTTGCGTGTTTTTCTAAATATCGGATCAAGTTAATCTATAGTCCTCTTATCATATTGAATGAAATAAATTTCATTGTTTAAAAGCTTAATATATATTTCCTAATAACATAAGTAAATTTGTTGTTTTTGTTTGAGAAGCAAGCTTTGTTTTTGACATAAGGTAGGCAAGCCAATATTCCTTTCGTTTTTCTATGCTTCATCGTTAGCAAAATTTATAGACTCATTCTGAGCAACTTCACAGAGACGTCACAAATCCCAAAACATTTTTGTGCTTTCGATCTTCTTGACTTAATAAGAATGTTTTATAAACAAAATTTGTATTGGAGTGAGGTTCCATTGGGGCTAGTGTATATATAGTGTATATTTGTTAGATTGCCTTGGACACTTAAAGCGGGTGTAAGGTGATTTATAGTTGTCCTTGTCCATTGTAAGGATCATAATGACTATAGAATTATCTTGAATTATTTTGAAGCTTTGTTTGTTTATTTAGCTTCCAATTCCAGTGCTAATGTTTTTATTTATTAAAGAATTTTCGTGTAACGTCATTTGATTTTAAGATTGTTTATGTTTTATATCTAGCAAATGACGTTGTACTCATTTTTCTATTCAATTTATAGGCTACTGTAGTACGAACTGGCATTCCCCTTGCCCTATGTGAATCAATTAAACTAAAGGAAAAAAATAAACTAATAATAATTAGCTCATAAAGTGCAGATGTATCGAGGAGAGGCGTTAAATCTGAAAATAAAATTAAGCCCTCGCCCACTGATAAACAACATATAATTATATTTTTTTTTCTATATATTCGATATTTGATCACGTGATGGTATGAATGTCTTATGATTTAGATTGCGGCAAGACCTTATATCTCCTATATATATATACCTTTACGTTATCTAACAACAGGATACGTGCTAACCTAAGAACCATGCTCAGGTTCTCCTTTTTATTTCAGCAATGAAGCGTTTTTACGGTGCGACTCAGCTGTATACAAACTCGCTCATGTTTATATATTGATTTTTTTTTCTTACTCTCAATTGCAGGTATTCTCGGTTGAATAGTAAACATAAAAATTCGTATATAACGTATGTAGCGTCCGTAAAAATATTTCATTCTCCTAGAGACGAACGTTGTTATTACCGTTATTTTTATTGAAGCAGGCGAAAAGATCGTATAGGAAGTTAATAAAAAATGATAAAATTATTGCAAGCACTACTGTGCTGTGTATTACTGATAGCAATTCAAGAGTGTAATGGAGACGGTTCCCAGGACTGTGCTTATAAGGTGCATGTGGTTAATTGTCACTGTGTTGTGTACATTTACAGGCTATACTTGAAAATTTCTTTTTTAAATCTTTCTTCTTCTTCAGGCTTGTCCCATATCAAAAGAAAATTTTATTAATGTACATTTAGTACCCCACGTTCATACTGATCTCGGTTGGATTAAAAAAATAAGAAATTATTATTACAATAACGTTGTAAAAATTTTTGATTATGTTATCGAAGAGTTATTGAAGAGCGAAGAAAGAAGGTAATAAGTGGAAACAATCAATTTGTGTAATTACATGTTATCCACTTCTAGATTTGTACAGGGAGAAATGGCGTTTTTCTTCTTATGGTTTCGGAATCTAAGCACCACAACACAAGAAATCGTGCGTAAGTTAGTTAAAGAAAGGCGTTTGGAATTTGTTGGAGGTGCTTGGTCTGCTAATGATGAAGCGACCGTACACTATCAAAATGTCATCGATCAGTATACTTTAGGTTTAAAGTAAATCTTTTTCCTGCCCTTCTTTTTAATTACAGAAAAAGTAATTAAAATTCTCATTGAAATTTAGATTTATATCATTAGATTTCGACGACTGTGCGAGACCGCGTATAGGGTGGCAATTAGATGCTTTTGGTCATTCACGGACAATGGCTGCAATATTTGCTCAAATGGGATACGATGGACAATTTTTTTCTCGCGTTGATTTCGAACAGAAAGAAACAATGTTAAATAATCGTTCAATTGAAATGATATGGCAAACCAGCGATGATCTTGATGAGAGTTCGGAAATCTTTTTCGGAGTTCTTTATGACAGTTATCATAAACTAACAGAAGAATTTAGCGAGGTTAGAAATCACTTTATTTCTTCAAATCCTAAATGATATTTTCAAAAACCTCTTAGTCGGTCGATTATTTGATGGATATGTCGCAGCATTATCGTGCTACCGACTTGCTTTTGCCGATAGGCCGGGATTTCCATGTGGTGGACTTTAGTAAAATGGACTACGTGATCAAGTATGTAGTCGCTTCAAGTATTTGTCATTTAATATTGAGAATATGTGAAGGCGCAAAAGGAATCTTAAATCAGAACAAAGCTTCATATACATGGTTTTCTTTTCTTTTTTCCCAGCTCCATCAATGCTCGTCAATCGGACGGTTCGAAGGTGAATATCTTTTATTCTACACCAACTTGTTACTTGCGGGCTTTACACCGAGCTCAATTAACTTGGCCTACTAACACTCAGGATTTCTTTCCCTATTATGAAAATATCGGTTTATATTGGACAGGATATTTCACGTCTAGGCCTACATTTAAGTATTTCGTACGTTTAGGTAATCATTTCTTGCAAGTTGTAAAACAGTTAGCTGCTCTTTCAAGACTTCACGGTGTTCGAAAAGCAATGCAAAATTTAAGTCAATTAAAGCAAGTAATGGGCATTATGTTACATCATGATGCCATAACTGGTACTAGCACGCAACAGGTTACTAACGATAACAGTCGTATCTTAACAGGTGCTTTGACTAAAGGTGAAGCTGTTGCAAAAGAGGCGCTTCGAAAACTTACCAGTTTTAAGGATGGTGATTTCGTTATTTGCTTGCTCCTCAATATCAGTATATGTGAGATTACTCAAATTGTAAACAAAAACTTCTCAGTCACCGTTTACAATCCTTCGACCCGTCTTGTTGGGCAGTACGTGCGCATACCGGTGCGGTATAACTCCTATCACGTAGAGAATAGTAAGGGAAACATAGTCGAGTCCCAATTAGTACCATTGCCTCGGGAATTGGTTGACATGGAATTGTTAAAAACGAATTTAGAGATTTATGAATTAGTCTTCAAAGCTGAACCTGACAAAATGGGTCATTATCATATAAGAAGTAATTCAAATCATAATAATTCCTTTCAAGTTAACGCGAGTATAATTACTGGAGACCCAAATACGTTGAATTCTTCTGTTTTAACATCACAGACTTTAAATTTTGAATCTAAGCTAAGAGAATTAAAACCGGAAGCCTTGGAGCATATAGTTGAAAATTCCGTAAGTATTTGAGATTTTAAAATAGGGTCAAATATAATAAATAATTTTTATTTACTTGATTTTATCGTAGTTGATAAAGTTACACTTTAGCCACAATGGTTTCCTGAAAACGGTTCAAATGAATAATATCTCTCAGGATATTGAACAAAAATTTCAGTATTATGAATCGAGTGATTCTGGGGCTTACATTTTTGCGACGGCAAATTCTGAAGCTCAAAATGTGGGATTAGAGGAAGTAAAGCTTACTGTTTATGAAGGTCCTCTGGTTAAGGAAATACACCAATGTTTTAATAATTGGACATCGCAGGTCATACGCCTATATGAAGGCGTAAACCGGATAGAATTTGAATGGTTACTCGGTCCGATTCCAATTCGTGATGGTATCGGCAAGGAAGTAATTACAAAATTCAAAAGCACCATATTTAACCAAGGAATTTTCTATACGGATTCAAACGGGCGTGAAATGATTAAACGTTCACGAAAAGGAAGTCAACAGCTCCAAAACAACACCATTTCTCGTAACTACCATCCCATAACTGGGCGATTGGTTTTAGAAGGAAACGGAACACGTATGGCCATTCTGAACGATCGAGCTCAAGGAGGCTCGAACACAGAGGAGGGTGCTTTGGAATTGATGTTACATCGACGTTTATTAAACGATGATGGTCTAGGTGTGGACGAAGTTTTAAATGAAACTGAACCTGGTGGAGGTGCCGTGGCGCGTGGTAAAATTTATCTGATTTTAAGTTCAGCGAACAAAGAAGCTGCAACAGAAGAGCGTTTAAATCAACAAGAAATTCACCTACCGATATGGTTATTCTTTAGTCAATATTTTCCAAATATCAGCAGCGCAGTAAGCGCGAATTTCTCGTCTTTGCCAAAAGGCATCCAGGTGCTTAGTTTAGAACCCTTCATGGCTTATGAAACTCTATTACGTTTAGAATATTTGATGGACAGTTTGGAAAGTTCATCAGTAACCTTCGATCTAAACCCATTTTTGGTGTCCCTAGAAGTCGAAGAAATACGTGAAACCACTTTGGACGGGAATATGCTTCTCAAAGATATGCAACGTTTAAAATTCCAAAAGGATGGAAGCCACGTGGATCAACTGGAATATTACACCGCTAAACATAAGCCATTAGAAGAGAAATTAGAAAGTGAAGATCAGAAGTTTGAAATTACTATGGAACCCAAACAGATCAGAACCTTTATAATCAAGCATAAAGAAGAAATTCTTTAGAAAGCAAAAATTGAAGTTAGAAATATCGAACAATATCTGCATCTGGTTAATGGATAAAAAAATAAGATATAAACAAATACATATATAATAATAATTAAAAATTTCATTCGATTACTTTGTATGCTCTTTGGGTACGCTAAGATTTAATGTAATTGTACAAAATTTTTTCAAATGAAAACCGTGAAAATATTACAATGGAGTGCAAAGTTGCTTCTAAAATTTCTGTTCTACGAAAATAACTTTTTATATAAAATTTTTATATGTTTTTAGGTTACTAGGGACGATCAACATATCGCAAATTTTTGAAATATTTCGAGAAAATTTGTCTTATACAGGGTCTACATTTTTAATATTTTAAGATGCAAATGAGTGCCTAATAATGATTTGAGCCATGTAGGTCCCTTTTTTTGCATCACACCCTCCATAAATATTATTCTGCAAAGTAAGCCTTTATATGACAAAAAAAATCTGATCTTTAATATTTCATGGTGAAAATTACTACTTGACATAAAATTTAACTGAACCAATCTTGGACCACGTACCTCCTTTTTTTGGACTTCGCGACATGTAATAGTTTCTATGAAAAGTAAGATTGGTCTTTAATATTTTATGACAGAAAAATGAAATTTGCAAAACTTGAACCACGTTTGTCCACACCTTCGACTTCTTTTCGTATAAGGGCTCCCATGAACAGCACTCCTTAACATGGAAACAAGGTATAATTTTTTGATGTTTTGTCATATAACGAACTGGTGTAGGGTATCGAAAGATCGGCGTTGCCCGACTATAGTGTTATTATTTATTCTTCATTATATTTTTGAGAAATACTAACTGTACTGTACTTAACGGTTAGAAGAATAGTTGCTTTGAACAATCTTAATTATGAAAGAAATGTTTTCTGTAGACCCATAAAAGATTTTATATTTTTGTTAAAATTTTTTCTATTCTTTTCATAACATGTTAGGAGTAATAACAATAAGGCAAAAAACTAGTTTATGTAAAAATTTTTATTTAGCACTACTTTGTTGTCTAGACTTTCCTCTTAAGCACGTACTGACCATTATTAAAAGCATTTAACGGTCTTTGTGAAAATATTTACAAGAGCTCCAGTTCAACGTCAACATCATCATCGTTATCATTGTTCATTTTTTCATCATTTGCATTATTACCATCCTAGGCCAGACAACAATAGTTCACTTAAGAAGGCGACCGTCAAAAGTGTGAAATGAAATTATTGCAATTTTTGTGCTTTTGTTATATAAGAACTCCGTAAACTGGTAGGGATGAAGTTCTCTCTTATGAAGATTTTTAATGAAAACCTTTCATTGCCTTTAAGTAACGCGTGTGCTTAAATATAAAATTATTTCATACATAAAATATATATCAAAATTATTTCTATGACTGACATAGTAAAATAATTAGATTCCGTCGCGGTAACGTATTGAAATATTTATCGTACAACAGTAAAGCACCTTGACGTCAATTTTTTACATATACATACGCAGTGATATTTGAAGTGCGAATTTAACAGAATGTATCCATAAATAACATGTATTTCGTTCTAGAAAGTTTTCAAATTTTGTGTTCTCTTTTTATTCCTTTGCAATAAATGAAGATGCAGCAAAACAGCAAATACGCAAATGAAACCTGACATTGTGTGCTAACACTTTGTGGCCATCATGTTATATGTTACCTTTGTTTCCTTAACGACTTCGCTAACATTGAAAGTATATTGAGGTTATATTCTTTGTATTTCTGCCATAAAATTTTCATTCATAAGTTTTTCCCACATCGAGGATATGGTTATACTAAATTTATCATTTGATTTGTACCACTCACAAATGCGCTTTACAACCCCATTTGGATTTTTTTACAAACTGTTGTAGTGGTTGTATTCGAAAAAATTAAAATAGAATGCCTAAGTCTACCATATGTTATGTAATGTTTAAGTGAATGTCATAAAATAAGTTTGGCAACGGGTATGATGCGACCATAATAAGCAAAAGACCTTGACTCGCGACTTATAAGCAACATCAACTTAAATTTGTCTGTCCGTTTGTTTGTCTATGCGAGTAATGTCTCTCAGTGTATTTTGCCGTAATTTGTTATGTGGACGTGTTTTTTTTCAAGGATGGGATGCGACGGAAAATAGATTCGATCGGACCATTTTTACGATCATCCCCCCATATAACGTCTGATTTGTGAAAAGAGTCCTTACATGACAAAAAATTATAATTTCTTTGAAATAATTTCATTGAAAAATGAAAATCAGTAGAAACTAGTATTTTGGTATACAAAGTAAATGCGAAAATTTTAGATTGGATCGTATTATTTTTTAAAATATGTGCTTGCATGGGTCACTCCCATGAGACACGTAATGGTAAAATGCACGTATTTTTAACATTTTATAACGCAAATGAGTGCCTAATAATGGCTTGATATAAAAATTAACTGCTTTAGCATTATATCATGTATTATAGTTACATTTTTTAGCTCCGGACCCCATATAATGATTCTCATGAAAAGTTAGCCTTCATATTACAAAAAGATATTATCGAAAATTAATACGCATTAATTACATAACATAATTATTAATTTTATTACGTTTGGACTACAAGACTTTAATTGTTGAATCGCTCCCCATATACGGGTTAATAAGATAAAATACATCAGAATGACAAATTTCGTCAAAATATCTCAAAAATTAGAATTTATAGATTAAACACAAGAATACACGGATAGACATTCGAAAAATAAATGGAGAGAGTACAGAGAACGTTAAATTGATTCAAAAAATGATTTCGATCAATCGATAGAACAAAATGTGGATCTCTCTTAAACCGTTCTGTTTCCCGTATACTCTGTACCACAATCATGGATATAATTCAAAAGCATAATGAAGAAGAGTGTCAAGCTTTTGTTTTATTATACAATAATCTTTGATTCTCTACCTAAATGTTTATACTACGTAAAGAAAACTAAAAGAATGTGTAGAGAATCTTAAGCATACAAGTCATTTCTTTACCTACATCATTATGCATTGAAATTTTCAAAGTTTTATATTTATAGTGAAGGTCAGTCTCAAATTTATGAATTTTCTCTAGATTTATAGAAGCATTTTCCTTTTTTTTTTCTCATTTCTCTATAGAATTAAAGGATCTTCCCTTTAGAAAAATTTGTATTCTAAAAGTGCAAGGAGTGTCATCATATTATATTACAGTTTTTTTAATTGCATATGTCTTCATTTAGTCATACTCAGCAAATAAAATATATTTTCACTGATTTTAGAAAACTAATATATGTTTCATGTTAATCGCATAATTTCAACTGAAATCTAAAAAATTATTTAAAAAACCTGTCATCTCTTCTCTCCCCTATGTCTGTTTAAAACGTAGCATCTTTATCAAAAAAAAAAAAAAAAAAAAAAAAAATCGCGTACAATTTTGGGTTAAAATATTATTATAAATTACAGATAATTCCTTTATTTTTTCCTTAATAAATTTGGTTTTATCTTTTTAATAATAAATTTTTGTAAAATTCTTTCTAATTTAATGAAAACTCTAAATGAATTGCTTTTTTTTTCTATTGCAAAGAAAGATATATAAAATTTGTCGTTTTGTTTGTAACAAACTTCAATTATAATTAAGATATAATATGCACAGTGAGAGTCATATAGATTACCTCACGTATATGGTGTGATTGCTTGGAAATTTTTCTGTCGATTTTGATTTAATTTCTGAAATATTCAAAAGCGAAAATTTCATGATCCATTCAAAGTCCTATAGTTTTCTTTTTATACTTACCTCAGAAGGGTAGGAATATATTCATTTTGCCATTTTAAACGTGTCAGTCCATCTTTCCGTCGGTTCAAAGTCTGTGATAAAGTTTCTTCGGTCCGCATAAATGAAGATATCCACTTCAAATTTGCGAGGTATTGGAAATGGGCCAAATTGATCAAAGGACATCGCTGGACTGCCACGTAGGCAATCTAGGCGTGAACGGCCCAAATTTTAAAAACAAAAAATTGGGATTTTTGGTTATGACTCGTAAATTATAGCATCTATAAACAAATCTATACAATTTTCCACTCATTAAGTATCCTGCAGCGCCAAATCGGGCAAATCAGCCAATATAATAGAATGTTAAAATTTCATATTTTTATGCCAAGGTTTGCAACATCGAGAAGGAAGTTTTAAAGATCCTATAAAATCTATATATTCTTGAGCGTCCATCAGTCTCTTCATCTGTCTATTGTAGGGTCTGCAATAAGTATTTTTGTCAATATCTGGATCAAATTTGACAAAACTATTGAAGCTTCTTGGAAGTACGTTGTTGTCACAAATGGGCACACAAGTATTATATAAATTGAAGGCACCTCTAGTTTCCGTGTTTTTGTTTACAAATGCGATTTACCACAAAAATGGAAAAAATCAGCAGCACTCTACCGGTGTTATAGAGTATCGAAGTTTTTTTTTTGTGGAGCTTTCTTGTAAGAAGAAAGCGATGGGCACAAATTTCAAAATTTCAAAAGATTCGATCGCAACCGTGTATAATTTTCTTACTTGTTAATAATGGCTGGTTTGACGTTTAGTAGTTTTCGGTTTTGTCATCTAGCTCTAGAACTATACTTAGGGTAAAATTAATAGATAAAATTATAAAATAAGAATCAAAGAACATTTTTTTATTTTATACTCATGTTATAAAAACTTCTTAACTCATAGGCGTTTGTAATTCTCTTGTTTTCTTTATATAATTTTTCTTTTTAGTTCAATAGAAACTTGAAATCATTTAAAATGCTTTAGGTCTCTATCTTACGGACATTTGGTGTTCATAATCATAGATTCATATTTATTTATTAATTTTTTTAAATAAAAATTTTAATAGTTTTCCGAACAAAATTAAAGCAATTTCAATAAATCAATTTATCTTTGCTTGAAATAATTAAAAATAAATAAATTATGATTAAAAAAAAAAAGTTTTGTTGTAAAAAGTCTTATATATAAGGAGTACTTGTGCAATGAAGTTTTCATTTACAGTGTTAACGAATTGTAGATTTTAAGTCGTTAGAAATTCTTAGAAATGAAGAAATTAGTGCTAAGTATAATATTAATGGCAGCTATATATACTATAGATAGTGGTGTGATTTCGAAAGATGACGGAACGATGGCAATTCGGTTACATAACGAAAAAGGTGGAGTTGACAAAGTGAAGGAGCTTGACATTGACATCGACAGATGCGTATTATCCGATCAATTCAATATTTACGATCTTCTAAATGATTTAGAAGAAAGCAATAATGGTGAGCCTGGAGGACTCCATCAAAGCTTACAAACTTATGTGTCAAACGATAACGTCATCATCAATTTTAATCTCACTTTTGAGTTCAATATTTCCAGTAATCTGCAGGGTCTTAAGGAACTGGATGAATTCTTAGACGAGAAGAAAGAGTTCTATGACCGTGATTATTATTATGATGATCATACAGGACGCTATTTTTAAGTTTTCATTTTAAAAAAGGAAAAAAAAAATTATTTTGTTTTATTAATTATTCATTTACTCTTTAATTGGCTTTTAATGTTATGCTACCTAGTAAAGTGGAATAATAAGTCCTATAACGTATAAATATTTTTGCTTAGTGGAATCGATTGAAACATATCTATATCTAGCCGGCCGTCTACTAGATCTTTGTACATGTATTGCACTCAACTTACAGATAATAATTCCTGAGATATTTTGATATAAATTTGATATAATTACACTTGTTAGTCCCAGAACGAAAGCTATTGAAAATGGATTGAATCGGAACCGGTAACTTGCCAAATCGTGCTGCATCCATCGAAGCAATCAGTAATCAGAAGACGAATGCGGCTGTAAAACATCCCATTTGACCGTCTCCGAATATTTTTTTACGAGTTTTGCCACATGTAGCCGAGCATTCTTATGCAGAAGGACAACTTTGTCATACGTTTGCTCGTATTCCGCCTGTTTTTGTCGGAACGCACTACTCAAGCAAATTTGTTGTAGCTGTTACAGATCGCTAATAATGGAATCGACAGGTTTTACCAGCTCATAATAAAGTTTTGGTTCCCTTGGGCACAGAGTGCGAAAAATAAATATTCATCTTTGTGTATTGACATTGAGGTCGATGGGAATGTTGGACCAGGTATAGCATAATATTTTTTCTTTTTTTGGTTATCATAGAATATGTATATTTTACTCTCAATCGAAGTAAAAATGTTTTCTTTGTTGCCCTTGAATCACCTGCTCGCAAGTGAAAGATCATTTTCTATTGCTTCCCGATTTCGATTCACCAGGTGAAACAGTGTCGCCATAGATTTTCACAAACATTCGCTTGTTTTAATTGCACTTTTCTTCCAATTAAAGCAGAAAAGTAAGACCTCCCACTATTTTTCCATTTTTATGAAACACGTCCAGAAAATATTTTATATTGTAAGCGTGTCCTACGACTGATTTGATTCATTTCCAATATCAGTCTTCGTGCAAAAACGTTCAATGTTTTTATCAAATTTGATCCTGTTATCTTCATTTTTTCGACCACGAAAATGATCACAGCAGACATTAAATATATTGCGTAAGCAGAAAGATAGATATACGAACGGACGAACGGGCACGCGTAGTTTAACACTGATCAAGAATGTATACAGTTTATAGGGCATTAGAAGCTTTCTTTTTAGTGATATAAACGTTTGCATAAAAATATGAAATTTCAATATTGTATTATATTAGGCGGGCATGGCCCATTTTTTTCGAAATGTTTTCTGTACAGGATGGCTAACGCAGTACACGCGTACAAATTTTTCATAGATCTATTTGATTATATTTGAATACTAACGGTGTCTCTGAAACTTCCTTCTACGGATTGCTTGACAAAACAAGTGTGAATGTAAAACGTAAATTCGCTGAAAGAGAAAGTACGACATTTTTATATATAATAGCACCCTAGGTAAGAACGCTTTACTTCTATTAATTTGTTATTATTTTTCTTTTCGTTAATAAACTTTCTTTTCTATTGTTTTTGTGAAATTTTTCCGACCTTAATAAAAACACCGAATAAGTCGCTTCTTCTTATACCCATTATCGAAAATGAGGGATATATGCATTTTGTCATTTTGTTTGTAGTGTCCACAAGGAAGCTTCAGATACTGCAGAAAGTGTATATGTATTTGATCAAGACCATATTTAGAATCGATTTAAGCATGTCCATCTGTCTGGCTGTCTGTAATGTCTGTGGTAAACATTCTCTTGAGCGCAAAAATGAAGATATCGACTACAAATTAGGCAGAAACATTGGAAGTTCTTTCACATACGTTACTATTGAAACTGGGCCACATCGAGCGCAGGCCATGCTGCTGAAAACACATCTGTTTTCCGCCTGTTTTGCTCAGTGCTCATAGATTGCAAAATAAAAATTTCCACTCTATTCTGTAAAAATAGAAAAAATCCGCCACGTGTATTATTATTAAAATTTATTTTTTCTCCGCTTTTTTAGATAAGATTCGGCACAACCGAATATAATTTTCTTACTAATTTTTTTTTATACCGAGAAGAAAGTTGTATCAATATCTTTATTCTGTTTGTAGCTATAATAGCCTACAGTAAATAGACTGCAGAGAGTTGTAGAGACTTTTATATAATTGTAAAGCAAAAGTGTTCTCCGCCGCTTACTGTGGTTGGTTGGAACGTTCTACTTTTAATTTTTGCATTTACCTGTGAAAGTTTTATATGCTCGCCGAACGTCTCCCGTAGCTTCCAGAGTAATCCTTACGGGTAAGCTATTAATTAATTTTTGAGAAGAAATTTTCGAACTTTCGATCATTATTTTTTTTAGTTGTGCTCATATCGATATCATCGATAACGATGAGTTCCAAATGGGTGTGATTCAAAAGGAATAACAGCCACGATTCCCTTCAACGTTAATACGTAAACTCTCTTAATGCTCATGTCACACATTTTTTTAAGTAATTTTATTTCGCTGATCACAAATCAGCTCTCAGTTAATTATTAAGTAAATAAGCAAAATATTTTAAAGACGAATTTCAAATTTTGAACTCATATTTATTTAATCTAAATATTTCGAAAAATTATTAAAATATTTTTTAATAAATTATTCGATTGACAAAACAAAAACAAAACTTATTTATAATAATTTATAACAAATTTGAATCGAGAAATTTTACATAAAAAGAAACCAGTTACAGGATGAAGTTTTCATTTACAGTCTTAAAGTGTTTTTGGAGCGATTAAAATCAATAGAAATGAAGAAATTAACTTCAATATTAGTGCTGACATTAGTAGCAGTCATAGCGTCATCATTAGCCGATAAGAAGCAGCCATCGGATACGTGGCATTAACGAGTAATTAAATTATACAAATACAGTGAAAAGTTATTTCTTTTACTGAAAAAATATTTAAACAAATTATTTGTTAAAGAAAATTTCCGATATTGAAAAAATAATTTACACAAATATTATTGTAATTAATCTAAAATTCTCACACTTGACGCGATGAAAAAATTTGACAACATTTATTGATTATACTTATTATAGATAATGAAAGTCGAATTACATCTTCAAAAGGAATTTAAAATCGTAAGAGATGTTGTCATACTCGGTTCTAGAAGTCATTTTTTTTTTTTTGGCTACTGGAGATATACGCCTAAACATTTTCTACAAACATTTTCTCTAAACATTTTCTACAAACAAAAAAACATAAGAATACTGTACGACGACTTTTGGTCTGTAACTAACTATCTCTTTTCAAGCTAAGAATAAGATCAAAATCTAGATAATATGCTCCAGAAGAGCGCAGAAAACTTGAAAAATTTCAAACTAAAATCCGAAAAAGAAATTAACGATTGAAACATAGTGGAGCGGCAGCCTCTTTCCGCAATTTGTTCGCATTTATTTAAGGCCTAATTCGTGTGAGGATAAAGTTAAAAATTCAAAAAAAAAGATTAGAGTTCGATAATTTAATAAGTGCGCATATCTTTTTTAATATTTTCTTTGGCAAATAAAATACGAAGGAGTTAGAGAGCAAAGATCATTTCATAAGAAATGACAAATAAAGGATGATTTTCACGAAATTTATTTTGGATTTGGAAACGCTACTGAATTGAAGTTAAAGCAAAATAAGTCGTCCTCTTACATAGTGGTCGAGGGAAATTACTCTGTTTGAATTTTTTAGCTTTTCTTCTCCTTCTTCCTTTTTCACTCTCTACACGGCTTAACACATATATTTTATATTTATTTAATGAATGGAAATAGATGAGCGTTAGCATACGTCGGAATTTTCATTAGCTTTTTAGGATAAATGTAGCGAATGTAACCTTCAAAGGGGGGGTTGGTTTTGTGGTTTATTTTGGCAATTTTTCAATTTATTCTGTGGAACTAATTTTCTTTTACTGCTTTATAAGCTTTGAGAAGAATTTAACACTGAAATATTGATTATGAGTCATTTTTATAATTGTAATAGACTTAGGGCGTGACAAGTAGACAAGTTTAACTTTCACTTAATAGTTCTTAATTTACTTCAAAACATTTATGTGTGTGTGTACTCTGTTATTTAAATTTAATTGTAAGATTTGTCCCAGTTAACTACTGGCCAGCAGTACAAATAAAACCAACCATGTAATGTCTAAACTTAAATAAAATACTCAATCACAGCCGGAAAAAAAAATTCAATCACAATAAGTAAAACACCAAAAACATTAACACACGTACATAATGTTAAGATTTTTCAAATATTTTTGTGTTTGCTAACAATTAATAAAATATGTACGTATGAGAGGCTTATAATGTCACCATTAGTTAAGGGAAGAACAACATCCTGCACACAACCCCGAGTCCATGGTGATTTTGGATATGAAAGTATTCATGTTAGATGGTATTAGTATTGGTTTTCCAATTTTTATACATCATTTACAAAGTAGATCATTGCTTCCGCCTTACGCGCTGCCCGTTTTCGTTCTTATACATGAACGAAAAGTTTCCAAAAAAATTAAAATCATTTTTGAAGTATATCGTATAATTATCTGACTTCTTATGCACTTATCTTTATTTCATTTAAGAATTTAATAACACTTTTTCTATATATATATGTAGAAAATCTTTTGTTCAAAGTATAAGAAAAAATTGGTCCGTTATTGTTAATGAAACGATCTAATCAAACGATCAATTCAACTATGATGTTTATATAAATATGAGGAGATATTATATACAAAGATATTAATATGAAAAAAAACACCGTTGCTAACTGCAGAATTTATTTCTATTAATTAATTATTATTCATATTCTCCAAAAACAAACAAAAAATAAGTCTAGCAGAGTACTCAGTTCCGCTTTTGTTTCAAATCGAATCAAAAAAAAAAGAAAATTATTATACCACCTGTTAGTAAATTTGATGACTAGAACGAATAAAAAAATTTCTCTAATTAACCAGTGAATTTTATATTAAAATAATTTTTTTTTTCCAATTTAATAATAATATTATATTTAATTAAGAGTTTGTATAGAGTCGTGTTGAAGTTGATAATGAATGAAGAATGATTAGAACTGACCTGTTCACTACCATAAATGTGAAGTAGGTTAGTGGAAACACTAGAATACACTGCGAAATCGAGTAACTCAGATATCTTTCTCAGATCAGATGGCCAAGATACGGAACTCCAAGTACACAGAACAAAATAGATGTTATTATGGATTCACTTGTAGAGCTCCCTTCGTTTCGGATTTGCTAGCCGAGATATCCCCATCTCTATTGATGGAAACAAAAAAAAATAAAATAAAATTTTTTAAATGTGATAAACCAGAAGCTCCCAACCTTTTCCAGTTCGCCAGGACTTCCCAAACTTTGCTTGTCAAGATCCCCCTCTATCGATGGAAAACAAAAAATAATAAATACTAAAATAACATTTTTTAAATGTGTCAAGAGCTTCCAAACCTTTTTTTATTGTTCCCCAGGAAATCCCAAACTTTGCTAGTCGACATTCCCATCACTATTGATGGAAAACAAGAAATAAAACGAAATTTTTTAAATATTTTACATCAGAAGCTCACAACCTTTTTTTGCTCCCCAGAAATTCCCAAACTTTTCTAGTCGAGATCCCCATCTCTATTGAAGGAAAACAAAAAATTCAATTAAATAATTTAAATGTGATAAATCAAAAGCTCCCAAAATTTCTTTTTTGATCCCCAGGAGTTCTCAAGCCTTGGATAATTTTATGAATATGAAAAAGAAATGAAATATAGATTAAGATATAGCAGACCAGTGTTGCTATGTTCACACACCAATCGTAATTAACATAGGAAACGAACCAGTGTGGATGTCGTGCGCTTCCTAAATATTTGGCTATGCAACAAGTAATATGATGGAAGGATTCTACCTTCAAAAATTCATACCTTACACCCACATCCACTAAAACGAATCTAACAACATTTAAGAAACAACGCCTGCTAATTATTTGTGTGTACCTTGCCTTTTTGTATGTACCTTACAAAATAACTTGATGCACATTTGTTTAATGTTCCACTTCTTTCTTCAACACACACACGTTACATATCTATGGTATTTTTATTTCATTTCAGTCGTAAATAAATTTTCCAAAGCAAAGAATAAACAAAACCGTGACAAATTCATTAAAATTCTATGACTTTTGAACGCTGGGGTTGAACTAAAGCAATTTTCAAAATTCAAGTGAAACTAAAAGATTTGATACATTAAATGAATTAAATCACGCTTTCATGGGTATATAAGCGACCAGCTTTTTATAGTTGATATCAGTTTGAATCATAAAATAATCAAATAAAATTGAATTAAACTTACATTTAATTCTATTTTCATTATATTTTGATGTTGTTGCTCTGGCTCTAAACGAATCATCTTGTGTTTATTAAAGATATACATACAAAGTCCATCGATAAACATATTTATTAATAAACGTTAAGCGTTCGTTCTATAATGACATAAAAGATGTTTTTTGCGAATTGGAATATCCAAGTAGCCATGGACAGAAAGGAGAAAGAAACCGTCTCGCCAGATAGTACATAGCCGTTATATACATTAAACCTAGAAAAAGGGAAGAAATTTATATTCTCAAGAAGGAATGCATTTTCTACTGAGTATTCCATTGATTCACGGAAATTGGAAAAAAGTCAATTAATTCATAGACTTAGGCTTAGGGGTATTCTTTGATCCTCGATTGTTAGCTCTGCGCTAGGCTTTATTAAAAAGTACTGTACAGAGCTTGACGATCCATATTTTAAAAAAAATCCTTAACATGAGTTTGATGAGATCCATACTTTTTTTCATATAATAAATTTTTCAAATAAGACGTTATACGAGAGGCGGTCGCCAAAGTCGCCCAATCCAATCCATTTTCAATAGTGTTCATCCTTGGATAATAGGAACTGTTTTAGATAAAAAATTAAAAATAACTTATACAAAAAAAATATCAAATGGCGTTGATTTAAAGTGTGGATGGTCCACTGAAGTACCCATTAATGGATACGATTCTTGCTACCTTGATCGCCGACTATTGGTCGGACATTCACTCGTAAATTTTGTTTTGTTTTTTTATATATTTATTCCAATCGATCGTCCATCCAGCTACATATCAAACGTAAGGAAAAGAAAAATATATTTTTTATACAATTATTCCCAGAAATCGCTTATTAAACCTGGAACTAAAAACGGCCGGACGGTGGGTGTTTTAAAAGAAGTCTACCATATAGACATTGGAAGCGTTCATGACCAAAGATAACGCATAAGCGCATTTCTCCGCAGTCATTTGAGATCATGTCCGTATCTAGAACTTTCCAAGTTGCAAGCAATTCTATAACAGGCCCTGTCTATAGTAAAACCTCGCTTGACTATGAAATTTAAACATCTTTTACGTTTGCGTTTTCTTTTCATATACTGCGAAGTACCTTTTCATCTGTAGTTCCTTTGGCTTCATTTCAAATGTTCCTGCTTCATCATCACGTTTAGTTTTAACAATGTTTTCTTCTACACAAGTACTACCGTCAATATTGGGACCATTTAATTGGTAATCTGCCCACAATCTCTTTTTTACTCTCTCCACTTACATTCTCTTTCTGTTATTTGTTTTCGGCTACCCTTCAGTCCAGTCTACAAACACAAACATTTCTCATATCTAATCACTAACCCGTCCTCTTATTCCTGAAAATAACAAGACGGACGGTCCTTACATGTTTATAATAGAAACTAATCCTATTACTTTAAATAGGACTAAAAGATAAAACTTTCATTAATTTTCGTACGGGGAGAATTTATCGATAAAACGTTTACATGATTTGAAGTTTTCCTGGCATACGATTTGCACGCTTACTTGTGTAGGTATAGATTAAAATAACATATAACTGTTTATTTTTATTGTTTTATTTTTATTAAAATTGTTGTTTTGTAATTCAAGTGATACCAAACATTTGTGCGGGACTTGCTCATCTCATCTTAATTTTCAAAAGAACGTGTGTTATGACTTCGTTTTTGAATGTTTAATATTAAACCCGACAATTTATTGCTTACTTGTATTATAATCAATAAGGAATCTCGCAGACATAGTCTTATACAGTAAATTTTATAAACTGAAATTAAATTTAAGTTGAATTATAGGAATTTTGTGTTATTTCACATTTATTCCTGCGAAGCTTTCTCCTAGAGCTGCTATAAGTTCTCAGTGTTTTTGAAGTTGTATTATATATATGTGTACGTGTATATATGTATATATATATGTGTGTATGTATATATATTCCTTATAAGCCTATATGTATATATGTATAATAGAAGTACAAATAAGTCCCCGCCGTTTGTATGCAGAGCTAGAGATTTCGTTGAAATTGTTAGATGTCAAACGTAATATCTTAAGTTTAGTCATCCGCCAACAAATTTGAAGTATTGGTGGTTCCATATCAGCATCATAGAATTTTTTTCTTGGGAAAATGTCAAGTTTTATGCCGACTAAACATTATTTGCGAAAATGTTTAATTTTCCTGTTTAATTCTAAGCATAGCGATGCTACAAACTTACGAGATATGAACGGTAGTTGCACAAATAACCATGATGCAGACCAGGCGATCTATTAACGTGGACGATAAAGCTAAATATCCATGGCGTTCCTATTTGGGGAAAGTCATGTGGCGTTTCAACCAAATGGGACCATCATAAGGCAATGCTAATAGTAATAACTTATAAAATTAGGACGATAAACTAGCGTCTTACCTTAGAACTCATGAAGCGAGTCTACAGTGTGGCAAAACTTGCTAAGAAAACTTCAGCAGAGCTAACCTGGAATATACTATCCTCCCCGATCTTATTAGTGGTTTTATTTCTGACTGACGCTGGTTACGAACCATTACTTACTTATTGTATGGACAAGTGGTTGGTTTCCATTATTAAAACGCTGCCGAACAAATGACTCTTTTTGTGCCAGCTTTCGTTTCATTATGTCGCTCATTATTTGTCTAAAAAATAATAGAAATAGCGGCTAGTAAAAATAAATAAAACATATTAACATACTTTCACAATAAATTTTTTTTCATTTTTGGTAGAAAACAATGGAAACATATTTGTACATATATACACATGTAATCAGAAAGTTGTGCTAAGATGTTACTATGCTTCAATAGGGGATTGAAAATAGAAAAAAACGTATTTTTTTTTAATTTCTTTTTTTTTTATATAAAAATTCTATAATAGATATATAACTTTAAGTAGCATTTGAACAAACTACAGAACGCATTGATAAAGCGATATAACCACAAAGAAAATGCAAAAACGCATAAGCCATCAATGGTCACTTTTCAATTTGATTTTTCCGTTAAATGAATGTGAGATGACATCGTTATGGAACGTGAACTCACTTAATCTTTTGGAATTTTTCAACTTGTAAGTAAGAAGTTTAGATTATCATCACATATTTTAGTCGCGTAAATATGAATCCTTACGTATGTTACCCCTTTCTATATCCATCACTGAAGCATGAGGATACATTCATTCTGTTAAAACATTACGAAAGCTTCAGAAACCCTATAAAGATATAAATATATTATATAAAGTATATAAATATGTAAATATATAAATAGAAAAACAAAGTATGTATAGTTTTGATCTGAATTGATTTAAGTACCTCTGTCCATTTGTGTTTGATAAATATTCTTCAGGTTTTAAAAATATAAAAACATGAGCAAAATATTGAAAGCTCTTGCATAGAAGTAGATACTGAAAATAGGTCAAACTGGGCAAGAAACGCGATTACAGTACAACCTAAAAGGAAGTCACCTTTACTCTTAAAAAACAAAAAAGGGTGTGGATTTTTATGGGCCACTTAGAAACTACAGTAGATAATAAAATTACAAACATTTCCACGTGTATTGTATAGACGCTCCTGTAGTACTTATACAAAAATGGAAAAAGTCTGTCACGCCCACCTAGTTTTATACAATGTCGAAAATTTAATTTTTTTTTTATTAAAATTTATAAAAATCCAGAAGGAAAGGTATACCCAGTATAAAATGTCAAAATTTCATTTTTAATTTATTTTACGAGATTTCATTTTTGATCTACTTTCTAATCCATTTTACAAACTCAAGAACTGGTCAATACCAATAGCTATAGATCAAGAATCACTGCACTATTTCGCGCAATAAAATTCTTAACTTATTTTTCTCATAAGAAACCGAAAATTATTCCTTTTGGAGATATAAATCCTTATTTTTCATTGAAAACGAAGAAAACTGAGCAAGTTGACGCAAATTACTGTTTATACGGTAGTCATTATTCCGGTTCAATTTTAATCATAAAATACTACAGATTAGATCCCGTTGCTATACTGCCAAATAAAGCCTTATTTGTTTGTAGAAAGCCTATACAAGAAAGTGGTTCACATTTCTTTAATATATCGAACTCTTTGATATTTCTCTCAAAAAAGTTTCAAAAATTGCGAATTCAGTTTGTGTAATGGCTTTTCGAATTCGAAATATAAATTGTTTTGTGGGGAATGATCGTAAAAATTGTCCGATCGAACGGATTGATTTCAACAGGATGAGTTTATTTTTGGGTCAAAACCATTATTCGCTATTTTATTAAAACGTCTCAAGGATCATAATCCATAAGATGAACCCAGCAATACATGGACATATAGTGGACGGTCAAACCAATTTAAGTCGAACCAAACAATTTTCCTCAATCGATTAGTTTACAATAAAAGTTAGTCCAATATTATGTCAATTTATGTGCTATGTACATCCACCATATACATCCAAGTATGTATACCATGACGTAGGGTGTAACAAAACTTTTATTTGCGCTCTAACGTTGAAATGTAAACCCATTCGAGGAGAAAGACACCAAAATTGACTGACTTCGAGATTAACCAACCTAATCTATAAAATATAAAATACAATATGACATCAAAACACCAACGCAAACACTGGCACGACCACCAACGTCAGATCGGTTTGCTATTGTCAAGGACAAAAGCTTACCTTAGGACAAAAAAACTACAATGGAATACAATTTAACGAACTGTCAATATGATTGCCATCAATACGTCGATAACTATTATTGTTTTTTCAACCCTACATCACAAAATGTGCTAAATTCGTGCATATCCTTGTGTAACACAGAGAAGAGGTTAAGAGAGACACAACTTGCATTGTTCGTATCATTTTCTGTATCGATTTAGGCTTGTCTGTATTCTCTTCGTCTATTTGTCTGATGCCTGTCCATGAATACTTGCTAGATGTATAGCATATTGAAAGGTCCAATCAAATCCGCGGCAATCAGGTAGCCCTAAGAATGATTGTTCTTTGTAAGTGTTGCTTGCCCAATATATTGCTTGGAGTATGCACTCTTGCCTGATCGTGGGTACGGCCTCTAGGGGGAGTATCGCGGTGGTTGTCGATGTAGCTGAATAGGAACATCCTCTGACCAGAGGGATACTCTGGACTATACCCAGTGAATATTTATTCTAGAACCTTGCGAGGATTGTTCAACAACTCGGGGGCACGTTGACTATCGTTTATTGAGAATAATTGTGTGCTTAGATGTACCGTGGAGTGAGGCCTTCAAGGCAGGTACCCACACGTCAAAACTATGACAGCAATGAGCTGTTTACAAGTCTTTCAAACGCGACTATTTGACCTTCATAAGGATGTGTGGGCCATATCACACGTACCATCCCATCGCAACAGCACATATATATATATAGAGTTTTTGCTTTTACTTAAGACGGAATTTTATTATAAAACTTTTCCGTTTTCCTTCAGATTATTTAGAATAAAAGAATTACTTTAATCCTTTTGTCCATATATACGTCCACGCATTCTTGGAGAAAAAAATTGCAAGATCTTATGAATTAACTGTTTGGAATTATTATTGATTTTGAACTGAAGTAATTTACCGCATGAGACCATAATGATCAGTTAGTGTCAGCGCGCTCAAATTCAAGAGCTTAAGCTATTGATCAAATCAATGATAAACAATTTTTGGGGGCGGCTCATAGACGTTTAATTATGCATCGAGTATAAAATATATAGTCGCTTAAGCCTTGATGATCTGTAATAAGAAGGAAAAACCACCCCTAAGCGATATATACGATAACTATTAAGTTTATCTCTCATTTGTATTATCTGATATATCGAACATATTTCAAAATTTCTTGTCCAGTAAGTAGGAATATAAGAATTCCAGTGAATTGTTGTTTTAGATAAAAGAAAATGTTATTGAACGCTGATCTCAGCGTTAAATTTTATAGCACAAGAGTTAACTCACGTTGCAGTTGTGAAAAGCAAATCTTGAGTAAAAATTTTTATTATTCGCTGCTCCTTTCTTCCTTGTCCCTCTTCCTTCTGTTGTTCCGTATGGTTCGGCAATTGATGTTGTTTGTGTCATTTCAGCCTCTGTTTTGATTAAATGGATTAATAGATTAAAAATTAATTTAAAACCTTCAGTTAGCGAAATTTATTTTTCTCTCTTCATAGCACTCAAGAAATATTTTTTTTTTTAAATTTCTTTAAATTTATTTAACTATCTATGGTGAGACAGATTTTGCACAAGTTTTCAATTCATTCTATTTGAATTTAAAAATGATTATATTTGATGTTTTCGTCAAAAATTTTGTTTTTTTCATCCGAAATTTTCAAAATTTTTACTCCAAAAATTGGGTCACTTTGGGAATTCTCTCAGTCAGTACAGTTTTTTTGTGTTGTACTTATTTTTGATTTCGCGTATTTCCTTCCGTACATACAAAAGAATAGAGAATCCAAGGAACTTTTTAGGCTTCAGCTCTAATACAGCCACCTCATATGTCAAACATCGTATATCAATACAGACGCTTGACTTGAAATCGTGTCAAAATCTTCGATTCCTTATACAATTTATTTAGTAATTTACATGAAGTGTAGATGTGTTGCCAGATGCTAATAACATCCTTTGACAAGAATTTCTAGAGAGGACTTTTCTATAATATTCTAAATAATCACAACTTTTTATTCTCTAAGTATATTCGTATTATTTACATCATCTAAACGTGTTCATATACGTCAACTTTAGAATATTTCTGTTACAAAGATGCCACCTGCGGCAATGTCGTTAGAAAAATTGTGAGTGAGTTTTTCTTTTTTCAATTTAATTCGCTAAAAGAATTTTTCGTTTTTATGAAGCAACTTCAACTATAATATCACGAAATGTACATTAATCGAAATTGAAGACGAAGACTCAGTCCGGGAAACACATAACATGTATGTAGACATAAGTAAGGAGAGCTCGAGATCTTACAAAATTTTTTCTTTCGCATTGATAGTCGAAATAATAACGATTTCGCTATGACCTCAACTACTAAACCCGCTCGTTAGCGAAAAATAGGATTTCAGAAATACACACAATTAACGAAGCAATAATTTTAATGGAATTTCGCAATTGTGTGGTCTGATTTTTTTAAATTGAACAACAGTTTTTTGCGTTGTTTAAGAAGAATTCCTGCTTTCTGGTAACCTCTGAAATTCTTAGTTGTGTATTTTCAATCTATCTGGTATCTTCGGGTAAGTTTAAAATTTTATTTAAATTTCATTTTTTTTCCATACGTAACGTTGAGATCTCAAGTCAAAAATTTGGTTTTCGAAAAATCAGTCTTTGGAATCAGGAAAAATCTGAATAATTTAATTATATATTCGCTTGTAAAGCATTGAGAATTTTGCAAAAAACTGCGTTGTTTTAAAACTCTTAGGAAATGTTGTTTGGAATATTACGTTCAAATCCTCTTCGAAGCACCTCAAAAGTCGTTTGTCAAGCGCGTAGATACGCATCACAAATTATCAATCAAATGCTGCAATTGCAGCATACGGAAATCTGTGCTGATCCGCCTTCTCGTGCTTTGGTCTTGGGTGTGTACGCCGATGAAGATGATAGTCATGATGCAGGCATTCTAACTCCGGCGGCATGGCGATATAACACCTCAAGAACGAACGGCCGCTTAATAGAAGTATTGCGAATGTCCGGACCTTTGCCCAAGCGAGGAGAGGCAAGAATTCTATTTGCCCAAGAAGTTGAAAAAGTACCTTATTATTCAGCTGTAGCTGTGGTAGGTTTAGGTAAAGAATGCCTAGGGTATAATCCTTACGAAATAATAGACGAACAAAAAGAAGGAATACGACGATCTGTAGCCAAGGCTTGTATGGATTTGGCCCTTTTGCATACAGATAGGATTGAGGTGGAAAATTGTGGTCATGCCGAATCGGCCGCCGAAGGAGCCGCATTAGGTATTTGGGCCTATCAAGAATTACGACATAGAGATCATCGCCTACCTGTACCTACAATCGATTTATATACTGTCAAAGAGGAAACCTGCGATCTTGAGGGATTCCGTATTGGGCTTCAGAAAGCAGCTGCTCAAAATTTGACACGTCAGTTACAGGAAATGCCTTCGAACATGTTAACGCCCACATCGTTTGCTCAAAATGTGGTCGAGGTCTTATGTAAATCGGGTGTAAACGTCGAAGTCAAGGTCGAGGGCTGGGCCGAGAGCCAAGTGATGAATGCTTTTTTGTCCGTAGGAAAAGCTTCATGTGAGCCGCCAATCTTTTTAGAGCTTAGTTATTATGGCACAGCGGCTGACGAAAGACCAATTGTACTGGTTGGTCAGGGCATTACATATGATTGCGGTGGGCTTTGCTTGAAATCTAAGGACGAATTACATATTATGCGTGGTGATATGACTGGAGCTGCTGTGGTTGTTGCAGCTTGCAGAGCTATAGCAGCTTTACGTTTACCAGTTAATATAAGAGGCCTTATACCACTGTGTGAAAATGTCTTGGGTTGCAATTCGTTTCGTCCAGGGGATATTGTAAAATGCATGAACGGCAAACACGTAAAAATTGAAGGCACCGATCAAGAAGATGTTTTAATACTGGCAGACACTCTTCTATACTCTCAAAACTTCTGCCCTAAGTGCATTGTCGATGTCGGCACTTCGTCATCGCATATGCGTGATGTTTTGGGAGAGGCTGCTTGTGGCATTTTCACTAACTCTGAGATTCTATGGCAGCAGATTAAGCACGCCAGTATGCACACGGGTGATAGAGTTTGGAGAATGCCACTATGGGAATATTACACGCAAGAAATCAGATCTGGCATGGCATCTGATGTACGGAATTATGGTACAGGCCGCGGGGCTAGACCTTGCAAAGCTGCTGCATTTTTGCGAGAGTTTGTCCCTTGTGGTCAATGGATGCATATGGATGCAACCAATGTTATGACCACCAGGGGCAACACTTTTGAATATTTGCGAGCAGGAATGGCAGGTCGTCCCACACGTACTTTAATTGAATTTATCGCTCAAACGATATGCGCCAATACTGCCCCCCAATTACCCAAAAAGTAGTAGTAAGACCTTGAGTACGTGCCTCTCTATATATACATCAAATTCATGAAATTAACTTCAAAATTTCTATTTTCTAAAATTATTACAAACATTCGGCCTAAATGTATGTACGTGTATATTGTTCGCATCTGTAAATTCAATGTTTTCCTATAAAAATTCTTTTGTGATTTTTGTATTTTTGTGTGCATTTTTTTTTTGTATACGAGCGTATATTTTTGATGTATTTATAAAATAAATTCATTTAAAAAATTTAATTCTTTTTTTTTTTAAATTTTTTTTTCACAGGAAATTCATTTAAATGAAGACATTTATTATAGCATTTAATATTTTTTTAACAAAATATATATATATAAAATAGAAAATATTAGATTTTTCGAAATAAAAAGAAAAATAATAAACACAGCAGGCACGTACGTGCTACAAAATATATGAACGTTCGCTGAAGATGAACATAAAACGTTGTACGCACAAATCGGCAAAGGACTATAATTAGAAAAGGAAAGGACGAATTGTGGACAAGCTTCACAAGTATGCCCAACAACGATTGCACTTTATTAGCTGCACTTTATTCTGATAGAGCATAAGAATCATCAAATCACTTAATCCGGTGCCTAAGAAAGCTTAGCAATCTTTGAGTCTTGTTGGTAATATGTCCGTATAAAAAATATAACTGAAACGAAATCTAATGTGAAAGGTGGCACATAAATAGAAACTGAAATCGTGCCGTTGCCAAACTAAAAGAGAATTGTTTATGATTATATCTAAAGGAAGACTACTCTGGATTGATTACATTATATCACAGCTCTTTTACTAACAGAGGCATTCCGTGAAATAAAAAAAAAACAATTTAATAATATTAACACATACAGGGGATAAATAAAATAATATGAACAACTAACGTTGCAAAGGTTTTCGCAGGTGCAGCCCATCCAAGTATGTTACGTTTGCAGAGACAAAAGACAAGTGATTGTCGGGTTCTATTGACGCTTTTGCTCCGGTCGTCTTATATTGTCTAACGACAATCCTGGGACTATATTGCATGCATAGGGTTCACATTATTTTGCCTGTGAGCTATATGTATAAGAATTCCTTTCTTCTTTCACACGCATATATCTTTACTATTACTACTACTGAAAGCGTGAATGTAATGAATCACGAATACGTTCTTTTCTATAGAAGAAGACAAATATTAGGTTTTTTATATTGCGAACACCTACCTTTAGCCTAAATGTATATTCTTTTCCACTTCAATGTGTCACTTTAAATCTAAGAGCTGCCCATTCAGATTGTTTCACGATGATTTGCTTTGATTGGCGAGTGATAAGTGATAAAATGGGAAGAAGTTGTATTATAAGGCTCTAACTGCTTTTTAGCTGTGGTTCATACTTAACTTTTATACGCGTACATTCATATCATGATTTTGTTTGCAATACCCACCACGAAATATAGAGTTGATCCGTCCGTCCGTCCGTCCGTCTATGCAATATTTGTGGTAACCATTTTCCTAGCATCGCTCAAACCGCCCAAAGGACACACCCGCACTACCACAATATGAACTAAAAGTACTTCTTGTTTCTGGGCCTTTTGGTTACCGCTCATAACCCACAATATCAAATTTATCGCGTTCAACCAATGTTATACCTGCTTGGTACAAATAATGGGCGGGTGCACGTAACACCCAGTAGGTTTTAAGATATAATACCCACCCTTTACTATACGAGTCCATTCAGAATCGTTTCATGAAGTTTTTGAAAATGATTAACATATCGATGCCTTTCGGCTTCTGTCCGCATTACACCCAATTCTCTAATTATATGTAGCGTAAACATTTTCTCTTCCTATGTCCCAATTTTGCATGTCTTTATGTAGACTGCGGTAATTCAGATTGTGAGAGATGGTTCTATTTTCTTTTTCTTTTTTTTATCTTGTCTTCACTTCTAATATGATGTTACAGAGTGTACCTGTACATGCAGAGAAATAGACTCATTTTAACAATATAATAAAATTCTCTTTAAAAAAGGAGTGAGAAAATATCTCTAATTGATTCAAAAAACATTTCTAATTATAATCTTCCCGTTGCTTCAAAATTATTAGTTTCGTCGAATTTCTAAAATTTTGGGTCGGTATGACTTTTGTTGGCTTCGTCCGTCTCGTATCATTCTATATGTCTCCTATGAAAAGCAATTATCCTTAAAATAGCAACAAAAGTAGAAAATTTCCTATGTTTCTTCGTAGACACGCTGCTCATTTTATTTGCGTTAGATCTCTTTCGTGGAAATTTTCCCGTAATCTGCAATTTGCGAAACGGATTCGCTCGTTCCATTTTCTTCCCTAAACTAATCACGATAGGCCGATATCCGTGACATATATGGGTGTGTTCGGCAGCACTTAATAATGATTGACTTATGTTCTTGTTTGTATTACGTTTTTCTTTGGTCTCCTCTTTCTTCTTTTTCTTCTTCTCTTGACCTTCTCATAATCTTCGAATCTTGGCCAAAACATTTTCAATATAAAAAAAAAAAAAGAAAAACTTCAAAAACTTCGTTTGTACTTGTGGACATTGTATTACGTTACAAAGTAATCGGTAAAGTATTTGAAAATTATATGTCATACATATAAAGTCATACGACATATTTGTAGAAAACATGGATGCTTCGAATTTGCTGTCTACGGTAAAGTTATTTTTTTTTTATTTAATTTTTTTTTTGTTTAGTTGCAATTTTTTTTTAAAGTTTTCCTTTTCGACTTAGTTCAGTAAATGAAGACTTACGTTAAAGAAACCATATAATCCAAGTTAGAGAGAAAGAGTTTATCGGTCTACTAAAATGGATAACAGAGTAATATGAGCAAGAACTCTTGAAACAAGCTTAGATTGTGTACATGGACGGATATGTAAAAAGCATGAATTCTCATTATGATCTCATAGTTAATATTGCACTTGGCTGCGCTCATTTACATGTGTGAATTATATGAAGTATTTTATACAAAATACAAATTCCATGTGAGTCTACGTTGAAGATATCGTAGGTCCCCTCTTTTCTTTTTTTGTCATAGAGAGAAAGACTAATCTAGGTTTAGTTTATCTATTAAATTAAATAAATAAAAACTTGTATTGCGATGAAAGACAATATCACCATCGCTGCCTAAAGAACATATATGCTCACGACCTCTGCAAAGTTACATTCATAATATATAAGATGGATTTTGATTTATTTAGTTTTTGATAAAAAAAAAAATGCCGGAGTTTTTCCATAAGTTAGATCACAAAGGATATAAAACACTTTATAAATATAAAAAAATAAATAAGCTATTGTGTTATATTAAACAAATAATCACTTCACTTATCGTAATGTGTAGTAACAAACCGGGAAAGACTGAAATCATTAGAGTATTGAAAACTTTAAATCGTAATTTTTTTCCTTTTTTTTTTTTTTGATTTGCTGGCTGGATATAGAGGAAGATCATTATTGAGATTATAAAATTTTTATAGTCTTCATTTTTCCCTCCTATTTCTACGCTTGTACGCAAATTGGGCAAAAATGCTGTAAAAAGTATCTCTATTACTTTTAATAACTAAGAACCTAAGGACCTATTTACCATCTGATTGATAAAAATTGTTCCTTAGGGCTAAATAAATAAGCAAAAATAATTCTCTTCGGTAAGTGGCTGCAAACCTCTACAATTGATAAACGAAGTTAATCGTCTCGATGATATATTTCCATATAATAGACTGCACCAGCTTTGGTAAGTTTCTTAAATTGGCTTATAGTTTACTGGTTTCAATGCGGTGTTTGCTTAGAAAATTTTTTGTTTCTGGTAAATTCCTCATTTTCCTTCAAACTTCAATTTTCTGAAGTTTCATACGTTTATTGTTTTTGCTTTCAATAATTTTTTTCACATACGTCATTAAGATTTCAGATTGAAAATTTAGTTTTAATAAATCGGTTCTGCGAGATAGGAAGATATCGGAATAATTTATTTTTATATTCATATACAATATATCGTAAATATTAAAAGAAGTTGCGTTTTTTGAAAAATATCAAGCTATTATGTTTGGGTTTTTATATTCGACTACGCTGCGACGCACCAACAGAGTTGTCAATAAGATGCGTACTTATGCATCACAGGCAATTAATCAGATGCTGCAATTGCAGCACACAGAAATTTGTGCTGATCCACCATCGCGCGGCTTAGTGTTAGGTGTCTACGCCGATGAAGATGATAAGACAGACACGGGCATTCTAACACCGGCCGCATGGAAATATAATGTTCAAAGGACTGGTGGTCGCATGATAGAAATATTGCGTATGTCTGGTCCGATGCCTAAAAGAGGAGAAGCCAGATTACTTTTTGCCCAAGAAGTCGATAAAATACCGTACTATTCGGCCGTAGCTATAGTAGGCTTAGGTAAAGAATGTCTAGGTTACAATCCTTATGAAGTCATCGACGAACAAAAGGAAGCTATAAGACGATCGGTAGCTAAAGCATGTATGGAGTTAGCGCTATTAGATACAGATCGGATTGAGGTGGAGAACTGTGGTCATGCCGAATCTGCTGCTGAAGGCGCTGGGCTGGGAATTTGGGCCTATCAGGAATTGCGTCGAAAAAAGGATCGCCTAGCTGTACCTACAATTGATTTGTATACGACGAAGGATGAGATTTGCGATATCGAAGGATTTCGAATTGGACTTCAGAAGGCGGCTGCCCAAAATTTAACACGCCAGCTTCAAGAAATGCCCTCAAATGTGTTAACTCCTACAGCTTTCGCTCAAAATGTAGTTGAAGTTTTATGCAAATCGGGTGTGAATGTAGAGGTTAAAGTAGAGGGCTGGGCAGAGAGCCAAGTGATGAATGCATTTCTATCCGTCGGAAAGGCTTCATGTGAACCCCCTATCTTTTTAGAGCTCAGCTATTATGGCACAACCTCTAGTGAGAGACCGATTGTATTGGTCGGTCAAGGACTTACCTATGACTGTGGTGGGCTCTGCCTCAAACCGGATGAAAAATTATTTATTATGCGTGGTGATATGACTGGAGCTGCTGTGGTCGTTGCAGCTTGCAGAGCTATAGCAGCTTTACGTTTACCAGTTAATATAAGAGGTCTTATACCACTCTGTGAAAATGTCTTGGGTTGCAACTCATTTCGCTCGGGCGATACAGTAAAATGCATGAACGGCAAACACATAAAAGTTCAAGGCACCGACCACGAAGATGTATTAGTGTTGGCCGACACTCTCCTATATGCTCAGAACTTTTGCCCTAGATGCCTTATCGATATCGGTACTACGTCCTGGTCTATGAATCACCTTTTGGGAGAGGCCGCTTGTGGTATTTATACTAATTCGGAGATTCTATGGCAGCAAATTAAACATGCCAGTATGCATACTGGTGACAGGGTTTGGAGACTGCCGCTATGGAATTATTACACAAAACAAGTAACTAGCGGCATGTCGGCTGACGTACAGAATTTTGGTATAGGTCGAGGCGGAAAACCTTGCAAGGCTGCTGCTTTTTTGCGGGAGTTTGTACCTTGCGGCCAATGGATGCACATCGAGGCAACTAATGTAATGATCACAAAGGGAACTTGTTTCGAATATTTACGGGCAGGAATGGCGGGTCGTCCCACACGTACGTTAATTGAATTCATCGCCCAAACTATATGCAAAGATACAGCTCCTAAATTCCCGTCAAAGGAGAAGTAAGGCATACAAGAAGGCGACTAAGAAAACTTTAAGTCGTCTGTTGTGTCCTAACTTCCGTTATTTAACTTTTATAACTAACTTTTCCAAGTCTTTGGTTTCTATATCTATATCTTTCCGCGTCTGTAAATTTTATGTTTTCACCTAAAAATTTGTCTGTGATATACATATTATATATGACGATAATTCTTTTATCGGAATGTACGTTATTGATACCTTCATTCAATAAATTTAGATTTATTTAAAAAAAAAAAAGTTTTTTTTTTCGTCAATATTTGCTGTTGCATTTTAGGCCAGTATATGCTGACTCATTTGGACTGTTGCCACCATTCAAGAATGAATAGTCAAAATATCTCCAAAAGACCGCAAGATAGAAAGCATCTAAGTACGTATTTCTAAATCTTATATGGAGAAATCTTCGATGGCCGGTGGAAGAATGCTTGCACGTTCACATTGCAAACTCGCAGAAAAATTCATAAGCTCCAGATCAGAGCTAAAGTGGCTGACATCTTAGCAGTGGTGTATATTTCTAAAAGTTATAACTGAAGCTGCAAATTTAGTTTAGATAATGTGTTTAGTTTATCTAAATAATTTGGTTGATGGATTTAAAAATCTGCTCGTCTTCATCTTTGTACTTGGAAGCGTTATCGCCCTTATGTATCTACAACTAAAAGGTTTTATATAATTACGATGTTAAAAAAAAGTTTCCTACTGGATTTAACTAAAGCCCTAACTATTTGATGTTAAAAACCACTTTAGCATCGGAAAGTTTCATACTTGAAAAAAAAAATCATCAAAACCACCTTTGAATTTATTTATAACAAATATTAACAAAGCAAGCAAATGCAATTACTTAGCTTTAGAAAATATATAGATCAAGTTAACTGGAATCAAAAAAAAAAAAAAAAAAGTATAAATAAAGAAGGATATAGTAGCCATGAATTTTGCAAGAGTGAACGCTATCAACTATCTGAAGAGAAAAAAATTTAAAAAAAAAACTAGAAAGTTTTATTTCCAAAAAAACTGAAATGAGATTTAAATACAAAGAAAAATGCGCTTCTGCGAAGAGACTTGCTCAAGCGGAAAAGATGAGACGAATGTTTCCAAACCGGATACCAGTTATCATGGAAAAGGCTCCAAGGGCGCGCCTCATCAATCTAAATAAAAAGAAATATTTGATACCATCCCTACTGACAGTGCGACAATGCTATATTCTAATACGTAGAAATATGAAATTGTCTCCAAAAGTTCCTCTGTTCTTTTTCATTGACGGTATGATTCCGCCAAAAAAGGCCACTATGGGATTTCTCTATCAGGAACATCGTGAGCACGACAAACTTTTGTATATTGCGTATACCAACATAAATCATATGTGAACCATAATTTAATTCAATAAAATAATTTAATAAAGTAAAGCGTTAAATGCATTTTTCTTAATTTCTTTCGTTGAAAAGGTTTCGATATTAGCTGAGGAGTAAAAAAGTCAATGGAAAATAAATTAAAAGATTTTAAATGTAAACATAAAATGAGTTTCTCGATTTTTTCGCTCTGCTGGTCATTATGAAACGAAGTGGAATTATACGCGTTAGGCAAATAGGATCCGCAATAGTCTATCGGTGCAGGACGAAAAAAAAAAAAACATAAGACTGCATTGCTTATGGTTTAAATAAAACTTCAGTTTGTTTTACATCTTAGTTGCGGGCTCTATAATTAAAGCTGCAGACGAATTAAACTTTGCATTCTCAGCATGAATTTGCGGATATTCAAAACTACCACAAAAGCTATATTATGTAAGTCTCTATTAGAGATTCCTATTTATATATATTTTATAACTTAAAATATATTTTTCTTCATTTATAGTGCCATTCCATATAAGTATTGGGAAAATACGACTTGTAATACCAGGTTAACAAATTTAAAACCTGGAGACTTCGATCAATAAGTAACAAATAATTTGATAAGCTCTCCCTTAATATTTTCTGAAACCACCATTTCCTTACATTATTGTAGGCAAAATCTAATGAGACTGCTTTTTTTCAAAATGCCTATTCTATGTTGTCGATATTTATGCTTTTTTTGGTAGATCGCTATAATTGTTGTGAACAACTGGCATGAATTTTTAGGCACATGTGCTCTATTGGGTTAATAGTAGTAGAAAGCAATTTTGTTGTCGGCGATTTTTAGAATGGAAAAAATCTGTTGAACCTGATAAAAATTTTTTTAAAAAATAAAATTTTTTTTTTCTGATGCATTAGAAATGTTATAAAACTAATAAATGTTTATCAAGATCAAAAGCTTTTTAACTGATACGAAGCATTCAATGAGGGTCGTAAGATAGTTAAAGTTTAACTACATTCAGGAATACCTTCAACATTAACTGCTGATGAAAACATCGAGAAACTAAAGGAACTTGTACTTCTCAACCGAAGATTGCCTCAAAGAGCTCATATGGATGTTGTTGGTATAGGAAAAGGATGAATATAAACAATTTTGAAGGATGAATTGCATTTATTTTGTTGTTATTATTAATACAACAGACCACGAGCCTTGAAATTTATGTCAGTTATATACACAACAATCGTACCAACTTGCCACAAAAATAAAGTAAGTCTCACTATACGATTTGTTCACAGTATAGTACAATTCATATCATCAGAGTAGGGTGTAAATACACAACTTTGCCAAGTATTCATTTCATTTTATTTTATCTTCATTTATGATTTCCTTAAGATTTAGTATTCGGTTTTATTTCATTTAAATGAAATTGTATTAAAATAATAAGATAAGTGGTTGTAGCTCCTACAATCTGCAAAAAAGTAAAAAAAAATTGAAATATATGATTTTGTACGTTTATATATTATTTAATCGATTTTGTCTCTCACCGTGTACAGTAGAGTACTGTCAATGGTAAAAAAGCCAGCAGCAGTAAGAGATAGCTTTTGATGAAGTAATTGCAGAGAGAATTGAGTGACCTTTAATATATAATGGGCACAATGAGACAATGAAAATATTGACTTTCAATGAACACACATACATACCGCAGAACTATATTTATTATTGTTGAAGTTCGAATTTATTCGGTGCAATATCAATGCCATGTCAATAGTCTAAGTTAAGTAAGTAACAACAGTAATTGACGGCCAGTAAAAAAAAAATATTAATTTTTTCAATTATTTAAAATTATTAATTTTATTATTATTCTATATATATAAATTCTATACTTACACTGTGTACTGTCCGCTCGCAAATGAATGCCAAAACCAAAACATTCAACAAATGCGGAACAGACCAAATAGCGCTGCATGCGATCTGTAAAAAATCTATGATTGTCGAAGAGAAACCTTTAAAATTTATAAAAATCCAATAACAATTCGATGTAATTGAAATGAAATCATTCCCCACATTTATCAGCATAGAGACACCGAAACAGTTGTTTATTACAACCGATTCCATATAAAGGCGATCATAAATGTTACGTACAACAACCAATTTATTCATCTGGGAATTTTCTGCATTAAGCTGTTGTTGATGTTTAGGCGAGAAAATGTATCTGGATTGATTTTGCGTTGTTATCGTTCTCATAGAAGTTGCATTTTTAAAATAGTCTTGCATTTCTTCAGAAGATTCAGTCGTCAAATTGATATCAGATAAGACACGTATAAGTTCGTTGAGACGTTCTTTGATAATTAAAATACTGGTAAATATTTGAAAGTATCTTATCCCACAAATAAGCATGGGCAACAAATAAAACATCCAAAATAAGAAGAAATTATGCTTCGTTGTAATTAGTTTCGATGCCAATATAAAGAACTCCGATAACATGTAAATTAAGAACATTGCGATACCACGATTTATAGTTTTGCGACGAAACATACTTGAAATAGTTTAAAAGAAGAGAGAGAGAGAGAGAGAGAGAGAGAGAGAGAGAGAGAGAGGAGAATATCAAAAAGCAATTATTAGTTCTGAAAGGATTTATACTTACTGATTATTTAAAGTTATACCTAAAGAATTTTCAAATATGCGGTCAATTTCTTTAAGTTCATCGTAGAATTTCTTTTGATCATTTTTTCTTATCAAGGACTCTAAAACGGACGCAATATGTGCCATTCTTATACCGACCATTTGAATAGAGTCAACGGTTTGACCTATTTCATTATCACTGGCTTTCACAAGATTATCATCTGTAAAGAGACTGTACAGCATAAGTGACGTCGATCCTATTATAACAATTGTGGTGTAGACTTCCAAAGTTCGTGAAGGTACAAACGACCAAGTTTTCTTATCTAAAATCCATGGCGATAAGTTGGCAAGTTGGTATACGATTTGTAAAACGGAAATCGACTCAATAATATCCATAACTTTTTATTAAAGAAGAAACCGAAATGTATATATTTTTGAAATCCTTATGCATACAAAAAAATACCTGAACATACTTGTATAGTTTAAGTGTAAGTAGAAAATAAAATTTACATTAAAATAAATTCCGAATGTTTTCTTTTTTTTTTATCTGTATTGAATTACTTGAGAAACTTTTTACCGTTTATCGTTTAACAACAGCAAACAGCAAAGGACAACTAAGATATGATGAAACTGTAAGAATAGAAAAAATTTGTTCACACATTTTGCTCATCTTTTAAGATACTTGCATAAAAACACAACTGAACTTGTTGGCGTTCTTTGACGTCTGCATAGATACATACTGCACCCATATGTCCAATGATACTTAAATCAATCATAAAAAGCCCGCCGTCATCACATCATTATCAATTGTAAAGTCCTTTTGAAAGTACGAAAGCAACTTACGTCATCCGACGTATACATGTATTGTGTAGAAGTTTTTATACCCTACTCCACTTGTGGTAAACGCATAGTAATACTCAGAATAATTTCGGATTTATAATCATTTTCTGTGTCACTTCAAGCATGTCCCAATGTCTATTAATGTATTAATGTGGAAAATGAATGTAAAATGTGGAAAATGTAGAATGTAGAAAATAAATGTAGAATATAGAAAATGAATGTAGAAAATAAATGTTGAAAATTTATGTAGAATGTAGAAAATGAATGTAGAAAATAAATGTCGAAAATTAATGTAGAATGTAGAAAATGAATATAGAAAATAAATGTCGAAAATTAATGTAGAATGTGGAAAATGAATGTAAAATGTGGAAAATGAATGTAGAATGTAGCAAATAAATGTAGAAAAATAATGTAGAATATAGAAAATGAATGTAGAAAATAAATGTTGAAAATTAATGTAGAATGTAGAAAATGAATGTCGAAAATTAATGTAGAATGTAGCACATCAATTTAGAAAAATAATGTCGAATGTAGAAAATGAATATATAATGTAGAAAATTTGAATAGAATGAGACCATTTTTTGAACCTCTTCATATATATAAATATTCTTACAGAAAACACCAAATTGCAAAAATTTCTAGTTTTTATGATGAAAAATGGTAAGAAATAGTAGTACGACTTATAAATTTATTGTGGAAAGCCTCAGTTGGCGTAGTAAACCTTTTTTTGATTGCAATTTAAAATTTTTGATATTTTACATGGAATATGAGTGAAGTATTGTACTAGGCCAGCTTTGTGCAGGGTATTGAAAAGTGACTCTTGCCCGATTATAAACTGTTTTCGATTGTTGAAATGATTATAGTGTTTCTCATTAAATTATCGAAAACATGACTAAATTAAAAAAGTGACGTTTTTAATGGAATCAATGTTGAGAAGCGCTCCTTAAAAGGATAATCTATTGACAATTCTCGAACTTATTATTCTGTGCTATTTTAAGAAATAGCATTGAGAGCAATAAATGTATTTAATGTTTATAAAAAGTTTCAAATTTTCCATAAAAGAACATTTTTGTTCTTTATATTCCATATGCAAATTCCATTGCAAAAGCTCAGCCAAGTACGTCTACTTTCCAACGTTGGTAGATGTAGCAATTTAAGTCGTTTCTCATAACTCGATATTATCCACGTAACTCACAGATCGTACTACAATGGAATACTCCAAAATAGGCCTGAGCAGTGAATTAAATAAACTTTTACTAATACAAGGGTCTTTAAATTCAAAAGACGAACGCTTAATAAACTCCAACAGGGCTTTCGCTTTATTAACGCTGGCATTAAAGTTCAATTTAGGATCGCGTATAACCTCAGATCAGTGAAGCTCAAAACACAATCTAACTTATGAACATCGACAACATTTTCGATAACCAGCGGCATTCTTCTACAAGAAGTAATTTGTTTGCATTTTTTTAAGGTAAACGACATCTTGTTATGTTTACACCAGGCATAGAACAACCTTAAGTCCAAAAGCAGATATTTAATAAAATAATGTGATACCACCAGCAAACATAAGCACCACTGATGATTGTAGATAAGATGGTAGATCGTTAATAATAAATTAAAGAAAAGGTAACCTAAATAACTCCGCTGCGGTACCCCAGATATAACTTTAATAGGCCGAGATGCATGGGAATTAAATAGCACATAATGTATACGATCAAGGTAAGACTTAAATCACGCAACCAAATTAGTAGGAAAAATCAGTGTAAACAACATCAGTCTGTTTGATTTGCGAGAGCCCATTACAGATATTGCAAATCAGTTCAATTATGTTGCTAATAGTAGACTTGCCCTTAATAAAGCCACGTTGAAAGAATGATAAAATCGTGAGTAGTGACAATCTAAGTCTGTGTATTAAAAGATGTTCGAATAGTTTAGGAAGAGCAGATAGTTTAGTGATCGTTCTAAAGTTTCCATCGTTGTGTCTGGCACCATTTTTATGAAGGAGAATTACACACGATTCTTTTCAAAACTGGGGAAAATAATGTATGTAGTTGTCATGACAGATTTTTTTTATTCTTTATAATTTTTTTTTTGTATATTATATTTATAATATTTTCTTATAATTTTTTGGTGTTAAGGTCTGTACCCACTGCATACAATTTCTGTACCTCTAAGATATATTTTCAATTTCTTTATATTTACTCTCCTTTTTCGTATAGTTTTATGGTCGGTAAAGTTGGAAAGCGATTCGTATTGATTAATAAGAGTTCCCCCCAAAATTCCCCTCATTTCAACCAAACAAGAAAAAATATAAATTGGTTGTACAGAATCATCCATTCCGTAGTTTCGTAGTAAAAGTAATGAAAATACACTTTTGATTGAGATTTCCAAGAAGTCAACAATTTGAGGATCGTTCGCATAAACTCGACACTTTGTGTAGTCTCACAAAAAAAAAAAAATTTAGAAATCGAACGATCTTGGTGGTAAACTCTAATCCGTCCAGGAAACAAGCACAAATTAGAGTTTGTCCTGCCGTTTGTGGCTCCGTCCTATTGAAACCACATATCTTCGAAACCGATATTTTGACTTTGGTTCCAAAAATCATGTAATCATGTGGCTGTAGCGATTAGAATGCTGTGCGCGAATCTTCTTCGACACATTCACGAACAGTGCCAATATTTTCGATCGAGTGTGCGTTTCGATGATGTGTAGACCTTAACATATCTGTTATGGATCCAATTTCTTCACAGTTTTTCCTATAGTGCGCTGAGGTGGACATTTAAGTCGACCATAATTTGCTCGTAATGCGCGGATCCCATTTACTACGGAGTCAGCATTTTCATAGTAAATTTCTACTATTTCAACACGTTTAGTGGTTGCTAAACGATCCCTGTTGTAAAATGGCAAATATTATACTAAGCATTTAATGCTTTGCCACGACAGTTTTATTGTATATACGCTATTGAAACCAAGTTGCCTAATCCGGACTACGAAGTGGACAAACCCATACTTAAAAATTATTTATGTAATGGATGCATAACCACCAAAACAAAATCAACAACGAAATCGTCTTAGGGTTCACTTTTTCAGCCAGATAACGAAAAGGCTGAAGAGACTCAAAAGGCAAATGAGATCAAATTATTGCAAGTCATGAACTTTCATTACAATTGCTCTTGATCCAAAACTAGGCGCTGGTAGAGGTAAAGTTGCTTAGTTGTAGAATTTTGCTCATATCACTGACGACGAAACATAATAAGGCTCGCTATGATATCGATATGTATATTTTTTTTAGTAGATTGATGTGCCCGGTATAAAGAGTTGACCTTTTGGGCTAGCAATAGTAGCGTTTTGTTTTTAAACAACCTTGTTGCCGTCTTGTCATGTTTTTTCTCAATTTCTAATCTAACGTAGAGGCGTATTTGAGTGGACCACATCCTTTTTTAAGCTTGTCTTCTTAGTCGATCAGGGAATATTTCTGCCAAATTTCAGCTTTCTATTTTTGCCTTAGCGACTGTGACCATGCGATCAGAATAGGGGGTCAAAATGAATCCTTTTGGTAGAAAACCCTTTATACCGAATATAGATAGTTCTAGTGTTAAACCATTTTAGCCACAATAAAATATGTTTCTGGTAATGAAAAATGAATGCAAGTTGATAAAGAAATTATTTTTAAAATTATTCGAGAATAGTGGTACATCGTGTCTATTAACATGTTATATAAAACTTACCAGAGTCTAAATTGAAATGAATCAGAATCATATTTTCAATTAACTTATCATTCTAAGGCAGTTAAATGTTAGGTGTCGGAATGGACGCCAACGTCAGTTAGAAACTGCCTCCAACTTGATCGATCGCCTGAAGCAATTTTCAAAAATTCGATATTCATCAATATTTTCTTGAACATATTTTTTCTCGCTTTTCTTTCTTCCTTTCGAATTTATTTAATATTTTTTTCTAATGCTGGGCAGAAAGATTTTAAAATTATTTGAAAAAAAAAAAACAAACACAACGTTGGCTAAATTAATTAGTAATTTTAAACAAATCACGGATTTTAAATTGAAAATATATTCTTTAGCATTTTTAATTCCATTTGGCTGCTCGTTTTGCTTTGTGGCCAATGGTTTTACGGTTTTTATCAACAACATATCATCAATTTACTACATCTGGCAAATTTGAGCCTTTTGGTTGGTTTTGCTTGTTAGTTTCTGTTTTGTAAGTGAATGTTTACCAAAAAACAAAACAAAAAAAAGAAAAAAACAAACGAGAAAGGAAAGCTTTGAAACTTTTCCAAACTGTGGCGCAAACAGTCCAAAGAGAATAAAATACGAAAATTTAAAAATTAAATACATAAGCAGATCGATCAGCAAAAACATTTATTTTAATTTTAAAATTCTATGTAAAACTCTGGTTGTTAAACCTTTAGAAAGAACGTCTTAAGTTCGAATGTTACTAAATAGCTAAACAAATGAGTAAATAATAAGCTCCTAAATAAAGTGTGCAAATAGTAGGCCTCTGTTTAGTACACGTACTCACTCTGAATATCTAAATCAATGTTATTCTTAGGTTTTGTGTGCTCTTGTAACTAATTATTATTATTATGGTTTTGTACAATAGAGAGAACAGAAACACACACAAAGAAAATAAATTACAAACTAAGCAAATTTGCCTTAGATTGCTTTAGTAATAAACTAAAACTGATTCTTGCTTTTAAGCATAGAAAGCAAACCATTTTATAATTACAATGAATAATAATAATCATATAATTAACAGGCCCTGAAAACATTAAGGTCATTAAACGCAACAATTCAGGTAAACTAACAATTACAACAAATAGAAACAAGAACGTGTTAGAGTAATCTACAGAAAAAGAAGAAACGCAGTAGCACAGATGTAAAGAGTTGATTTAAAAAGTAAAGTAACATAAAGGTTACATTTTTAGCATCTATTTCCAAGCAATGAGAGATACAGTGGCATTATGTAAACAAATTTAACTATAAATAGTCTTTTTGTGCGCTCTCCTGTTACATCAAATCCATAGACTGCTAAGTAAGTAGATGCCCTTGTGGAACAAATTTGCATTAGTATTGAGTATAAACCAATAAAAATTACTAACACAATCTCTTGCAAAGTTGTATTTGTAAGAAAAAACAGCTGTGAAAGGGAAACACACACACAAAACTAAATATATTGTTCAACGTCTGCAAATACAATTTGTGCTTTTTTTATGCATAAAATATTTATATATATTTATATATAGGAAATAAAATATTTTTATGTATAAAAAGCAAAAAATTTATTTAAGAAAATAGAAATTTTCAAATTAAGTTGTTGTAAAATATTTTTCTCATTTCATTTTGCAAGGTGTTTATTTTTTGCGATATGTGTTTTGTTTATGCAAAACAAACAAACGTCAATTTATCTCTCAATTTTTACGACTCTCTCATTATAATGGAAAATTTCCTCTACTTTATTGGAAACTTACATATACTATTACATGATCCCATTTAAATTTACGATCTATTTACGATCTATCATCTATTTCAACTAAGTCTCTGGTAAATGCTTAAATTACATGATTACACGCAAGTGCTTTGTGCTTTGGTTTTTGTAATTGAAAATAAACGAAAATTGATGTCAATTATTTCGTTAATTTCAGAGACTTAAAAGTTCCTTGCAGTCGTTGTTCTTCTAACAACAAATTAACGGTAAAAAGCCAAATTAAATAATTAATGATCATCGAAAAACGGATTTCCGCTTCTGTAACCTTCTTATTCGTCGTATTGACTTTAGAATCATGCATTTTGGTTAAAAGAAAATACATCTTAAAATCCTTATGCCTTTTTGGTGACAAGGATATAGGATTTCTTCTCAATATTATGTCATTTTTGTCGTTTAAAAATTTAGCGTGCACATTTCGATCACTTTGTTCCGGCGAAATTTTGTCTATTCCAGGCGTTTTAGATAGATAGATAGAGGTGTTAACGATTTCGTACTCACTGCATTATTTGGAGCTGTTTCTGTCTTCAAACAACTTTGTTCATAGTTTCTTGGTGATGGGTTTCTCAATATTTCTTCAATTTCGTGAACAACATTGGCGAAGACGCGTGTCCGTCTTATACTTTCCGTCTCATTGTCAACGGCTAGTGATAACGTTGTGAACGCTACTAATATCAACACTAAAATTTCATTTCTATTGATTTTAATCGCTCCAAAAGCCCGTTAAAACTGTAACTGAAAACTTCCTCAAGCAACTGTCTCTATATATGTGAAATTTTTCATTCTAAATTTTTTATAGAAATATTATAATTAAGTTTCTTTTCGTCATGGCAAGCGAAGATAAAGTGATTAAATATTCTATTAATTTTTACACTACAAAATACCTAAATGAATATGGGCTCATATTTTGCTTAGTTAGTTAACAATTAGCTAGGGACCGATTTTTTGATAAGCAGGAAAATAAAATTACTTATCTGCGACATGAGCATAAGAAGAGAATATGTA